>NWSH02000525.1:2697668-2755172 GCA_002382865.2 Heliothis virescens | reverse complement strand
TTTAATACCCATACCCACCCACAGTGACAGTCGGTACTGTAATAATATCATCGACGTACAAAAGCGTACGAAATTTGAAGAGTTCTCTCAATTTCTCCAGGATCCCATCATCAGATCCTGGTCTCCTTACCATGGGACCACACCGACATCGTACTCTTTCAAACACAAAAAGAATTTCTCAAATCGGTTTATAACTGCCGGAGATATGGATTAACATACATAAAAAAAAAAAAAAAAAAAAAATACGGTTGAATTGAGAACCTCCTCCTTTTTGGGAAGTCGGTTAAAAACGCTAGGCAGTGTTGGGAAATTTCCTATATGAAATCTTATATTACTTATGAGTCTAAAAAACTGATTGTAAATAGTTTTTAATATTCAAGTCAACCTTCAAATTTATCAAGGGCAAACATAATCCTCAAAAACAGCCCTCTCATTACTTATTCAAATAGCTACCAAGATTTCAGAACAAATATTGTCCAACTTATTTGTCTACATAAAATCTTGGCACGTGAACATAATGCAAATAATATCTCACTCCACACAGATTTATGTGCATCAGATTTCGGAAGGGATTCTTTCCAAACGACCTCTAAACTACCCTCTATCTCTCTCTCCTTCCCATTTTTTCAGCAAGCATCGGGTTCCTTCCCTACGGCCATAAATATAGTTTTTTAAATCTGCCTGTTTAGTGGTCTGAAATAAAGTTTGTTTTATCGAGTGTTTGGGGAGACATATGCTTTATTTTTTTATTTAAGCTGAAGATCAAAATTAATAAAAGATGTCTTGTCTTGTTCTGGTAAGATTTTGGCAAGCGTTTCGACAAATCTATACTTTTTGCTAGGATTCAAAACCTTATAACTATTCCCTTTTTTGCCAAAAGTATTGTATTCTTCTTGCAGCTGTACAATAATTCTAGGATACTATAGAAAAAATCCATACGTGCGAATATAACACACGTGTTCACTCGATACAAACGTGCAAGACTCTCCGACACGATACCTCTTTAGATAACAGTCCATCACTACTCCACCATTCCGATCTGAAACAAAAGAATATCACCCGCGAATCAACTGCCCCGTTTTATCGATTACAAGCTAACATTTATCGCTCGTCAAGTTTTATGAATAGGCCGGTAGATTTTATCGTAGCACCTGTGCGGCTTCCGAGATTATGTCCAAGCAGTTAAGTAGCTCTAGTTAATCCAATGTCAAGTACCCCGCTTTTGGAATCGTTTTTCGTGTACTGGTTTTTTATTAAGTGTTGGACTTTTGGCAGGACTAAAATTCATCTACCACCCCTAGGTTTCTGGATTTCTTCTCCCATTCTTCCTGCTCAAAATGATGCAGACCGAAATAGAGCAATTATTATAATTATACAAATAAAAAATAACACGATTAATTCATAAAATGGCTCTTGCGAACTGCCATAAATTACGGTTTGCACCGTCTGGCGCGAGCCGTCGGCTAATGAATATATTATGAGTACCTATAATGTTAAACTGACGCTAAACCTATTGGAATGAGATTTCAACACAGCATATTTAACTACAGGCAATTTCGATCTCCGAATCCAAACCCAATCCCATCCTTATTCCTTTCCTCACATGACGTTTTCCTCCCCAGAAATCTCGGAAGATTCCAGTCCACCGTCCAGAATCCTGTCAAAAGCCAGCCTGAAGCGTCTCGCGAGAAAGTTCCGCTCATCTAGTCCAGGCACGTCAAGTATCGAGACAAGATCATCCGATCACAGGAAATTGAGCCTCTTAGCTAAAGGTGCCGGTTTTTTACACAGAAGCAGAGAGAAACTACAGGACAGTTTGTCATCTCGAACCCGCTCTTTGAAACGAAGACATTCTTCGGAAGCTAGGCTTGATAAGACTTTATCAGACCTGCCTGTGACCAAGGTGACCTCGGAGAGTGACCTGATGCGGATCCGTTCGTGCACGTGCGTGGACAGCCCCATGGGTCAGGTCCTCACCAGGTGGGATAACCTTCTAGTGGTGCTAGTTTGCGCAACTGTGATAGTGCTTATTTTGTCCACTCCAGTTTCTGTCTTTTTGGGCAGAAGAGAGCGGCGGTATTAAGTGTAAATATATTTTATTTTTGAATTATTTGTTTCTTTTATTTTTATTATCGAAGAAGAGGTTGTCAGTCATTTAGCCAATGGGTATAATAGGAAATCTCATCAGAGAGGTTCCAAACTTTTAAACGTTTTTTAACTTATTTTTTTTTTTAATCATAATGTTTATTGTTGTTAAGTATGTTTCAACGTCTATCAATCTCTGATAGCGGGTATCACGTGTCAATCTATGATATTGTTAATCGAAAGCGCTGCGAATACGCTTAAGTAATTGAATACGCTATCGATCCGCCGCCCGGTCTGCACTGCTGACCCTCAAACGAAGCCTATTTTCCATTTAATGGTATGGAAATATTGTTTTGTGCGAAAATCGATAACCTCCTTTGACAGTTTGCTAGAAAAATGGGTGCTTTGTGGCCTGTTGGCTAGCGATAACAGAGTGTTTCACTCGAGTGAATATCTTACACGTCCTGGCTTATTTTATATATCGCATATTGGGCACAAGATTTATTATTGTAGTTCTAGATCTGCAGTTGGTATCTCGGCTTAGTAAATATTAACAAAATAAAACATAGGAAGAGAATACTACTTGCTGAAATATTTCCTCGATATCGGCCGAATTTAGTTATTTTTTTACATGGAATACTTTAGTTGTAGGTCTTAAAACAACTCAATAAGGAATTCCAAGCACACGACTTCTCGCACACAAATGAAAAGTTAGCAAGTTCCAACACAGCTTTACGATCTTCCATATCTCACGTAAGCCGATTTACATGTAAATCGGAGTAGACAGAATAAAAAAATACCTTTCAATATTAGAATTATTAGTCAACAACTGCGTGCTCTCAGCTCGATAAAATTAAAGTTCCCGACTTGAACCCTGAGCACATGAGTAGAAAAACGGAACAGAGACTAAGCTTCTTAAGAACGTGCAAAATTGTTACCTATTTTGGTAGGGTTGTCACAATAGGTTAAGACAAATTAAACAAAACATTTGTTAAATAGTCTTATTAAAAGTTATAACGCAACAAACATAAAACGCGGTCGGATTGAACCTCCTCCTTTTTTTGAAGTCGGTTAAAAGACGCAGGTAAAAAAAATCAGCTTAATCAGACTTCGGGAATAAGTTCAAATCTTTACTTACAATACTTAAACTTAACCCAACCTGGGTGGGTATGGTTGTAGTAGGTAGGTATGTACACACTTACAATACATACATACTTACAAATGCTAAACTTGTCATAATAATGAAAGGTAAAAACAAACCGTGTACAATTCTCTTCCTGTTACAAAAGGATCTAATAAAATAAACGCAAGTGGGTACTTGAAAAAGTAATAATCAAAATATTTACTCACCTATCGTACTCCTTGGGATAGTGGAAGTATGATATATTTTTAGTTTTTCTAGTGTTATTCATACACACAGTACAATAAACCACCATTTTTAACAAAATATTACGTTTAATATTAAAATATTCAAACTTGCAACTAAAAAAACAGATAACGTGCGTCGCACCGACCCTGAGATTGTCAACTGCCTGTGCAAGCGCAAACCGGTCTTTTCCCAGAATCGCTGCGTACGCGACAAGCGGCCAGTGGTCACACACACATGCCCCGCGTACTTGTAGTAGTGCAATCGATTCGCGCGGTTGTTTGAAGCTTAGTCTCTGTTCCGTTTTTCTACTCATGTGCCTTGAGTAAGTCGTGGGCGTATGTCTGCGACACGCACATGACGCGTGCATCATTCTGTGACTCAATCTCAATGCTTCAATGGATCGGTGCAAAGCGCCGTGCAGGCGCCAAAGATAGGTTGTTTATCTTGTTTTACTACGCTCATTCATTTTTTGTGGTATTATTCCTGATAAAATTAAAGTAGCTATCACAACTCATGTTAACTGTCCGATAAGTTTTAATGATAAAACGGCTGAATCTATAGGAATTTACGGAAGTAATGACAATACGGATAGATGGACTATTGTCAATATATTTGTAAAACCGCAGGAAAACCCTGACATTCCTTTAATAGCCGTTCGGTAGTAAAGCGTTACTGCTACCAGAATTATTTAAAAGATACTCCAATATACCGCACACGTGTGAAGAAACAAAAGGAACTCAAGTACCAGTCATTCTTCACAAAAGAACCTCATTAAGCTATCGTTTAGTACCCTTATCTGCTTGTTTTAAGATCCCTGACCAACTTGAGGACAAGACGCCCACTTCTGACGCTTTGTTCAAATTCTCAGGCGTGATCCACTTACTGCGTGAAAGTATTTTCATCTTTCCAAGAAGGTGTTATTTACATAGTAAAATTAGGCTCAAGGCTTCTGAGTTCCTAATCAGATTATTGTTGTTTTCCTAAGAAGGGGGCGTAAGTTACGCCCACAGGATGTTTTATGATTAATGCCGGGTGACCTAGCAAACTGCTCGCTATTGTAGAAGTTTCAATGTAAAATCTATCTGGGGTGACCAGCTGTTCTAATTATGGAGGTTAGACCTAGAATACCCCGGGGTAATATTGCATATTGAATGCAAAAATTTGATGTAACATGTATAATTTTGGCATCAAGTACACACGTAGCAATAACTGCAAAGTATTTGAATATGCATGCTTAACTCTATCTAAAAGGTGATACTGAAATAGATATCGATTTTCCAACGAAGTTGCCAAACTGAATCGAATGCATTTTGTAGAATCGATGCATCTCAAAATACGACGTTTTCAGTTGAAGACCTTGTAACGAGAGACTGTGAATGCCATATGGGACTGAATTGCGAATAGAGGCACAATGCACGCTCTAAATGTCGAACGTGACCCAAAAACTAACTGGAAGTGAAACCTTTAACCTTTCTGCCTTAAAAGCAAAGGTTTTAGGTGTGAAATAATGGCGGGCAGTCTGAAATGATAACACATATGTATGTGTTAAATGTCAGCTAAGGGATCAGCGATATGCTTTAATTTAGATGGTGATCTAACTGCCGAATACCGAATCGCGATTTAGTTTCAAAGACTGCTCAAACATTTCTTCTATTTTTGGTCACTGGTAAATTGATGCGATACAAAGACTAAATGTTAAGTAACATTTGAGTATTTTGATTGTTTTATTGTTTCTCTTCGTCATCATCATGTAAGTCTATTGCCGCCCACTGCTGCATGTTGGCCTCCGGCGTCCTTGGTACGAGTGCCAACCATCTCGGTCTTCAGCAGCCCGTTTTGTTTCACCAGTACGGCTGATAATCAATCATGCTTCACTGCTTTTAATAAAGCTCTGAAGTGTAACACTGAATCACATACCTACTTCCGAACGTAAAAGTTTACAAGTGCAAACACCTCTTCATTCATACGGTTAAGCCTAGTTTTAAACTCATTTGCGTTATGTTCAGGTAAACGAGCGGCTGTCAGTTTCGGGCAAAACTAATATTGCTTTAATTAAACGGAGTTTGCAACTTTAATACCTGGAATACGTGGGTAGTTCCAGTTAAGGATATTTACAATTTAGAAGTGGCTCTGTGTTTAGGCTACGGGATCGTTCAAACTCAAAATCACTTATTCAAACTTGGCTGCAAAACAGCACTTTTTGAACGTGAAATTTACAAAGGACAGCCCCCAAAACGTTTACCCTTCAGCACTTCCTATATGTTTTTGTTGAGAAGAAGTGGCACAAAAAACTTCCCAGCAAACATCTATATCCCAGCAACCGCGCGTTACCGCAGCCCCTGGTACTACAAGGGCTCCAGAGGGAACATGGTGGGTGGTTAGTCAGTTAAAGTCTGCCGCTGCACACACAGCGGGAGGATCGTTCGATGGCTCCCCACAAAAAAGGTGTTCCAATGTTCATCATAAGTGTTAAAACTTAAATAGAGGTCGCTCTTGTTGATACAATAAGTTTATAATTGACTAAGAAAAGGATGTCCTTTCCTTTATTTATCTGATTTCCTGTGCCTATAATATTTCTTACAGGAAATCTCATCAACAAGAGGTAATCATGTATTCGCACTTGTAAATTTATTCTTAGATCTTTAATTAATTAGTCTCCGAAATAAACGGCTTATTTATCTTGAATGGGCGTAAGTTCCGTTTATAACGACGGACGAGAATATTATACAATAAGTACATACTAGCTTCTGCCAATGGTTTCAACCGCGTCCTCTGAAAAGCACCTCTCTCTCTCACCTCTGAAGATCAGATAAAAGGTGACTCAAGAATGGACGGACAGCACATAGCAAGACAGCTTATATCCCTACTGTTTGAAAATCCTATGACGTGTAAGAAGCTTATGTATACTACACAATTCCCTTTTCCAAGCACCCTTTACAGATTTTGTCAAAGAGTAAATATATCGTCACAGACAAACAGTAGTTTTGTTACAATAAACACTGTTTAACATACTGCTTTCCTTATACAAACAGAGTCTGTTGTTTGATGTTCAAGGCCTGTATTGTTAGGTTGTCGTGTTACGGATGTTATTCTATCACTACTCTTTGTTTTTTTTTATAGGAAAAATAGCGATGTCTAATAGCGATATTTTTCTTAGGGATCTGTAATTCTCCGTATTATTATGTGTTCTTGTCCAGCAAAATGGTCTTTGAAGCATTAATTAAGTCTTTAACTGAATTCGGGAAGAAATAGTGCAAAAGAAAATACATAACTTGAGAGTCATCTCTCCTGAAAATCTTATCTCTATAATACCTCATCTAAATATATTTTCTCAATCGTAGTATCAACATTCACTAGAATCCAGGCAATGTTTATTTCTGGATGTTCAATTAAAATCACAGTGCGTAGTTATTTGGGTATTTTCCATGTAAATGTTCCGAAGTTGTAATGTACACATCTTTTCCATATCCGTCTAACGTAAGCATGAAATATGAGGGTAGATATGAAAGCAGACAGGCTTCTGAAACATTTGCCTATTCTCGCGATATTAACAAACTTTTGAGTGTTCTTCAGACGTCTCCCATTCATCTCCCATTTTCAAGGAAATATATTTTTATATTTAAATTTTATGAAAAAAATCTAATTTATCTTTTGTTCTTGTTGATTTCTTTTGAATAGCGCGTAAATATTACAGAACCTTTTTCCTAGAAGTGGATAAGTAAGATATTTCATTTTAACGAAGACAGCGACAGCTTTTATATAATTTTACGTAAAAGAAAAATAAAATAAGAGGGGTAAATTACTCATTATACTCTTTTGAAGAACGTAAAAAATGCATATTTTTATTTTTGACAGGATTTTCAATTCTATCAAGAAATATCAAAACACCGTAAAGATTACCCAACACATTTTATCACACAATCAATCAACAGCATCCTATAAATAATTCCCATCAATTTGACGACGACAATCCCTCAATGTGGGTCGGAACCACGAAATATTGATGCTAAGCGGATTAGCGAACAGTTCCGCCGGTCGCGATGGCTCACGGGAAAGACCCTAATAGCAGCTATTTAGCTATTTGCCTGCTTACCGCTGATGACGAATAAATGGCTCTAATAGCGGTTTTTGGAGGACAAATAACGAGTATTTTTGGCTTTGTTTCAGTCTCGGAAAACTACTGAATGAATTTCGTGGAATCCTATAAAAAGGAAAAGGATCAATATGTCTTCAATGAGAAATTGTCATAATCTCCTTTCATTGCAGTTAATTCAAGCTTCAATAATACCTAGATCAAGGATTATTGCGTCAGAGAAACCTAATGATATTTTTCTACATCGCAATTTCCTTTACCATTACTGTCCCAATAATGTTGAAATAATAACAGGCTATTTAGTATCTATACTCTGTTCACGATAACGTTAGAAAAAAGAGGCTAGCAGAAGCAGGAGTACGAAACCTTTTATTTCAAGTTAAGTTCAAACAATCCAAATGCAGTAGAATGCGTAATTCCACAAAATGCACCGACAACACAAAATAAACAATTATATTTATAACAAAAGAAAAACAGCAATAACTAACAACAAAATCACGAGAATTCAGCAAAAACAATAAGAAAAGGTGTAGCGTTTACAAGTAACTGCACAATATTTACTCTATTTGACGGATACTTGACATTTTAAACCAATAAAATAAAATAAAACGTGTTGCCACAAATTATGAAGGGAGAACGTAACATTTTAGGCTTGGTACAACTATAGTGACGTGAAAACTTTCCGGTACTATCTACCCCTGCTTCTTTTAGATTTTTTTAACGTCGACACCACAACAGAATGTAAAAATAAACGATATTAAATGAAAATCTTGTAATTTTAGAAGGTAAGTAGGTTAAATATGTACAATTAAGTGTGACACCTGTTATTTAAATTAATTATATTTATTCCACATCAATCTTGACCGTAATCATTTTTGTACTAGTTTTATTTTAAAGTGAACGCCTTAAAGAACCTTATTTAACTTCTTTCTATTCCTATCGCGAACAGGGTATAGGTCATATAAGAGCATAAGTTTTCTGGTTGTCATCCTGCGGCGATAAACGGCCCACTAACAAAAATGGGTCAAAGTCGGGTCTACCCGGTGGAAGTTTCTGCCCTAATTTATGACTTTCTGACCTTTTTCTTTGTCTAAGCTCTTTGTAATGGCCGAAAGGTCTAACCTCGTTTTTTGCACATTAGAAAGAATTATGGGTGCTTGTGACATACTTTTTATTTTGTGAGCAAAGAATTAGCACTTACACAATTAACACTTAGAGGACAATTTACAAGTTGCATTAAAATTATTGATTTAATCAAGTGTCAAAATATCGGCGTGTTGACACCAAGAACATGTCTGTGCATATTTAAACATATTTTATGAAAGTAATGTTGTAATTCAGCCTCGCTTAAATGACAAAACCAGCTTATTAACTACAAAATAAAATGTCCGAGTTATTTTTAACAAATCTACTAGCAAATCCAGTGCAATAATCTAGGTTTCAGTTCATTCATGTTATTCGCATTTTGCTGATAAATCTCAGCGCGTGGGCGGTCACAGTACCAAGGGAATGGAAACTAGCTTCTATAATAATATATATTGATGCGCCCCCGGAGACCGTCTGATTGGCTCCTTGCGTTATTAGACATGTCTAGGAAACCTTAATGGAAAGCTAGATTTATTTATAAATATGATATGATGTAAGGTTAGTTACTTGTAGGGTTATGAATAAAGGGCTGTGAAATTAACTAATAGTCACTTGCCTATCTAGGTGGGGCTACACTGACGACAATAGATGCGGTTGCGGTGCCGCACCACAAACCATGCGGCATCTTCTGTGCTGCCCAATGTGCCCTAACTCGTGCACAGTAAAAGATCTATATGCCGCCACTGATAATGCTGTGCGCGTGGCGAACTACTGGGCCTCAAAAATTTGAGACTGATTGCCATCGACTCGCCAAGAAGAATTCACTGTGGTCATGAAACACAAAGGGCTCTAACACTTCTGAGACTTCCTTCTGCTCCATCATTATCTTTGAAAATTTCCCTTCACCGTGCAAAATAGAATAGCACAAATACATAATTTCAAAAGTTGGTGTTTTGTGATCAGTTACAAATTACAGTTTTGTCGTTTCGGTATGTTTCTATAATCGTATTGTTTTTTAAAATCCTAAATCACAAGACATTATCATGGTTATTTTAAAATTCAGCTAGATTGTCCGTAATGTTAACTGATGGTAAGAGATGATACGGCGAGGAACAATATCAGACTAGTATTTAACTAGATACGTTTTAAGGTTTATTAAGTAATGCAGAAATGCGTAGAATTTTAAAGCAGAGCGTTTCGCAACGTGACTTACAACAATCAATAAACTTGTTGCAGTGTTGCACACTACCAGGAAATACGTGAATAACGTGCATTCTAGTGCAGCGTTTTGTCGAATCAAGCTTCGTTGTAGCATAATTGTATTATTTAAGTCTTGGGGTGCGTTCTTATTAATTGTTTTTAATGTAAACATACGCAATAGGTACATAAAGTATGAGGCCCGATAGCGGGCTTGCGATTAGCTGTCACGGGCGCGGTTTCATAGAAAATTAACCTGCGCCTCATTTCGTTGTTCGCTGAGAAATAATTTGTTTATGTGGAATTCTAAATTCAAACATTCAGTGTAAACGCACCCTTCTACTGAACGACTAGTATCTTGTGTACATAGAATAATATTATTTAAATCCGTATGTTTACATAAAATGAAATCCCAAGTTATATCAATATTATAACATGAAATACAAATAGAATTTCCATTGTGTACATACATACATATCATCAATATTGTTTCCTATTGTATGTGCGTATTGTATGCCTTGATTCATCTCGGAATATCGCCAGTTTCTTCGGACCAAAGATTTGTGTCAATATTGGATACTCAATTTCTTGTGAAAATATATTTCTTTGAAAAGAACTCGTTTTCTTGTGTATATTTGCATTTTGTTATTGTCTTGTTAGATTAGTTCACAAATATTGGCTTAACGGTAATGTACTCGTTATATTTTTTCCAATATTGCCAGTGTTTTCCCTATGAACCGTCTTCTATAAACGCAAACAATAGATAATAAAACAAACAGCTACCCTATTCTGTTATTACTGTAACGATACGGAAAATTATTTCACTGTTGCGAAACTGCACTATCACTGGCTGACTAACAGCGCCTTCACACTAGCGCGACGTGGATAAACCCTAGTGTGAAGGCGCTCTAAAATCCCGCCACCAACTACACAAAGATAAAACAAAACTTTGTTCCGTCTTCAAAATGATCGTGTTCCAAACTTGAGATAACAGGCGCATCCTCATAATTCACCCCCATTCATCCCTCCATTCACCGTGGAACCGATCGTATCAGTGACGTCATAGCGGTGACGTAAGCGCGTGGGAGCGGGGCCCACGTACCAGCTGATTTATATCGCTAGAAGTGGTCTGAACTTTAAGCCCTCAACTTGTGAGGGAGGAAAAGTTCATGCTTCCGTTTATATTAAAGGTTTTTGCGAACTTCTGTTTGTGATTATAAATTGGATGTCAGAAACAGATTGGAAAGCGGTTTGAATATTGTGGATGTAGTGCATGAAATTATATTAGTACTTATGTAATGTGAAGATGTTATGTTCGTCTAGGCTTCAGGCTGTAAGCAGCGATGTAGCAGTTTAGAAAGTACACAATTTTAAGTAAACTCTTCGGATATTTATGACCAAAAAAAAAATTTGCTTAGTCCTTGAACACGATGTAACATTTGCGTAAAGTAACTTTCAGTGAAGGTTCCTGGCGAATTCTACATGTAAATGTATGCACATCGGTCTAATCGACCCACATACGTACATCCAACAAGTGAGCTTTAACCCGTTTCCTGCGAGGCTGACCTTAACCCTGTCACTGCGCGAACCGTATCTGCAATTGGCGCAATTTTACTTGACTTCTTGCCACTTGGCAAAGCCGACAAACCAAGGTCTTTTATTCAAGTAGCAAGTTAAGCTATATAGTCCTCGTTAAAGTAATGGCCTCCAGGGACGCTGAATAATTCGCGGAACTAATAAAATGGATCGGAACTTCAGTTTTATTTCCCTCTAGATACTTTTACGTAGATAGGTAAAATTTCTACGAAGTACAATATAGAATTTGAATTTTATTATTATTTCCGAGTACTGCGTATNCAAGAAGAATTCACTGTGGTCATGAAACACAAAGGGCTCTAACACTTCTGAGACTTCCTTCTGCTCCATCATTATCTTTGAAAATTTCCCTTCACCGTGCAAAATAGAATAGCACAAATACATAATTTCAAAAGTTGGTGTTTTGTGATCAGTTACAAATTACAGTTTTGTCGTTTCGGTATGTTTCTATAATCGTATTGTTTTTTAAAATCCTAAATCACAAGACATTATCATGGTTATTTTAAAATTCAGCTAGATTGTCCGTAATGTTAACTGATGGTAAGAGATGATACGGCGAGGAACAATATCAGACTAGTATTTAACTAGATACGTTTTAAGGTTTATTAAGTAATGCAGAAATGCGTAGAATTTTAAAGCAGAGCGTTTCGCAACGTGACTTACAACAATCAATAAACTTGTTGCAGTGTTGCACACTACCAGGAAATACGTGAATAACGTGCATTCTAGTGCAGCGTTTTGTCGAATCAAGCTTCGTTGTAGCATAATTGTATTATTTAAGTCTTGGGGTGCGTTCTTATTAATTGTTTTTAATGTAAACATACGCAATAGGTACATAAAGTATGAGGCCCGATAGCGGGCTTGCGATTAGCTGTCACGGGCGCGGTTTCATAGAAAATTAACCTGCGCCTCATTTCGTTGTTCGCTGAGAAATAATTTGTTTATGTGGAATTCTAAATTCAAACATTCAGTGTAAACGCACCCTTCTACTGAACGACTAGTATCTTGTGTACATAGAATAATATTATTTAAATCCGTATGTTTACATAAAATGAAATCCCAAGTTATATCAATATTATAACATGAAATACAAATAGAATTTCCATTGTGTACATACATACATATCATCAATATTGTTTCCTATTGTATGTGCGTATTGTATGCCTTGATTCATCTCGGAATATCGCCAGTTTCTTCGGACCAAAGATTTGTGTCAATATTGGATACTCAATTTCTTGTGAAAATATATTTCTTTGAAAAGAACTCGTTTTCTTGTGTATATTTGCATTTTGTTATTGTCTTGTTAGATTAGTTCACAAATATTGGCTTAACGGTAATGTACTCGTTATATTTTTTCCAATATTGCCAGTGTTTTCCCTATGAACCGTCTTCTATAAACGCAAACAATAGATAATAAAACAAACAGCTACCCTATTCTGTTATTACTGTAACGATACGGAAAATTATTTCACTGTTGCGAAACTGCACTATCACTGGCTGACTAACAGCGCCTTCACACTAGCGCGACGTGGATAAACCCTAGTGTGAAGGCGCTCTAAAATCCCGCCACCAACTACACAAAGATAAAACAAAACTTTGTTCCGTCTTCAAAATGATCGTGTTCCAAACTTGAGATAACAGGCGCATCCTCATAATTCACCCCCATTCATCCCTCCATTCACCGTGGAACCGATCGTATCAGTGACGTCATAGCGGTGACGTAAGCGCGTGGGAGCGGGGCCCACGTACCAGCTGATTTATATCGCTAGAAGTGGTCTGAACTTTAAGCCCTCAACTTGTGAGGGAGGAAAAGTTCATGCTTCCGTTTATATTAAAGGTTTTTGCGAACTTCTGTTTGTGATTATAAATTGGATGTCAGAAACAGATTGGAAAGCGGTTTGAATATTGTGGATGTAGTGCATGAAATTATATTAGTACTTATGTAATGTGAAGATGTTATGTTCGTCTAGGCTTCAGGCTGTAAGCAGCGATGTAGCAGTTTAGAAAGTACACAATTTTAAGTAAACTCTTCGGATATTTATGACCAAAAAAAAAATTTGCTTAGTCCTTGAACACGATGTAACATTTGCGTAAAGTAACTTTCAGTGAAGGTTCCTGGCGAATTCTACATGTAAATGTATGCACATCGGTCTAATCGACCCACATACGTACATCCAACAAGTGAGCTTTAACCCGTTTCCTGCGAGGCTGACCTTAACCCTGTCACTGCGCGAACCGTATCTGCAATTGGCGCAATTTTACTTGACTTCTTGCCACTTGGCAAAGCCGACAAACCAAGGTCTTTTATTCAAGTAGCAAGTTAAGCTATATAGTCCTCGTTAAAGTAATGGCCTCCAGGGACGCTGAATAATTCGCGGAACTAATAAAATGGATCGGAACTTCAGTTTTATTTCCCTCTAGATACTTTTACGTAGATAGGTAAAATTTCTACGAAGTACAATATAGAATTTGAATTTTATTATTATTTCCGAGTACTGCGTATAAAATAGAATGAAAGTGTCGTAATAATGGATGGTTCGGCAAAAATACGGTAAGCTTAAAGGGTAACAAAAAGGGTTTAACAAAGAGGCTTGATGGCTTGATGAAAGTCCATTGTTTAGCTTGGTCCTGCAGGGGGCGTGGGTGTACGAGCATACGTGCTATGGTGAAAATATTCGCCAATCAGCATTTTATTAATGGGGTCTACTTGTTAGGGATTTAGGGATCCGCCGGACTAACGTAAGCTCGTCACATTTTTAATAATTTTATTGGTTTTCCAGTAGCTACGACGTTTTGTTAGATTACTGGAAATGATATTCGATGCCAAATAAATTCGTCACCAGTGGGATGGGGATGTTGTAGATTACGCCGTATCAATTACAGCAAAAAAACAACCGAATTCGCCGTATTTTGATAATTTATTTTGACTTGGTATTTCCCAGTATTGTTTGTTTGTTATTCGCATTTGTTTATACAAATAGGGCTTAGTCTAGGCTTAGTGGGCGAGCAAGGAGCTTACCTCGGCTTCTGGTGGAGGCACCTGTCTTTCCTACAGAGGCTCAGTGGCTATCAAGCGATACTTGATCTTCTTGGGAACCCTTTGAGAAGGTATTTGATATTGGCGAAACGTTTTGTATAGTTATTAGGCCCTTTTGGAAGAAATAAGAGTTGGTAAATTAGCTAAATATGGAAAAGGAGCTGATTTTATGTTTATTGCTGTTATATTATATTATGGTATTATAAAATATTTAAACAGAACTATAGGTAAAGTAGCTTATAAAACTTTAGGAACTTCGAATGTTTTTTGTTAAAGCTAAAATAACATGCAAATGGTTTTAAATTCAGATCAGAATAAAATAAATATATTTGTTTAATCAGTCGGCATGTGAATATTAGAACGTTTTGATTAGCTATTTCTGAATTAGAGGGTTAGGTCAACCCGTCTGGCTGTCGTCTAAATACAGATATACTCGCTATTATTCGCGCAGGGTTTGGTAGAGGTCACCAGTATGTACTCAGTAGCTACATGATAAGGTGTAATAAAATCCCTGGCTTTTATTGTAACCAGGCATAAAATATTGTTTGCGTTGCGCAAAGTTGCGTGTAAGATCTCGAATAAGATCTGCCCTGCAATGACCCTTAAGTCATTGCACTTCGAAAACATGGTTTGCTAAGATATTTGGCTGATATAGTGAAATTCGACTCTCCGAGCTTTTATTTATTTATCCCTTTACAACGTCTCATCAGTCGTGCGTGAAGGGATCCAAGGAGTGGAAGAATCGGTAAGAATACCATATCTTTATGTGGTTTCGCGCCAATATGTATTTGTACAATATACCTATTTTGGAACATATGCATTGTTTTAGAATATTCATATAGTTAGTAACAGCAAACTGAATAACACAGAATTATTATCGCCTCGAGCTTCAATACGAATGGATTGTAGATATTCTATCGATTTCTACTCACACGTGTGACTTGTGGGAATTTATCGCACTTGTGTTTTGATCCTTTCAAGAACAGTATCAGAAACTGTTTACTTTACAAGAAAATTAAATGCCTCTCAAGGAATAGAAACATCTGTCCTACAGTGGTTACAGGAACTACCCCCCACTCCAAAATTCTTGGTGGTCACGTCACAGCTTTATTGGCAGTCAGTAAGCAGTTTGAACCTACGTAGATACCAAACCAACAATTGCCATGAATTGTTACTGATGGCTTATCAATGCTGCTATTCGTCGTCACAGCCTGTAACGTCCTCTGCTAGACTACTATACTCACCGCGCTGGGCATGCGGTTTGGTGAGCGAAGTATAGAATATATTTTAGCTCGGAAGATGCTACAATTTTATTTGACGAATTACTATCTAAAGAAACCAATGGTCTTCTTTCCAGAACAATACACGATGGACAGCGAGTACATCAAGCGGCACCTGGGTGAACTGAGCCCGGTGCAGGAGTCGCGCCTGCTGCAGCTGCGCAAGTGGATCAATGAACTGCAGAAGGGAAAGGTGAGCTGGTGGTTATTGAGGGTTAGGCTCGAGTAACAGATTGGTTTGAGAGATATGGACCAGGAGTACATCAAGCGGCACATGGGCTGAAATCCTTTTTCTGATTTGTGAAAGCTCATTCATGGTACCTGTACCTACTGTCTAAGGATTCTTAGCACAGGTTTTTGACTACTATTCGATTTCGATATCAGCCAAAATGATATCTTTACCTTATTTCGGTTACACTTGTTAAGCGTTGCATCTGAGCAACCCTTTTTGCAAGACGAGCGGGTGCGTTTGCATGAGATGGCTAATAATGTTGGAAATAAACCAAAGTACAGGAAAAACTCATAGCGTGCACATATTGCAGCTATTGTATCTGTATCAATAATAAACATCCAGTGCTTTCGTGCAGAAATTGGTCACAAAATTAAATTCCGTTCTGCATCGTCCCATACTTCAAACAAATTAAAAACATGTGCACACCAGAAATTTATGGCCGTTTCGAAACAGGCAGAAATTTCGGGCATTCCGCACGTACGCTATAAATTGTTAAGTCGCGCGATTCCGCTACAAGTGGAGTAATGCTAACTCCGAGTGCCAAGACACGGGAGTAACATATGTGGCAGATAATTTTCCAACTTAGAAGAAGGGAGAATAAATAGTTAAAGACTTTAGATTGTTGTTTTTGGTATTTCTTTGAACAAACAGGCATTGTTTCTCATTCGTTTATGTAATGCCGTGTCAAATACAACAAAGGACGCTTGGAAGTTAGAAATTGTTTACTAACTAAAAGAATTAGAAAAGTAATGTTACTGATAAACTTATATTTATTTTCTTTTACTCGTTCTTCAACTGGATCAATAACTGCTTACTAACAAGTCGGGTCAATAATAATTATGTGTTCAGTTTGAAGTTACTTCAAGCGAAGTTTATCTTAGTTACTATTGCGATTTCTAAATATTCTTCGTAATTCCTCATCAGGTCCCAAGTGACACCACCTTACTCCGTTTCCTTCGCGCTCGAGACTTCAACGTGGAGAAAGCCAGAGAGATGCTCTCCCAGTCTCTGCTGTGGCGCAAGAAGCACCAGGTGGACCGCATCCTCTCGGAGTACGAGACTCCTGACGTCGTGAAACAGTACTTCCCTGGAGGCTGGCATCACCATGACAAGGGTGAGAGGGCTTTGCGTGTGTACGATAAGACATGTTAATAGCAGTAATAGTATGAAGTTTAGGCAGCTTTATTCGAGGTAGGCCGTAAGATAGAAGATGCGGGCATGAGGAGGTCAGCAGAAATCAATTTGGTGTGATTCCACTAAAATGGAGAGCTAGAGCGAGTAGACCAGAAGATACATTTGTGTGCGTTAAACTACCGTATACCAATGGAATCTGGCTTTATGATTTTATTTATACAAAAACTTCGTTGTGTGTTTCAGACGGACGTCCGCTGTACATTCTAAGATTGGGACAGATGGACGTGAAGGGACTACTCAAGTCTATCGGAGAGGATGGCCTCTTGAAGTTGGTAAGTTCTTCCACATCCAGTGACAGTACAATGTTTGCATATCTATTCCTCGTGAAAGTAATATAACAATTGTAAATCCGTCAAACTGATTTAAAAAATTCTTTCATTGTTAGGAAGTTACACTTTGTCCGAGTGACATAGGCTATATTTTACTCGGGTACGGGAAGGAGTTCCCCTGGGAACACCGGATAAAAGCGCAAGCAACGGCTTGTTTCATAAAAAATGTTCACCAAAGACTTTGTCTTCCAGACACTTCACGTATGCGAGGAAGGTCTAAAACTTCTGGAAGAGGCGAGCCGCAGCTCCAACAGCGCCGTGCTGTCGTGGTGCCTGCTGGTGGACCTGGACGGGCTGAACATGCGGCACCTGTGGCGGCCCGGCGTGCGGGCGCTGCTGCGCATCATCCAGATCGTGGAGGCCAACTACCCCGAGACCATGGGCAGGGTGCTCATCGTCCGGGCGCCCAGGGTCTTCCCTATATTGTGGACTATTGTTAGCACTTTTATTGGTGAGTGTTTTTGTAGTTTGTCGTAATAGGCAGTCGCTCCATGTAAAACACTGGTTCTCAGCTGCATCCGGTTAGACTGGAAGCCGACCCCAAAAATAGTTGGGAAAAGGCTAGGCAGATGATGATGTTTTTGTAGTTTGTCGTACGAAATATTGCAGATCATCAAACTCTAAAAGTAGCTTATCTTGGTGGTGTACTGAGAAATGATGAAAACCAATGCAAGTGCAAATTAAGCGTCGTGTTTCGTTTACCTCCTGTAGTGGAGAGCCACCAGTTGCGGTGGGGGTAGTATAGGCAAAAAGATAGACCACAAATAAAAAAAAATGAAGTGCGAAAATTCAATATGTGAATAACCGCTGAAAAATGTAGCCACCATTTACAAAAACAAAGTTTAAGATTCCAGTAATTTTAGAAATAATGTAAATAAAAACTAGATAACTTAATTCTTCATTGCAGACGAGAACACACGCAGTAAATTCCTGTTCTATGGTGGCAAAGACTACCTGCAACCGGGCGGCCTGCTCGATTACATCCCCAAGGACCTGATCCCTGACTTCCTTGGAGGACCATGCAAGGTGAGGCCCACTGATATAGAACCAGGTTTAATCAAACTTCAAGCACAGAGGTATAGCTTATAATATAGCTATAATTTAAATGATATTAATAAATCGTACGGGATTGATAGTTAGAAGTATTTTGACACATGGAAACAAAATGTAATATTTGTTTGCATTAAATTCGGGCTAGTGAAGTGGAAATGGGTATGAGTCTTATTTTTACGATGGCTACGTATTAAGGCTATAAAAGTTACGTACTACGCCTAAAACACTGGTAGCTGCATCTGGTTACACTGGAAGCCGAACTCAACATAGTTGAAAAAGGATAGGCACAAAACAATAATAAGCCTTTAAAATAGTTCCTTATTACTGTACTGATGCAACTGACACCAAGATTCTCTAAACTTACACAGGAAAATAGAGGTTTTTTTCTATATTTTTAATATATTTTGTTTTATTCTGGGCTGGCAGTCGGACATAGTAGAGGCGGCGCTAAACGTTCCGCATCAGTATTACGACTCAGTACGCGATAAGTACCGCACCAGGCCTCTGGTATCCGTGCATTGTTTCATGTTATATTGTGGCTAGGTTTTAGGCTAAAAGTATTTAACTCAAGACTAAATATCTACTAGTTTTAGGCTACATGTAGGTCTAAATTAATGTAGAACAAGTAATTGCTAACAACAATATTTGGTAGTATGTCATTGGTTAACCTTCGTTCATTTCTTTTAAATTTTAAGCTCAGCTCCAGTCGTGTAAAAACAAATAAATCCGTGAATGCTTATTGCTTTCGTGCATTCCAATCAGAATCATAGTATCTACGTGGGTACAAAGTTCGCATGAAACCGATTCGCCAATCCTCATTGAGCAAGCGTAGTGATTAACGCTCATTCCTTCCCTGTTTTATTCATGTAATGTAACAATGTGCAACCCCTTTATTGGAAATCTTCCTCCCTCCCCCTTCTATTTAAAAGTCGTTTAAATTTTCTCTTCACCACAAGAACAAAATTGAGCCCAAGACGGTATATTGTGCGGTAGTTCGCAATATGCTACTCAATGCGCTAAGTGGGAGCTTGCAGATAAACTTATTTACGGTCATTCTCCAAAAAAAGCGTCCTTCGCCTAATTACCGTACCCTTTTTATTTTTCCCTGATTTGACATTAAATACATTAGAATATGAAACNGACCATGGGCAGGGTGCTCATCGTCCGGGCGCCCAGGGTCTTCCCTATATTGTGGACTATTGTTAGCACTTTTATTGGTGAGTGTTTTTGTAGTTTGTCGTAATAGGCAGTCGCTCCATGTAAAACACTGGTTCTCAGCTGCATCCGGTTAGACTGGAAGCCGACCCCAAAAATAGTTGGGAAAAGGCTAGGCAGATGATGATGTTTTTGTAGTTTGTCGTACGAAATATTGCAGATCATCAAACTCTAAAAGTAGCTTATCTTGGTGGTGTACTGAGAAATGATGAAAACCAATGCAAGTGCAAATTAAGCGTCGTGTTTCGTTTACCTCCTGTAGTGGAGAGCCACCAGTTGCGGTGGGGGTAGTATAGGCAAAAAGATAGACCACAAATAAAAAAAAATGAAGTGCGAAAATTCAATATGTGAATAACCGCTGAAAAATGTAGCCACCATTTACAAAAACAAAGTTTAAGATTCCAGTAATTTTAGAAATAATGTAAATAAAAACTAGATAACTTAATTCTTCATTGCAGACGAGAACACACGCAGTAAATTCCTGTTCTATGGTGGCAAAGACTACCTGCAACCGGGCGGCCTGCTCGATTACATCCCCAAGGACCTGATCCCTGACTTCCTTGGAGGACCATGCAAGGTGAGGCCCACTGATATAGAACCAGGTTTAATCAAACTTCAAGCACAGAGGTATAGCTTATAATATAGCTATAATTTAAATGATATTAATAAATCGTACGGGATTGATAGTTAGAAGTATTTTGACACATGGAAACAAAATGTAATATTTGTTTGCATTAAATTCGGGCTAGTGAAGTGGAAATGGGTATGAGTCTTATTTTTACGATGGCTACGTATTAAGGCTATAAAAGTTACGTACTACGCCTAAAACACTGGTAGCTGCATCTGGTTACACTGGAAGCCGAACTCAACATAGTTGAAAAAGGATAGGCACAAAACAATAATAAGCCTTTAAAATAGTTCCTTATTACTGTACTGATGCAACTGACACCAAGATTCTCTAAACTTACACAGGAAAATAGAGGTTTTTTTCTATATTTTTAATATATTTTGTTTTATTCTGGGCTGGCAGTCGGACATAGTAGAGGCGGCGCTAAACGTTCCGCATCAGTATTACGACTCAGTACGCGATAAGTACCGCACCAGGCCTCTGGTATCCGTGCATTGTTTCATGTTATATTGTGGCTAGGTTTTAGGCTAAAAGTATTTAACTCAAGACTAAATATCTACTAGTTTTAGGCTACATGTAGGTCTAAATTAATGTAGAACAAGTAATTGCTAACAACAATATTTGGTAGTATGTCATTGGTTAACCTTCGTTCATTTCTTTTAAATTTTAAGCTCAGCTCCAGTCGTGTAAAAACAAATAAATCCGTGAATGCTTATTGCTTTCGTGCATTCCAATCAGAATCATAGTATCTACGTGGGTACAAAGTTCGCATGAAACCGATTCGCCAATCCTCATTGAGCAAGCGTAGTGATTAACGCTCATTCCTTCCCTGTTTTATTCATGTAATGTAACAATGTGCAACCCCTTTATTGGAAATCTTCCTCCCTCCCCCTTCTATTTAAAAGTCGTTTAAATTTTCTCTTCACCACAAGAACAAAATTGAGCCCAAGACGGTATATTGTGCGGTAGTTCGCAATATGCTACTCAATGCGCTAAGTGGGAGCTTGCAGATAAACTTATTTACGGTCATTCTCCAAAAAAAGCGTCCTTCGCCTAATTACCGTACCCTTTTTATTTTTCCCTGATTTGACATTAAATACATTAGAATATGAAACTACCAATAATAGTTAAATGCCAAATACATTATTCGATTCGTACCTTTGATGTGTTTCATATTCTAATGTATTTAATGTCAAATCAGGGAAAAATAAAAAGGGTACGGTAATTAGGCGAAGGACGCTTTTTTGGAGAATGACCGTTTATTTTTCTTCAGCACTGATTTAACACATGTACTAGGGTAACATAAGCTAAAGTATATCGGATACCGAGGCCTGCTACCTGTGAGTGTATTGCGCTGGTGCTAGTCAGTGGTCGGTCACCTGTCTCCGAGAACCTCTGTGTTGGCACCTCATCTACATGTTCACTTCACGCTAGGACGCTCTAGGTCTTTCTCACTCTCTGTTTCCATTACAAGTATACCCTTTAGTATCTAGGGAACTGCTGTAGACTAATTAAAGTGGGTGATACAAAAATACATCTAATACTGACCAGTAGTAGTACTGACCAGTAGAATATTACAAAAAATATATATATATACCGGCCGAATTGAGAACCTCCTCCTTTTTGTTGAAGTCGGTTAAAAATATAATTTACAAAGAGAAGTAACAATTTTTGGGAACAAAATCGGGGATTACGTTACTGACCTCGTAATACTCAAACGTTACTCAAGTTTAAGTTCTATATAAAATTATTTCTATTAAAGAAACCGCAAGTCTGACAGAGATAGAAAGATGTTTGAGCAATCCTTAAAACTGAGTGGCGTTTCAGTATTCGGGCGTTAAAATTCAGTCACCATCGTCACTTCACAAGAATATTAGAACAACTTAACACCTCCAAGATCCATTTAACTCAATAAATACCTACTAATTCAACCCCTACTACTTATCAGCTAAAACACTACTCGTAAAACCAGCTTAGAACACTTGAAAAGTATATATCACATTCATCACAAGTCGCATACACTAGCGTCCACGTCGCTAGATTCACAAGTCACTCCTCATTCCCCCTTCAGCTCTTGACCTGTTCCTTATATCCTCAGAGCTTCGTGCATGAAGGAGGACTGGTGCCCAAGAGTTTGTACGTGAGTGGAGCGTTCACGGAGCGGGAGGGCGATCCTCTCAGCGAGGACAGCATCTATAGATCTGTCAGCTTGGGGAAGGGACAGGTAAGATGGGAAAAGAAAATTATGGGAGTCATATTGTTCAATAAAACATTGTTTTATGTATATTACATAGGTGAGACTTAGTTACTACAGAAAAATACAACTAGAACTTTTTATTAATTTTAATTGACTAAATCGAAACAATTATAATCATTAGTGTGCCTAGACCTCCAATATAATTGCGCAATATTAAGATATTGCGCAAAAGTTAAGTTAAGAGTTAATATTGAAGATAGCCCAAAATTTTATTTGCATATTTTTATCGTAATATTGCGCAATAATATATTCTTATTTGAGACGTTTGTGTTATTTGAGACTTTGTCTTCTTTGTGGTTTAAGTTTCTTAAGAACTTTTAGAACCAGCCACTTCCAAATATTTTACCAACGTCTTCAAAACCTTATATCCCCCCAGGTACACGAAGTCATAGTACCGAACCGCGACCCTCAAAGCGTGCTGACGTGGGACTTCGACGTGCTCCGCCACGACATAGCCTTCACAGTCTACCGCAGTGACCACGAGCTCTGCCATCCTCCTGCTGATACTTCAGGTAGGGATACAGGACTTTTCAGATCAATGGAGGATGAGGAGACTTCGCTGTGGGAGAGGGGTTTTTTGAATTTAGATCAGCTTTTTAAGACGTATGGATTACTCCTATACGATAAAGAGCGAGAGAATAAGAAAGAGCTGTGTCTAGTGTTGCCATTTTTAAATATAGCTTAGTGTTGCCTCTATTAGTAAAATATATTTTGTAACACATAAAAAAATATGATTATGTTGTGAGACGCTGTTTTCCCTTATTTAAAAAACATTCATAGGAAGAATAAAAATAATTTATTATGCCGATAGCACTTTATTGACTCTATAAACTTCATGTGTTAACTAGATATAAGTTTTCTTCTAACTAATAGCTGTGTTACTTCAATTATTATTCTTACACATTTATTTTGGAATGTTATATTTTTTTACCACACTTCTTTTTCTTTTACCCTATTATGGCACCCTTTTAGTTTATGTTTGCTTGTTATGATTTGTTTTCGTTGCGCGTAACACCAGCTACTGATTGCAGCGCTGTGCGTAGGTGGCGGCGACGAGGCGCGCTCGGTGCTGGAGCAGAAGGGCTGGCGCGAGGGGGACCACTTCCACCGCGTCGAGCCCACCCTCGTCTGCCATGATGGAGAGAGCATACAGGTATGGTTCCCGTCTAGAAAGTTCTTTGTGACGTTTCATTATGTGTTTGATGTTTTTGCTGGGGGATATTTTGGGGTTAAAAGTCAATGAAGGTCGTATTTATTTACAACTAGCTTCTGCCCGCGACTTCGTACGCGGATCCTGTTTTTTTTTTTATATAATCATATTTTCTCATCGTTTAAACCTTCCCTCGATCTGTACAAACATTTTAAGACCAAAATAAGCCCGATCGGTCCAGCCGTTCTTGAGTTATGCGCTTACCAACACATTTAGCGATTCATTTTTATATNTATATATATACCGGCCGAATTGAGAACCTCCTCCTTTTTGTTGAAGTCGGTTAAAAATATAATTTACAAAGAGAAGTAACAATTTTTGGGAACAAAATCGGGGATTACGTTACTGACCTCGTAATACTCAAACGTTACTCAAGTTTAAGTTCTATATAAAATTATTTCTATTAAAGAAACCGCAAGTCTGACAGAGATAGAAAGATGTTTGAGCAATCCTTAAAACTGAGTGGCGTTTCAGTATTCGGGCGTTAAAATTCAGTCACCATCGTCACTTCACAAGAATATTAGAACAACTTAACACCTCCAAGATCCATTTAACTCAATAAATACCTACTAATTCAACCCCTACTACTTATCAGCTAAAACACTACTCGTAAAACCAGCTTAGAACACTTGAAAAGTATATATCACATTCATCACAAGTCGCATACACTAGCGTCCACGTCGCTAGATTCACAAGTCACTCCTCATTCCCCCTTCAGCTCTTGACCTGTTCCTTATATCCTCAGAGCTTCGTGCATGAAGGAGGACTGGTGCCCAAGAGTTTGTACGTGAGTGGAGCGTTCACGGAGCGGGAGGGCGATCCTCTCAGCGAGGACAGCATCTATAGATCTGTCAGCTTGGGGAAGGGACAGGTAAGATGGGAAAAGAAAATTATGGGAGTCATATTGTTCAATAAAACATTGTTTTATGTATATTACATAGGTGAGACTTAGTTACTACAGAAAAATACAACTAGAACTTTTTATTAATTTTAATTGACTAAATCGAAACAATTATAATCATTAGTGTGCCTAGACCTCCAATATAATTGCGCAATATTAAGATATTGCGCAAAAGTTAAGTTAAGAGTTAATATTGAAGATAGCCCAAAATTTTATTTGCATATTTTTATCGTAATATTGCGCAATAATATATTCTTATTTGAGACGTTTGTGTTATTTGAGACTTTGTCTTCTTTGTGGTTTAAGTTTCTTAAGAACTTTTAGAACCAGCCACTTCCAAATATTTTACCAACGTCTTCAAAACCTTATATCCCCCCAGGTACACGAAGTCATAGTACCGAACCGCGACCCTCAAAGCGTGCTGACGTGGGACTTCGACGTGCTCCGCCACGACATAGCCTTCACAGTCTACCGCAGTGACCACGAGCTCTGCCATCCTCCTGCTGATACTTCAGGTAGGGATACAGGACTTTTCAGATCAATGGAGGATGAGGAGACTTCGCTGTGGGAGAGGGGTTTTTTGAATTTAGATCAGCTTTTTAAGACGTATGGATTACTCCTATACGATAAAGAGCGAGAGAATAAGAAAGAGCTGTGTCTAGTGTTGCCATTTTTAAATATAGCTTAGTGTTGCCTCTATTAGTAAAATATATTTTGTAACACATAAAAAAATATGATTATGTTGTGAGACGCTGTTTTCCCTTATTTAAAAAACATTCATAGGAAGAATAAAAATAATTTATTATGCCGATAGCACTTTATTGACTCTATAAACTTCATGTGTTAACTAGATATAAGTTTTCTTCTAACTAATAGCTGTGTTACTTCAATTATTATTCTTACACATTTATTTTGGAATGTTATATTTTTTTACCACACTTCTTTTTCTTTTACCCTATTATGGCACCCTTTTAGTTTATGTTTGCTTGTTATGATTTGTTTTCGTTGCGCGTAACACCAGCTACTGATTGCAGCGCTGTGCGTAGGTGGCGGCGACGAGGCGCGCTCGGTGCTGGAGCAGAAGGGCTGGCGCGAGGGGGACCACTTCCACCGCGTCGAGCCCACCCTCGTCTGCCATGATGGAGAGAGCATACAGGTATGGTTCCCGTCTAGAAAGTTCTTTGTGACGTTTCATTATGTGTTTGATGTTTTTGCTGGGGGATATTTTGGGGTTAAAAGTCAATGAAGGTCGTATTTATTTACAACTAGCTTCTGCCCGCGACTTCGTACGCGGATCCTGTTTTTTTTTTTATATAATCATATTTTCTCATCGTTTAAACCTTCCCTCGATCTGTACAAACATTTTAAGACCAAAATAAGCCCGATCGGTCCAGCCGTTCTTGAGTTATGCGCTTACCAACACATTTAGCGATTCATTTTTATATATAAGAAGATTAAAACACAAGTTCCATTTTTTATGTAAATTTTATTTGTGATGCAATGTATGAACATGGTGTGTAATCTCAACCATGTTGCGTCGATATCAGGTGTCGACCGCCGGACGCGCGCGTCTCGCTACTGTCGCTGGTTGCCTAATTGCAGCTTTAGGTTCCAATCTAGTTCCAAGTGAACGCGAACGTTTGAGTGCTTTAATCCTCAATAATTTTTGACGATGCCAAGAGAGTGTGAGTGCCTTGGCGGTAGATCAAAATTGCCTCCAGGTTTTTCTAAGCTGGCTATGTCTATGAAATCTGTTGTAACCTGGTGCCTACCCCCAGGGCTCGCACGTGATGCTGGAGTGCGGCAGCTACGTGCTGCAGTGGCGCTGCGACGCGCCCGACAGCGCGCACCGCGCCGCGCAGCTCATGTACTTCCACGAGACCCTCACCAGCCACCACTACAAGTACGTACTCGAGCAGGGGGACTGCTCTACTCATACGAGGACACTGTAAAATACAAAACATCCAAAAACCAGGATAGTAATCAGTCAATAGCCAGTCAATCAGGAAATGCTATAGACTTCGGGAGTCATGGTACGGTGGTGAGTAATGGATTGTTCCAGTAAAGGTCAGACTAGTTTTAGCGACGCTCGCGCGCTTTAAGGAAATGTCAGTTAGACCCAATGTCAGTCTATGAGAGAATAATGGTCTGGAAAATGAGTGATGGTTTGTATATCTTTATGCTTCCAACAGTAATTACACGTGGTAATCGTGAATACATGGTTCATTCTCGTCTGGTTACTTTATCTTCTTAAAACATCACCCCAATTCAGTATTTCACCCATAGAATATCCCATATCCTTAATCACATGTATGTTTTGTCGCACTACAGTTCGGCGCCAAGTTTGCCCATGTCTTCATCGGACAACAGCCATCCTGCCTCTCCAAATTGAACAAAACTCCACATAATATCATACCTATATTAAAATAACAAAGTCAATTACTATTTATATAAAAACAATATTTATTTATCTATGATATTATGACTATCAAGATGCCATGAAAATTTAGGATGACAATGAAAAAAAAAACAAAGTTGGTATATAGAATGCTTGCTTTGGTTTCATTCATCATCACCTCTCGTCTGTCCATCTCCACATATGTGTATCTGCAGTGGTCATTTTCAAAATATCTAATAGACTTATTCTATTACCCGACTGCCACAGAAAGGAGGGTAATGTTTTTGCATGTTTTGTTGTATTTATAGCCCTAGGGGAAAATATCCTGACAGTTGCTTATAGAAATCGGTCTGTTAAACCACAGCTATGTTATACCACAAAGCGAGACATTTTGTAAACAATTCTACTTATGAAACCTTGCTTTGGGAATCAACCATTATAGGAACATAGGATGAAAATAAAATGTTTGCCTTCAGCTATTAGACATTTCAGTTCATGATAAACTTCTGTTTTACTTAATCTGTGGTTGTATTTGTAGATAAAAATATATGTACTTAAAATACCACTAAAGTGAAACCTGTATAACTAGCCCAAGACCTCATCATCATTTAACCCAATGTTCCTCCCCAGAGGTTCGATGTCAAGCCTGCAATCCGGCACCAGTGGGTTCTCCTGCCTCAGCGGCAAGTCAGTAGCCAGCAGCTGTCCCTCCCGGTGATGCGAGCCCTCAGCGACGCATGCGCCGCTCCTCAGCGACGCTAACCAGCTTTAACCGGTCAAAGTGAAACAAGGTCATTTCGCAAAAAAGGTATGACAGCGAAAAATGAATGTTATTATGTAATTTTATCGTGAGGGGTCGGCAAACCGGCTGTTTGAAATGACCACCAAAGTGAGTGAAGTGGATTATTGACGATTGACGAACCTCTCGCAGGTTACACTAGTGTTAGACTAAGTAACAACGGTTACATTATATTTAGTTCAAAGTTATTTCGTGTAATAACTGACGGATTTGATATAGTCACGAAAATTAGACCATGCAACTGAATTGTTGTAAAATAGTTTTAATGTTTAATTTTAATTGTAATGCAATTTTTCAAGGGGTTACGATGGTAATAAAATACAAGATTTTTAATCGTTTATTTTTATTTCATTTTTATATAATTGGTTGGACAACCGTTGAGTGCGGGCATTTCCTAAATCAGCGGACTATGCCGATAGTACTAGAATATATTTATACTTATTGTATTTAACACTTTCTTCTCGTGATCAACATTGTCCAGTTATTGTCCAGAATGCCATTACATTAATACATTAAACTGTAAAGTATGTCACGATCTCATTGCGTCCTTGAATCCACGTAATGGATGTATGTTCATACACGGCTTTACTTAAAGGTGTGTTCAGACGTGGAATTGTTAGTAGGAGAAAATAATATTGTGATGTGAATAGTTTGAAGTTTCCTAGCGAAAGTTAGTTTAAAATTGTTCTTGAGAGGTGGTTTTTGTATGTATGTCTTGTAGTTACGAACGTTGTAATGTAATTTACTCTATAATTCTATAGTAGTAATTCCTAATGGTAGCTTTTCGTAGTAAAATTATTCTAACAACAGCGAAAGTTGACCACAATCTCTCCGTCTGAACACGCCCGAATCACTGTGACAAATCATAGTCCTTATATAATATTTTTTCATTATCGCAGCCATTAAACGTGTTAACTAAAACGTAGCGAACGAGCCAAACAGATTTCAATCTTATACTCAGTAAATAGAGTCTATTTTTCAATGTCTAGCAAAATATATGAGTAAAATGTTTGTATGTACATTTAATCGGTCGTAAATAACGCATGTTTATACTTCAAGTGTATAGGAGTTTAATATTCTGTAACTATGTGGAATTGAAATGCGGCCTAAGGTAAATTAGGTTTTGGAAGTATAAAACGGTGACCCTATTTTTCAAGAAATATACTCTAGGATGGATAAAGTATTTACTTATAAATACTAATTTGTCTGTCTGTCCTGGGTCTCAAACATGCGTTATCGACGTGTTTCGTAGAAATGTGCTAAATAAACAGATATGTAGCCAAATTAATGCTCAGAATTATATATTTAAGGTAACAAAGTGTTGGGTACAAAATTGTGTTAGGATTGAGGCTTATAGTCCAGGAGCCTGTGTTATATATATCAAATTATATTACTAAAATAGTAATATTTACTCTAAATACTAAGTGCCAGTTTCACAGGTTCCAGATAAAGATTTCGATAGTTATCTGATATATACTGGTATAGAAAAGTAGTCAACGTTAAAAAAAAAATTGCATTATCTGTCAGATAGCTAGGTATCTAGAACTTTATCTGGAACCTGTGTGCATTGGCCGCAAATATCACTTTTTAGCTGGTAAAAATAGAATTGCAGAGTATTTTTATACATAGCTTGTTACAAATGAATGACAAAATTATTGACTAAGCTCCTGGCCTAATTGCCGGCATGTGTCACGTTAAGCGATAAATAAAACATCTTATTTATGACAATATTTAATGATATATTATTTAACAATTTCTATACAGGATTTCTTGATATTTCTTTATTTCTATGATTTTCCTCCAGTCTATTTGAGAGAGTTTTATAATGGAATTCCGATTTAACTATGTGTAGTTACTACCAATTATATACACAATACACACACATTCCTGTTTTATACATAATTATGTGGATTGAACTATAAACTACAATCTTGTAACTAACCAAAAAACTATATAAAAATCTTTCCCTTTAAGATTTACAATAGTAATTTGGTATAGTAATTTTGCATTCTTTCTTCATCCAATTTCCAAGATGGCGGCATTTACCGCTCAACATGATACTCGCCATATATTTACGTGAAGCGTAAGGATTGTAACTCAATATTTGAGAATGTTCCGTAGTGTTGTCTTTGATAGTTCAACTAACAGATTGCACATATTTTTCCGTACATAATAATATATTGTATGTATTTTATATAGGTATAACTATAGATTTATAATAGCGAGGAATTGACGAGTTTGAACTGAAAATCCAAATGCTTGAAGAACGAGTAGGAAGAGTATAGACGCCAGCACAACAACTTATTCAGTCTGTCAATTTTCTTCAATAGATTTTCAACCTTATCACTATAGTGGAAGGTTAATGTTCCATTGGTAAAATTTGACAGCAGGTCTGTATTTATATCTTTTGTCTCTCTCTCTCTCTTATGAGCTGTGACGTCATTATTCATGCAGACATCTGTCATTTTTAATACATACAGTAAATAATTAAAATATATTTTAAAAACTATAATGTAGTGAAATTAGTTGTATTATAACGCGTGTTAGTGATATGTAAATGGATTTATTATAAGTAAATAGTATTTACTAACATTAAAAAAAAAGAGAAACTTCGAGAACATTGAATTATACCACGTGGTACAGATACTGTTTATAACTATTCTTACAATAATATTTAATTTCAAATATTCACATTTCTCGTATTTTCTCTTTTCAAATCAAACCAACCTTAGTAACAAAAACGTTAGTATCCAAATACTTATCGATAAGCTACCAGACATTACTGCAACGCATTCTAAACCTTACACAGTCTAAATAAAGTTCACATTTAATTGACATAGCAGTAATTATCGTCAAAATCAATTATTTTTCAATTAATGTTAGGTGGAATTGATATCTGATTGCGGACGGTAGGTGGCGCTGCAGCGTGACGTAATGGAGTTTTTGATAAAACTTGCGAATTGTAGGACATTTTATAATGAGTAATATTGCTTTTGTAGCAATATTGCAAATTATAGTGAAGTGGGTACACGTGACGAATCTGGTAGGTCTTAAGAGAACTAATTTTCCGTTAGCAACAAATTCAATTTGAGTTATCAATTTGAACCTTATGCCTTAGTCATAAAACTCAAATTCACAAAAACATTTATTTCATTCAAAACCCATAAACTTAAAAAATATAAATTCCAGAAGTTACTTTAGTGAAAAATCATTCTATCCACTAACTCAAAATTACTATTATAACAGAGAAGCTTATATTTTGATAAATAATTTAGATAATGCAAATAAACATTTAAATATGTTTTTAATGCAACTCAAATCGCCTATGTAATTTTCGGAATTGAAGTTATAGTGTCATGTACTGTATTAATTAAAATAAATAGCATTTGCTACAGGGATTTCGTATTTATTTAAACCATATTTTAATTTTATAGCACAATTTTACATATAGCAGTAGATCTGATTATTAATATTTTTTTTAATCATTATTAGATTAAAACAAAGCTAAATATACTAGCATCTATATATTGTTACATCGGGATACAAGTTTGATAACTCTTAACCGATTCTTAAGACGTTTTTCATAGCAAATGGAATAGAATAACTCTTTTTCAAAGTCGGTTAACAGAGAATTTTGATCGACTTAACAATCGACTAATTAAACGCTAATATTTTATTATTAAAATTAGTTTTGTGATGTCTCATCGATCTATCTAATGTAATTTAGTCGATTCATTTCTATTCGATATTAAAATTATATCGATTCATACGTAATTTTAAGTAATGGAATTCTTTAGAGTTGTGAATGAGCAATTTAATTTTTAGTTTGTAAGACATGATATAAAATGAATATGTATAAAAAGGTAAACAAAAAAAATATTGATTGTAAGCGCGAAGTTGATCCTATCGAAGTGTTATTTATTTAAGGATTTCACGTTAAGAACAATAAAAATAATGTTAGTAGAATTTATTGAAATAAAAATCTATGATAATGTACAAAGTGTTGTTTTATTTTGAAACCAGATAATTGTTAAAGTTCAATACCTCATTAGAATGTACACACATCAAAAAAATTTAAGGATATTTTTTCATGGACGATTTTCTTATGTGATTTTCAAGAAGCTGTATCTCCAAGGAAAATGATCGTACAGAAAAAAGAAAACCAGCAAATTATAGGTTCAAGATTCTAGTTTTGAGATCTATCCTTGATTCTTTTTTTAAATCTCTAGTTTTGGAATAACACTAAAGAAATCAACGAAAGAAAAAAATTACAGAATTTTTCTCAACTTTGGAAAGCTACAAGTTCATAAAAAATTTTTTTTTCTTTATCTCACTCCAAAGCTTTTTTTGAAAATTTAATGCGCTTTCATTTAATGTAACCGGTTAGTTTGTACGATGATTTTCCAAGGAATTGTCGTCAATCAAAGCAAAAATGATCTCGTTCACTTTGTTTATCAATTACTCTGTAAATAATGGTTGAATCGAAAATCTAAGTAGAGTTTTGAAATCTACACAAAATTTCTAATAAGAAACCATGGATAGATGATGGTGGTACAACTTTTTTTGGAGTAATATCTTCGTTTGAAAAAAGGTCAAAGAATGGCGTATTGAAGGATATTTGGAATACTTGCTGTAATTTTTGATGCAATGGATGAACGAAGGATATCGGAGTTAATTTTTTAACATTAAGATATCCTGGAATAGCCCTGAGAAATTCAAACCACTACGATTTATTTTTCTTAATGTTCGGAGGCTTTAAACTTTCAGCTATCGCAAAAAATGACAATTCTGAACAAATTACCAATTCATACCGATTTTTTCAATAAAATTAAGTTTTACTCTAAAATTTTCATTGGTATCATCAAATGGTGAATTCTCGTTGCAAATATTCAGTATTTTAGCAATGATTTTTCTTACCTAATTTTTATCCCTCCTGAAAAGCAGTAATAATGCAAGACACATTTGTTGCATAACTCCGACGAGGCACGTGAAAAGATGAATTTTGATAGAAATGATTTCTTACTGTCCTCTTTTACGTGCAAAAAAAATGTAGATGAAATAAAAAAAAAATGTGAGATTTATTTTTACTTAATTTTTTAACTTGTTTAGAATTGTAATTTTTTGCGATAACTGAAAGTTTAAAGCCTCCGAACATTAAGAAAAATGAATCGCAGTGGTTTGAATTTCTCAGGGATTTCCCGGGATATCTTAATGTTAAAAAAATAACTCCGATATTCTTCATTCACAGATTGCATCCAAAATTACAGCAAGTATTCCAAATATCCTTCAATACGCCATTCTTTGACCTTTTTTCAAACGATGATATTACTCCAAAAAAAGTTGTGCCGCCATCATCTATCCATGGTTTCTCATTGGATATTTTGTGTAGATTTCAAAACTCTACTTAGATTTTCTATTCAATCATTATTTACAGAGTAATTGATAAACAAAGTGAACGAGATCATTTTTGCTTTGATTGACGACAATTCCTTGGAAAATCATCGTACAAACTAACCGGTTACATTAAATGAAAGCGCATTAAATTTTCAAAAAAAGCTTTGGAGTGAGATAAAGAAAAAAAAATTTTTTATGAACTTGTAGCTTTCCAAAGTTGAGAAAAATTCTGTAATTTTTTTCTTTCGTTGATTTCTTTAGTGTTATTCCAAAACTAGAGATTTAAAAAAAGAATCAAGGATAGATCTCAAAACTAGAATCTTGAACCTATAATTTGCTGGTTTTCTTTTTTCTGTACGATCATTTTCCTTGGAGATACAGCTTCTTGAAAATCACATAAGAAAATCGTCCATGAAAAAATATCCTTAAATTTTTTTGATGTGTGTAGTTTATGTAAACAATAGGGATGCAATGTTTGTTATATTTTTACGAGACAAATACTGCTGGCATGAGAGAAGTAATAAAAAAAACAATCTGTGCCGCTGAAAAATATCATTATCAACCTTAACCGCTCGTATTTATAAGACAAAAGAAAATTAATTGTGTCTCGCCTGTATCAGCGCTCCCGGTATACGATAGGTTAATAGAAAAAAAACTTAAGTTTCAAAAATGATTGATTGACATATTGGTAACGTTAGTATGTAAAACAAGTTAGTGGCAAACCCAATAAAACATAGGTACCTACATACAATAAAAATAAAACTTATTACCATGGAAACTGTAAAAAAGAAAATATATTAAAATTTCACAATCAGAGAGCGGTGCTGCCATAAAACCCAAAAGCTCGATAACATTGCCCAACACTAGCGATATTAAAATTTAGCAGCAAATCTATCGATAACACTTTATGAGCTACGAATAAAAAAAATGAAAATAATAAGCATGTTTGAATAAGCCTTAGGGTAATACTAGACGGGACTAGACCATTCGATAGACTAGCTGTCCATGTTATTAATCGAATAAAATGGATAGCTAATCGATCGATTGGTCTAGTATTACCCTAAGGCCTATGTAAACGTCCTTATTATTAACGAAATTACTTATAAAAAATGGAATGGTCGACGTCGATCGACATTTCGACCATAATGATCGCGACGACCAATCCTGTCAGGATGGCGTCGATTGATGGTCAATAGGCCTAGTAACACCATTAAGTTTACAGCTTAAATCCAGTGTCCGTTTTCTGCTGGTGAAAAACCCATCTATAATGACGAACAGACTTCCGCAAATAGTGCACCTGGTCTGCAATATTCTTGCATGATAAGAGTGATCGCTTTTTTTCCCAGTGGGAAATCATCAAATGTTCGGCGGCTGAAGGGACCCGTGGGTGCAGCGTAAGGGACGGTCAGAATTTCACTGCCAAAAACCCATTGTGTCCTTCTTGAGCCCTTTGGGCACCAGGGCCGCGGTAACTCATATTAACAATGCCGCAGCCCCGGCAGGTTTTTCTTGGGCCATACTAGGGACTGGAGTCACCCATGGTGATAAACTAAACCATAGCTTCTGAAATGGGGTACCCACCTGGCGTAACTCAAATCTTATAAAGAAGAAATATAAAAAGTTGACAGTGAGTTTTATTTTTCTGAGGATCTATGATCATAAAGATGATGAGGTGATTAATTGCCTGATCCCAGAACCTGATAACTGATTCTAGTGCTAACCTAGAAAACATTATCTACCAAACAAATTCTTCACGTAAATCTGAGCTGAAGCATGGGAAATCGTAGAAATATTTAAGAATAATGCGAGGAATGTGACCCTATAATAAAGGTAAGATAAAGTTGATTAATTTAAACCATTAGCCAACCCTTGTTACACAACGCAGACAGACAAATGACCAGATGAAAATAAGCGTGTAGATACAAGATAAAGAACACTCTTTCCTGAACTCCAATTAGCCAAGTCTCTAAGGTCACATGACAACTGCACATGTAAGTATATAAGTATTATTGCCAACTATCACACTGAAATTTATTACTGAACCTACCTATTTCTAAGAGTATGAAATATTTTATAGCCGCGATAAGGCTGCGGACAATTTTACGCTATGAAAAAATTCGCGTTCTTTTCTATATATTGAACTTTGTTGTGAGTTACGCAAACGGAAAAGCGTAATTTTCTTTGGCTACTGTTTATTTCAAGGTTTTAGTACTCGTGTTGTAGGCAAAATATTAATGATACCTACCTGCATGAGTTTCGATCAATCAATTTTAAACGTAACGGTCAAGATGGCGGAGAGTTTGATTAGATTTGAAAGAAAACTCTTGTTTCAGAATGAAGATGTTTTCTTTTGCTAAAATACTTACAGCTATAGGTTATTTAATGCCCAATTTATGATAGACTGATTTTGGAGACTATGTTTTAGCGTTAGATACGGATTTTGGATAACCTATTTATGCAGGATTTATCACGCTGCTAGTTAGAGGCAAATAGTGACGTCTAGTATCGATATTACGTAATCACTGACTAATATCACAGCTGAAACCAAGCAATAATCCGTAATTCTCGGAAATTAGATTTCACGGCCCAACTTTGTAATGCTACTTTTATATTGTTTAGAATTTAATTAATAACTGGTGCTGCTGGTGGATACTCGTCAAATTATAGAAAAATCCAGAATAGCTAATCCGCTGAAAGGAAAGATCCTGATCTTTTTTCGTCTCAGGTTAGAAGATTTATCAGACCGATAGCACATGTTATCGGGGATAGTAAATACGTGCAGGACGATGAGTATGAGTGATGAGGACCCACCGAGCAAGCTGTCCATTCGTTGCATTTTTTGATTTGGTGTAGCCATTTTAAGACTTGGCAAGAAAGGGAGTTAGTAACTAGATACTGATCTAAATGACTTTCAAACTTTTGTTAGAATTTTGGACAACTGCACAGCTGGCTCGGTGAAGATGCAAATACACAGTACTTGAGAATTTCATACAACCTTCTATCTCACACACGTCATTATGATATATTGTTCAATTCCGGCTCATAAGTCCATTCCACCAGTGTTGCCTGCGTTACACGAAATACCAAAGTTTTACTACTAATCAGAGGTATCCTATAAGGCGGGATACCTAACTACCTTCTTATTGAACTTGGTTTCAACAACTTGGTGGCAACGCTTGTCGTACTTAGGTAAAGCTATAATAAATTTACTTCTCCAAAGAATTCCAAGACCAGCAATATGGTCGGAGGTTACCTACTCCCTCATGAACTTAGGTAACCTTTTAGGCTTATCTTGGGGGTTCTTCAAGAATAATTTTCTCTCCTCGTCTCATAAGATTGATTCCAAAACCTCCATTACTTCGAATTTACTAGTACGTACATATGCCTGCTAAATAAATACCACACACGACGCCATCTCCATTAAAATCAAGCAACATTATTATCCATATTGTATGTGAAGCTATAAACCCAACTAACGGGCCTGTTCATAGTACCGCACTCTTGTGCAAACACAAAGCACATGTTTATTAACACAACTTGTTTCAACTTATCCTGAATAAGAACTTGCTGTAACTTAGAAATGCCGCGAGAACCTACCACGAAGCCCCGACCATGAACAACCAATATTTTGAAAATATGACTACCTAGTTCTTCAAATACCCTTGTAACTTTAAAACGGGTAAGCCGATTTTCATGAAACAAGTCTTAAAACCATCACGGGAAAACCAGCTTTCAACTTAAATAAACCACATCAATGCAACATATGGCATGAAGTAAAGAGGCAGTTGAAAATAGGGGCGTATTTGAAATTACGCCCCAAAATACTTGAATCATAATAATCCTGACGTGAAAACTGTTCTTCATTCTAAGGCTTCTTATTCATTAACCTTATTACTAACCCAAGTAACAAGCAATAACGTGAATACAATACAATATAACGCAAGTTACAAGCCCTTTAACGGTTAGTTTGTGTTCCATAACCCATAACCCAGTTATTGTAACATTTACGATTGCATTGTTGGCGAGCGAAATTTTTCGAATCGTGCCCGATAATGTCTTAGTTACTTGCCTAGCTTGTATTATAGTGGAAGAATACCTATGTAATGATGTCATGCTATACCTAGATTCTAAGAGTATATAAAATAATGTAAGTTGATTATATGGGGAGTAATAAATCATATTTAGTACAAAACAGACGTATTATATTTCTCTCTCCGAACCGAACCTTTACAGTATACTTTAGTTTAAGCATAATAAGTTACAAGCCAAGTTTATAGAAGATAAGTTAATTTAAGAATGTATCTAAGGAAAATTGTTTTAGGAGATTGTCATGTTAAAAATTTACAAAGCCTTTGGGAATGGACATAGAGACCTCACTTACAATGTCTTACGCCCATCAAAAAGATGTTAATTTAGTAGAAGGTATTCGAGAAAATATTACACCTGAATTTCATACTGAAATCCTTACTGAACGTAGGTACTGTCAAATCAAATCGATCGAGGCCTTAATCCCCCTGAATTCTTTCAAACAAATTGTATTCAGACTGAGGGGCCAGTTTCAAATAAATATCACAGTACTTCATTAATTTAATTTAAAGATAAGTAATAAAAATGAGGACATAGAAGCAGATCACAGAGTAAGGAAATAGAGCTGCAAATGTTATACTAAAAAGCTTGTCCACGTGCTACGTGCGCTACGAGACATTCAGATTTGTAGGAAAAGGGAAGATTCGTGTAATGTGAAGGATAACTATCCCAAGTTTTGTTTTCCTTCAAGTTTTGTAACCAGACGAAAATTGAAGTAAGTAGTACCTTACAAATAAATAAGTAAATGTGTATACCTATTACAATTTCTAATAAATCGAAGTTTTCATAGTAAAACGCCAATGAAATTCAACAGAACTTTAAACTACATGGCTGTATCGTTCTTAACCAAGTGCTAGTAAAAGGGCCACGCATCAACAGAGCAATTAACCTATTTCCAGCACCCATAAACAACCTACCTAAGCCTTAAAGAAAAGAACAATAGACGAAATGAACAAAAAACCTCGCACCATATGGACTCGAGTTTTTCACAATAAGATGGAAACTGAAAAACTGAAACATGTGGGCAATATGCCAATCACCTTGAAATCGTGTTTAATCAAGGTATTGACATTATTCCCACACATTTCACTTAATTCCACCATGGTGCACCATAGCTAATGGAAGTAGCGAAAATTGCAGATCTAGAAGAGAATTTTCGGTCACTTTTCATAAGAACAACGAAAATTAAAAAAGGAAATGGAAAAATCCAAAATCAGAAACTACTCAAATGGAATTACTATCAAAGAAATGGAAATAAAAAAAGTAAAAGCCTAAGTGTCAGCCAATGACAGCGACTCACGTGGCGGCTCCTGATCCTGGGGGGGCGGGGGTGCCGTCGAGTTATGACGCCAGACGACTCGAGCCGGGGCGAACAAACTTGCTAACAGACAAATAGTTTGCTCAATCCGCTCGGGTTGTCTCGCTGTCATGTCATGACATCACTGCACTGCCCAAGAGTTGCGCACGCGCCGACCGCCACACAACAACTGCTTCAAAACGTAGTAGTGTGTGCACAAGTGTTTTCTGAAACAATTCTAAAGGAGTTTTCTACTATTACTTTTGTAATGTTGTGGGTTAAGTGCAAGTTGGACGTTTTAGAAATGGCTGTTTCCGTACCTAGTAGTACTGAGTACCTGTATCTCCATAAAGTTGCGGCGGTGGCGGACAGTTCAAAGTATATGCATGTTGTCAAAAGCTACTTCACAAAGGCTAGTTGTTTATGCATGAGGGTGCCGGGTGTTAGAATAATTTCCTTTACTTAGCTCTTAGTACTCTTAATTTTAATAATAATTTCGAGCCTGAAAGTCTGACATTGTTTTAGTAGAAACCCAAGTTTGTGCACCACTATCCATATAGGCCTCACGCCGTTAGGTGAGAGACAAATATTAGACAAATATAAAGTATGTCGAATACCAGAATTTATCTTGGTATTACGGATCTTACACACGAAAAATGTTTCATTCACTGTCAATCCTATATTAAACGGTTTGCTTGGCGGTTTGTTAGCTTGGCGGAATTTCAGTTAACTTCCCTTAACTAAAACTTCTGACCGTAATTTCTAGCTGGTAAACTATTCAATCAGGTTTGAGTTTCAGTTGCAGTCTCTGTATCTCTGTGTTAGTATCTACTCACATCTATGTATCGTCTTGTGTTACCAAGGAGATAGGTGCTACGCTTTAGTTCAGTGGCTACGAATTCAATTCGTGCTACGAACACTGGCGGCGCGTAGTGGGTGTATTGTGGGTAGATTTGTGAAAGTATATCACTCACATTTCCAAGAGCTTCGAATCGTCTGAATTAGTTTATTAAATAGTATTGTTTGGTATTTGCTTGTTTGGAAATCTTAACGCGTTAAGNGTATACTTTAGTTTAAGCATAATAAGTTACAAGCCAAGTTTATAGAAGATAAGTTAATTTAAGAATGTATCTAAGGAAAATTGTTTTAGGAGATTGTCATGTTAAAAATTTACAAAGCCTTTGGGAATGGACATAGAGACCTCACTTACAATGTCTTACGCCCATCAAAAAGATGTTAATTTAGTAGAAGGTATTCGAGAAAATATTACACCTGAATTTCATACTGAAATCCTTACTGAACGTAGGTACTGTCAAATCAAATCGATCGAGGCCTTAATCCCCCTGAATTCTTTCAAACAAATTGTATTCAGACTGAGGGGCCAGTTTCAAATAAATATCACAGTACTTCATTAATTTAATTTAAAGATAAGTAATAAAAATGAGGACATAGAAGCAGATCACAGAGTAAGGAAATAGAGCTGCAAATGTTATACTAAAAAGCTTGTCCACGTGCTACGTGCGCTACGAGACATTCAGATTTGTAGGAAAAGGGAAGATTCGTGTAATGTGAAGGATAACTATCCCAAGTTTTGTTTTCCTTCAAGTTTTGTAACCAGACGAAAATTGAAGTAAGTAGTACCTTACAAATAAATAAGTAAATGTGTATACCTATTACAATTTCTAATAAATCGAAGTTTTCATAGTAAAACGCCAATGAAATTCAACAGAACTTTAAACTACATGGCTGTATCGTTCTTAACCAAGTGCTAGTAAAAGGGCCACGCATCAACAGAGCAATTAACCTATTTCCAGCACCCATAAACAACCTACCTAAGCCTTAAAGAAAAGAACAATAGACGAAATGAACAAAAAACCTCGCACCATATGGACTCGAGTTTTTCACAATAAGATGGAAACTGAAAAACTGAAACATGTGGGCAATATGCCAATCACCTTGAAATCGTGTTTAATCAAGGTATTGACATTATTCCCACACATTTCACTTAATTCCACCATGGTGCACCATAGCTAATGGAAGTAGCGAAAATTGCAGATCTAGAAGAGAATTTTCGGTCACTTTTCATAAGAACAACGAAAATTAAAAAAGGAAATGGAAAAATCCAAAATCAGAAACTACTCAAATGGAATTACTATCAAAGAAATGGAAATAAAAAAAGTAAAAGCCTAAGTGTCAGCCAATGACAGCGACTCACGTGGCGGCTCCTGATCCTGGGGGGGCGGGGGTGCCGTCGAGTTATGACGCCAGACGACTCGAGCCGGGGCGAACAAACTTGCTAACAGACAAATAGTTTGCTCAATCCGCTCGGGTTGTCTCGCTGTCATGTCATGACATCACTGCACTGCCCAAGAGTTGCGCACGCGCCGACCGCCACACAACAACTGCTTCAAAACGTAGTAGTGTGTGCACAAGTGTTTTCTGAAACAATTCTAAAGGAGTTTTCTACTATTACTTTTGTAATGTTGTGGGTTAAGTGCAAGTTGGACGTTTTAGAAATGGCTGTTTCCGTACCTAGTAGTACTGAGTACCTGTATCTCCATAAAGTTGCGGCGGTGGCGGACAGTTCAAAGTATATGCATGTTGTCAAAAGCTACTTCACAAAGGCTAGTTGTTTATGCATGAGGGTGCCGGGTGTTAGAATAATTTCCTTTACTTAGCTCTTAGTACTCTTAATTTTAATAATAATTTCGAGCCTGAAAGTCTGACATTGTTTTAGTAGAAACCCAAGTTTGTGCACCACTATCCATATAGGCCTCACGCCGTTAGGTGAGAGACAAATATTAGACAAATATAAAGTATGTCGAATACCAGAATTTATCTTGGTATTACGGATCTTACACACGAAAAATGTTTCATTCACTGTCAATCCTATATTAAACGGTTTGCTTGGCGGTTTGTTAGCTTGGCGGAATTTCAGTTAACTTCCCTTAACTAAAACTTCTGACCGTAATTTCTAGCTGGTAAACTATTCAATCAGGTTTGAGTTTCAGTTGCAGTCTCTGTATCTCTGTGTTAGTATCTACTCACATCTATGTATCGTCTTGTGTTACCAAGGAGATAGGTGCTACGCTTTAGTTCAGTGGCTACGAATTCAATTCGTGCTACGAACACTGGCGGCGCGTAGTGGGTGTATTGTGGGTAGATTTGTGAAAGTATATCACTCACATTTCCAAGAGCTTCGAATCGTCTGAATTAGTTTATTAAATAGTATTGTTTGGTATTTGCTTGTTTGGAAATCTTAACGCGTTAAGAATTTCGAAAATTCCTTCTAAGTGCCCGTGCTCAAAAGTCAGCTGTATTAGTTATTATTTAATTTTGCAGATGTCATGCTTCTACGTATATCGCTGAATGTTTTTCGTTGATAGATTTGGAACTGAATATTATAGGTATACCTTCCCCATTTGATTAGGTGCCCAAGCGAATTCAAATATATGTAAAAACCTACTGCTTCTACGCCCTTTCTGCGAATCGGCATCATCCTGAATTGCTCACGCATTCACAACTTTGAAACAGCACCTCTGAAGCTAAAAAATATTCCACACTGCGCTCACCAACACGCATGCCCAGCGCGGTAAGTAAGTATGGGAAAATCCCCCCAGTTTGGGCGGCGCATTCATAACTTGTTGCATATACTTATCTTCTACTTAGTAATTCCTCATAATGGCTAGATTCCCACCATCCAGCGACACCGCAGCAGTCGCACGCGCAGGTAGCGAGCGACCCACATATAGCGCGCGCCGATCCAACGCTTTATCGAATGTTGATAAAACTTTAACGGCCGCGGACCCAACGGATAAGCCTGCACCGTGAAATCGACGCCTGCGCACCTAATTACTATACACGATATTTGTGTCAAGTGTGATTGCATTCTTTATAGGTTTTCTACGAGGCTTTTCAGGGTAAATTTGAAGTGTATCCTAAGATTTTCAGGCATAAAGATAAGGTTCTTTCTTAACATTTGTTTAAGCCATATTGTGAAGATATACTAACTTGCTATATAAAGGTATTTTTCAAATCTTTCAATAAGTATTTGTGAAACCACAGCTGAATAAACTTTACTCCAAATGTGACATCTTGTAGGTTCACATGAGTCGATAAACTTTTATCCGCTTATGTGGTTGAGGTGATGATAATTCAAATGGATAAATAGGATGCAGGCATATGTATGATAACATAAATAGGCAGGTATCCAAAGACCATTATGAGTGGTCTCATCCCGTTTTCCAAGGATAGGAATTGCAATTTTACTTTGGGGCCTCTCTTTTATCTTTCTTTCCTCGCTGTACTGCGAAAAAAGACGTATACAAGACTTCATGAACTTTCCTGATTTTTAAATAGGTGCTAGGTCTTGTCTAATAGGTAGTACTAATTAATGGTTTGTTTTTGAGCTTCCTTGAAATAGTAACAAATAAAAATAATTATGTTCAAAAATTATTGGGATATTTTGATGACATCTTAACGCCTACTTTAAAAACGTTAGCACGAATTCGCTGTTTGTTGATTAAAACATTTCAGAAGGCGTTTTAACGTTTCGTTGTTAAGTTAACTCTTACATGATTATTAGCTTATTTAGATCTTCTATCTATGTTCATTATTGCCAAAGAATCTTATAAAAAGAGATGCCATGTTATTCTTTAGCAGTAGTGTATGTACTTGACATACCTACCCACTTACTAACCTATTTATGTACTTGAATGTGTACACCTAATGATCTTAATTTAAGATAATCTTACTATATATTTTAAAAACTATAAAGAGCTTAATAGTTCAAAAATGTTTTTAAATTAACATTTACTTTGTAATTGAATTGGACGTTAAAATGTGTTACTCAGAGCAGTGATTAATCGGACACCCACCGGACGACGCCGCTGAGTGTCCTTTGTTCTAAATATATACCAATCGTATTGTTTTACACAATAAATAGCTTCTATAGGAAGACACCTAAAGGCATTTGATTCTCTCAAATCGAGCTCTAAACATTTTTGTTCCGTCTAGTTAAAAAGTTGGTCAAATTAAACTTTTAAGAAACCGCTAATTCTCCTTTTTTGGTTCAATAACTTTCATATTGACTATAACAGTCGGACTTTCAAATGTTCTAATGATTATCTTTGTTCTTATAATTGAATTTGATTAAGATTGCATTGTAAGCAATAAAAACTGGGATTAAAGACTATAAATCGAAATATATTAATCAAAAGTAAAGGTGTTATTAAGTGTTAGTTAAGTTAAAACTGTGTTCAAATTAAATGCAATCGTATTGTAATTGCAGTAGCCTGCCTGCATAATGACAGGTGAATGGCCCTTAGGCGTTTCTATGTATAGATATCTAGGTAGCTATAAGTAATGATCTAGCAAACCTAAGCTAAAACCTACACAGCCACTTGCAGGAAAACGTCAACCAACGCTATTGCGTCAACTTTTATTTTAATAAAACATCTTATTTCTGTGCAAACACTTTATTTATACACTTTACCAACATTACGCTATATTGAGGACGTTATCTGATAATGATAGCATTGGCAAACAAAGCATTGACTAAGTTCCCGTTGGTTAAGAACAGATACCAGCCATTGAAGCGAGTACCTATAAAAAGTCAAAGCTTGCTTGCTTTTGTTTTACTTTCACATTTTTTAACGTCCAAGTTAACTATAACTGTGTACCTGCAATGTGTTAAATAGTTAATTTAAATGACATTGTTGTTAACAATAGGGTTTGGCGTTCGTTTATGTGAACTGAAGTATTATCCCATAAAGGTCAGTAGTGAGTTCCGACGCACTGACCACGGCGGCGGGCGACCGCGCGCACGTTATCAAACCAACACGCTACACCTCTCTACACAAAAATCTCGAACGGGAATACCGGATACTGACGCCGTGCTAAGAAAATACAACCGTCTCTTTCCAACACATGGGCTGGCAGCCCCAGTTTTGTGCTCCATCCTTGTCTCCAACCGCGAAGCGATATCGCGCTATGCTTATAGTTAGAAATATGTAACTGAATAGTTTTCTGAGTTTACTTTTGTGTGTAGTTTTGCCAAGTTGATGTCGTTCGAAATTAGACTCGCTGCATGTTCGGTGTTACTAATGTGTGAAATGTATTGAAGTACATTTTTACGTGGATCTGTGTTCAGCAGTTTTTTTTTATTGTGCAAGTGTAATGCGCTCGGCCGCGCGATGGCGCGGAAACGACACATATTTTAGATTCCAATAATGAACGAAAGTTAGTGATTTTACTACGGATTATGTGATGTGTTTATAAATAACAGTGATTTTTTTAGTGTTGTGAAAATGTTTCAAGGGAGGTTTTCTCCATTTAACGTGAGTTTCTTTTTATTAAATATTTTTCCTTAATAAAATAAGAAAAAATATATTAATATGACTAGATTTAAGATTGAGACATATTTAAATAAGATAATGAAAATATAAATAAACGAGGGTGTTATCAAATGTTTTCCTTGTAACTGACAAACAAAGAGCTGGCAGGGAGCCAGAGATAGCCAGAATAAAACTATAATTATTTACATTCGACACTAAATGATTAGTAAACACCATTATATTTTTAAGAAGACAATTTATATTGTCGACACAAACACCTACATTTGAATTTATGTAATTATATTGTAAATTGGTATCGAATTAACAAGTTCATCTTTAATTAATCTATAAAAAAAATTACATCTTAGGTTTTATTTAAACATCTCTGAAAATAAGCAAAATAAACATAGATTTAGATTCTAAAAATAAATACCAATACATATACCTAGTTAGTTAAGGAAAAAACTAAATGAAAAAAAACTGTGTATCATTCATTTCCTCCAATCGTTGGTACTAAGAAGTTCACTCGTAACAGCTTTCCTAGAAATTGAAAAAAAAAACCGGGAAGGCCAAAATACAGTCATAGATCTCTTATCTATGAGTACATCTTCCTTAACACCAACAATCAAATAATAGGACATAAAAACCCAAAATTAATGACTCAAGATTAACTAAGGCTTTCGATAAGGTAAACAAAACAATTTCTCTTATTTATATTCAACATTTAGGTCTATTTCTTAAGGTGAGATGGTACGCAAAATCGGGGTTTCACAGGGTGCATTATTAGGGCCGTTGTATAAATTTTATATAAGTAAATACAAATCAAATTAGTATTACTTAATATAGCCAGCTCATCAAAATACCCGAATCTGTAAAATTTAACCAATTGAAAATTAACCTTCCAGTTTAGTGATAAGGTTGAAAATTTATTGAAGAAATTTGATAGATTCGTATAGGTTGACCTATTCGCGTCTATAAAATCAATCTATTATTAATAACTGATTTATTTAGTTTATCATCAAATTAAAATCTATGTCAATACGCGAAGTAGGATTAATTAGGTATAAATACCTAAAATATTTCTATCTATCTAATATGACCGAGTGGAGCTTCTAGAACAGTTCACAGACCTGTGGTGTCCTATAACAAGGCTCTTGTTTTCGTTATCAGAGTGCAATACAATGCAACTGTCATTGTCTGTCCACGTGTGTATCGAGTGGCGCCATCCTAAGTTAGTATACTTTACGACTATATTATATTTGTAATCACAGAACATATAAAGGAGGTTTTGTGTTCTGTGTTTGTAATGGATATCAGGAATTGTACAGACGCCAGTGCATCAACCCACCTGAAACTGACAAATTTCTTTCTTTGTCTTGAGCTGTATATTCAGTACTAGCTACCGCCAAAGGTTTTAACCGCGTCCCATGGGATTTATTCCTGGCACCCGGATAAAAATTGCCATCCTTCTCAAATTATCTAACAGAGATAGATCAAATCGGCCCACTTCCTGGGATTAGCGAGTTCAAGCAAGCCAACTTTCCAGCTATATAATATTTATAGTATTGAAGTAAAGATTTGAAGACTTTCCGTTATTAGAGGTATTTGAAATTGCATATTGAATGTATTTCATGGACTGATGTCATAAAGATGTATCTCTATAGGGTTTCATCCGTGGTTTCGTTATGAATAAGATGAGGATAGGATAATGAATTGAGACATGAGGAAACTAATCCAACCATTGATATACTCGTACATGGATCTGACCATATTTGAACGTTTTCATTGTGGATTAAAATTTCATATGTGATGAATTAATTTCGATGTAGCTACATGATGTCGTATGCCGTGTTACTTTGTATTAATGTACGATCAAAATAGGTCAAGTGAGAGTCAGACTAGGGCACGATAGGTTTTGTGGCAAAAGAATAAAACTAGCACAAAAATCACGTTTGTTGTATGGTAGTGGCTAAAATATTTTTTTATTGTCGAAGATTTTTGCTAAGCACCTGCAACTACAGCAAAATATAGATGCAAGGACTTTTATTATTTATAATATCATTGTCTTTTGTAGTTCTCAGAATATCTACAATGCACTTGCTCTCAAAACAAAAGGTGATGAACATAGACGTTACAGGTAGACACGGTGTGCTCGCTAGATTGCATCGACAGGCGTTCCAATTCCAAGGCCTATCCTTTGAGAAATATGCCTTGATGATATTTCTTGTAATAATCAAGTACTTACCTAGCAATGCTTTGAATGGGTACCAGAGTACGTCCACCTACCTCAATCTGTCAAACTTGTTCAATAGGTTTTCAATCTTATCACAATAGTGTAAGGTGAATGATCGATTGGTAAAATGTGACAGATTCGAGTAGGGTGTCTGCTGCCGTGTGTATCTTCATAAGTTGTAGAAAAATAATGATCATCTTAGACTTTGACCGCATCTATAGAATTTAATATTAATTACTTTAAAATGAACAGATCATTAAGTATTGATTATAATGTCTACTTAACTATAGAAATATTTTCCATTGTTACTGACCTTAAGTAAGTAATTAATTAGTGCATATTTAACTTTACTATAAAGTTAAATGTATGCCTGGTCCTAGGAAAGAACATAATGCATATCTACCTAGAAAATATTATTGCACCATAATATTAAAACAACACAAACAGAACTTAAAGACTCAAAGATAAATAGGTAGCTGATAAAGTTGAGTTCTATACACTCGAAATGATAACTTTTACATATGACCCATAGTTTTTCCATACAAAGCTTAATACAATAGTCAAAAAACAGCCATCCGTAAACAAAACAAAGTCTCATTTATTCATAAAATCATAGCAATGATTCACGAAGAGCAAGAATAATAAGAAAATTCCAGTTACTCATCACATCATGGCAGCGCTGAGCCGGGAACAAGGTCAGCTGTGTATCCGCCGGCTAACTGCCCTCCTCCGGCATCTTAGCCTAATAAGATAATGTCTAGCTCTTAAACTGAGGGAATGTCTGTGAATTGAAACTGTTTGGAACTCCTAAATGTGGCTGATAAATACTGCTTGATGATAATTTGACTGCTTCGTTAGTCTAGTATTCGCGTAGTGCTGTGCAAGAGGTCTCGGGTTTAATTCCCGGGTCGGGCCAAAATCGCTTTGTGGATGTGGGTGTTCACAGAGCAGCCCGGAATCTGGAAGTTCGGGGTGTTTGTCCTGAAATGCTACTCAGAAATAGTCGTTGTTATGATTCCACGTCAGAGTTTGTCAAGCGAATTTGAGAAAACTAACACTAGGGCTTGATAAGAAGCAGAAGATAAATGATAATTGTAAATCTGTACCTACGCATTGATATGCTAAATGTTAAAAGGAGCTTATGAATCATTGTAGGTTTCTTGAAATCGTGAAAATGTTTGTACCTTAGACTTCGCCCGCGGTACGTTCTCCACCTGGATAACGAAATTATGTACTGTTTCGAAAACTTGTTTTTAAAATTGTATTGATGCACAAACGGTTCCAGGTGTATTGTAAGTATTTGCTTGACCCCAAAATGTTTAGAAAACATTTTCCTCTATAAATAATCTTTTATTCATGTCCATCCTCCATCGTGGTTGTTATTCCCCGAATAAGTATTTTTTTGGAGATCCCTATGCGTTGCATTTTTATTCATGCTGCGCTTTACCAGCACAAAATGCGAATGCATTTATGTTCGTCTCACAACTTTATACTTAGAATGTTTCTTCTACTATCCAAATTTTATACCAATACTAGCTTCTGCCAGCGGTTTCACCCGCGTCTCGTAGGAATTACTCGCACCCGGATAAAAAGTAGCCTATAGCCTTCCTCGATAAATGGGCTATCTAACACTGAAAGATTTTTCCAGTAGTTCCTGAGATTAGCGCGTTCAAACAAACAAACTCTTCAGCTTTATAATATTAGTATAGATTAAAAAGTTTGTGAAGAGTTTGTTTGTTTGAACGTGGTGATCAGGAACCACTGGGTGCGATATAAAAAAAAAATCATTCTTAGATAGCCCATTTACGGAGGCAGTCTATAAGACCTAGTCGTCATTAATATTAACAGCCTATAATTTTCTCACTACAGTATTAAGACCTCTGATGGAGGAAGTGTACTGAGGAAGTCCTCCAAGCGTTAAAATTACATACAATACAGTAACCCTCAATTTTAGTACCGGCTTTCCAAGTAAAATGTAAACGATATACATAAAAGGGCAGAGTGATTACAAGCTGATTATTATACTTGTATTAATACTTATATTTTAATGTATTCCTTGCTTTAACTGAATGAATATCCTGCGGAAACTGACGTATACCGTAAGAACCCTGTCATTTTTTTTTTCAATCAATCTTTATACCGAACTAGCTCCTTTAATTTTTTCGAGCGCCTAGAAAAGTACCTACTTTCCGTTCTTTTTCAGGCTCTGTATGTAAACTATCCACTGATAGTTTGTGTATCGAACATTGCAATCACGGAACAAAAAAAATATAGTTTATTGAAGAAAATAACCATAATTTTTTGGGTGGTGGTGGACGGCCATAATTACTTACTTAAATCAATTCTTAAACAATAATTAAATGTATAAACAAACAAGTGAATGTCATCGTCGTGTTGACCGACAGTGGCGAGCGTGGTACTGATGACGTCATTTCACTATAACTCGTCTAAATATAACCGGGATGAGCTGCGCAGTGACACACGTAAACTTGCCCGAATAGATCATTATTTACTTGTTATAAAATCCATTATCCACTTTATATGCATAAGGATAAAGTCGCAAATTAATTGCCTAAAGAAAACGCTCCACGGGAGCAACTAGCGAGAGTAGACACTAGCGTTTTCAAATTGGACTTTAAATTAATAAGTGTTAAGTTCATAATTCTTTGGAACTGTGATTCTTAGTGCTAGAAATTACATTAGTATTTTTGGAAAGAAAGTAATAGACGAGATTCTACTAGAATTAAAATAACACCTTCTGTAATAAAGTACAAAATATTATTTCACGTGTACAACATTACATTAGAATAAACTATAATTCCATATTTAATATGAGAACCGAGCATTTTATCCTAAGAGCATTTAAACAGCATTAGACGCCATTGTCCTGCTATTTTGTCAAGGTGGCAAAAGTACCAACGCTCATTGAGCAAGCGTGGTGGCTGATCTCCTTATATGAGAACAGCCGCCGTGGCCGGTAATCGGCTAGGACGCCATCATCATTTGCGTAGAAATTTGTGCTCATCGGTTCCAGTTAATTAAATGCTCTAAGATTTTATCAGACCGGTTCCGCATCAGTGGTGCAGATAAGACCGATGCACGCATCATGCCCTATTAAACTTAGAATATCACGCATTACTACGTCATTGTTATTATTGATTATTACTTTATACCGAGTAGAGAGATTAGTAGTGGCTGGTTCTTTGTTAGGTTTTTAAGATATTCTTTTGTTTTTAGCTAAATGTCATCACCATTTTTTGTGGGTAAGCATCAAATGACCTCTCCCAATGAGTGAGGGAGTGTCGAATTTTATATAAAACTCACCATGTTCCTTTTGGAGCCCTTTGTATACCAGGACAGGGGTGTTTTTTTTTTTATAATCCTGCAGCCTAAAATGCCATCACCTTTCTTCATATTAGTGTCTTGGTATAAAAGCAGATTTTTTTGGAACAAATCATCAGTTACAACCATTTTTTTTATTTCGCTTACACTTAGAACAAGCGTTACGAATACGTACCAGGACAAGCACTTCCTGCAATTGAGTAAAGAGTAGCATATGTTCTATGTCCCATAATAAAATTGAAAAGTTTAAAATGAGCATTAGCAATGCAGGTGAATTTTCTTCGCTTTCGATCAGCATATATTTTCTCAGTCGCAACGCATAGAAAGCGAACAGGTTAAGAATTTTCTAAATAAATAAATACATAGTTACTCGTAACTGCGTACGCAATGTTTGTGAAACTTGTAGCTTGTAGTGACAAGTTCTTAAGGTATAATTAGAGACAATGTTGCAAATTGTAGTCCAAATCTTTGCTTACTATGAATAGAAGAGATACGTTAGACAAAGAGATAGATGATCCGTGTAGAAGTAGAAGACAACCAGATTTTAGGCTCACAGAGATAAATGAAAAAAATAAATAAGAAATAGTGCTGCACTAATCATTACTGCTTAGTATTATAAGTACGAAAGTAACTTTTACTTAATTAGTTACTTTCGCATATGATGATGATGATGGCGTTCTAGCCGATTGTCGGCCACGGCAGCTGTTCTCATATAAGGAGATCAGAAGGAGGATATGTTATAGTGCAGAAGCATTAAGCATTTGCGCAGACACAGGCGCACCTGGCGCACTCCCTATTCCTTCACTCTCATAGCGCGATGGGACGGCAATCCGACACGACCGGCGTGCTTCCGCATATAATAGTCTGTCAAATGACAGAGTTACTTCTGCATTTATAATATTAGAAGGTACACAGATAGTCTTCTTTTTACTCGGATGCGCGAAGTAGTTCCCTTGAGACGAACATCCAGTCTTACCTAAACTAAATTGTACTGTTCACTATACAGTTAATTTTGTATGGAAGAGTTAGCGATGCACCCGCGCCACATATCCGTCGACAATTAACGGTATAGCTACGCATAAATGAATTAACTAACATAATTAACACCAGAGTAGCTGGACATAGGCCTATTATTGCTGAACGGAAATAGGAAACACATAACATAGTAATTACACAAAATAAGTTTGCGTGTGTACAAAGTTAATTTATTAGATTTAATAGTTTTCACCAGTGGATTCACTAATCGAGATCTAATTTAATCCACCTCCCATAATAGAAAATTGAATGTAGCTTTCCTTGACAAATGGGGTATCCAACAGAGGACTTTTTTGAAATCAGCAGGGCTGAGATTAGCTTTTTTAAAACCACATAGTTGTTAGTGGCATTTCAACAAAACATACAAGAACCTAATGGAACATTCACAAATTGTAAGTTTATTATATGTATAGAGCTAAACCAGATGCGCCCGCATTGCGGCGCCCGCGTCGCTATCATATCACTTACCGACATAATTCAATCGTGATGATTGCATTACACAATTAATGCACCACACTACATTTATGGTGTTTTTAATTATTAATGGAAACGTATTCTTAGCTGTTAAGCCTATTTTTAATAAACTTAAGTACGTATCCTGAATCCGTAAGAAGCACCAAGCCTTTACAAACTGAACATCATTTTACCTAGATGTGGCAAATGAAAAAATAGTTTCTATAAATGTTACCATATAATGCTTCCTATAGTTTCAAGTCTCATTTGATGACATACATCTTATACAAGGACTAAACACCATAAAAACAACGAATTTACAGTAAACCCTTCAACATTACTCTATTTTCTATTCTTCCATGTGTGTTATTTGGAATAATGTGATGATGGGTTTCATTATATTATTCTAAACAAGATAATATCTATTCTTCTTCTTCCATACATATAAAATTCCTGACTTATAAACGCAGGGCCCAAACCCATGAACCTGTAAAGCTAAAATTGATAAGAAAGGATTTTCCGAAATTCCCACGGAACGCGGAAAACGGGATTTTAAGTTTTACGGAGCAAAGTCGCTGGCAGAAGCTAATAGTTTATATGCAGTAATAGTTGATGGTAAAGCGCAAGTGTTGCTATAACGATGCGCGTACGCATGAACTGTCAATTAAAAGGGGTCAGCGCGTGCGGCTAACTCAATACACTTGATTACGTTAAACAATTGAGATGTTTAGAACCGTCACTGTTATAGCTACTGTAATCTGTGATGATCATAACACGGTTTGAATGATTTCTTAAGCATTTTTAGCGATGGGAAAACATGAGAGGAGTGGTTTGCTAGGTTGTTTGTTGCACCTCTTCTTTTCAGCAAAAATACATAGGTGATGAAGGGTGGGTCGTTTCGCAGCCAAGTTGGAAGAAATGTTTTTTTAGAATTATTTATTTTTTACTATTCATTCTACCGTGAGTGCAATGGGAGTGTCTATGGTGTTTCTTTTACCATTGTTTTCAACAGTGGTCCGAACTATAGGTAACATGTTAGAGTTTAATTTTACTGATGGAGCATCCCTATTCCTGCCTCATCTGTTGATCCCTTGGCTGTTGTCATCCAGATTTCACATTCACATTTACCGAAGCAGTTTATCTTTGCTAACTACAATGAGGTCTGTAGGGCGCGGTGCTGACCCTACACCACTGGTGCACGTACAGTTACGTCATCAGTTCACCTCAGGTATGTGGGTTCGACGCTATTCGCGGTAATGTTGATGAGCTTGTTATTAGTGTCACGTAGTGCAATGCAAGTAATTTGTTTAATATTGCTTGCATTAGCTGTGTCAACTGAGGTTGTTGAGTTGATTGGATTTCGAAAATTGGCCTTTTTTAAAAATACATCATCTTCATTGCTTCATTGCATTGAAATAGCACTTCTATAAGGTGCATTACTAGCTGTTCTGTCTGCGAACAATTTCACGCATTTGAATAAATGAGAAATAAAAGAGGCCCTTGCCCTTTTCAGGCTCTAGAAGTTTAGACTATCTGTTTATCTTTCATTTAAATCGATTCAATAGTTTGCCACGAAACCTGGACAGACAAACTGATAGAGTTACTTTCACATTTATAATATTAGTTAAGATTAATAAAATGGACCTTATCAAAGACGTATTATTTTTCTAATAATTGTTTTGCATCCCAGGCCCCCACAAGGTAAATTTAAAATATTCGTACTTATTCGTTGGTTTTGCTCTCAACTGGCAGAGAAACAAAAAGCCTGTCAATATTATTGCGTTGGTTGTCAATAGTCAACCTTTGAGCCCAGCTCATGGGTCTCTGGGTCACGGCGAGTGTCAACCGATGGGCATGTTATCAATACCGGATATATTATAAGTATGTAAATAATATACAGTTATCTGTAATTAATCTTTATCATCGTCACGGGACGTAGAAAGGGTTACTTAAATATCGATGGTAGGGAAAATATAATAATCTAGCTTTCGCCACTGGTTTCACCAACTTCCTTAGAGACCTACTTCCCGCATAGATATCTATACTAATATTATATAGCTGAAGAGTTTGTTTGTTTGTTTGTTTGAACGCGCTAATCTCAGGAACTACTGGTCTGATTTGAAAAATTCTTTCAGCGTTAGATAGCCCATTTATCGAGGAAGGCTATAGGCTACTTTTTATCCGGGTGCGCGCAGTAGTTCCCACGGGAAAGCGGGTGAAACCGCTGGCGGAAGCTAGTTAGGGATATTAGGTATGCCCTATGTTATTTTGATGTTGAAGCTTTATGACTGCCAAGTTTTATCAGAATTCGTTTAGCGGTTTCAGCCTGAAGAAGTAACAATCACACGCATAGTTCGCCTCTTTAATTTTGTTCTTCGTGTTGTCAAAAATATGCTTGTCTGGCAAAACATACGTCTTTATAGTACTTATTCAAAATTGAGACTGTTGACATACTACTTAAGCTTAAAAACCAAACAAATGAAGGACGAGGGGACATTATCCACATCACACGTGCACAAATATCTAGTTTTTGAACAAACATTTCTTCAGTAAAAAGCGTTTGAGAAAAAACTTTATATTATGCTAACATCATTAACCAATATTTGTGAGTGGCACAAATATTTGTCCCAATGCGAGTAACTGGTACAAAGGATGCTTGTTAGACGCCAGCAGGTCAACCTACCCGTATCTGTCTTTAACCAATCGAACATCAACCTTCTACTATTGTGATAAGGTTGAAAATCTCAGATTTTGACGGCTGTATGAATGATTGATATATTTATACGGGCCAAAGTTGTTAGATGGTAGATATGTCAGAAACTTTTTGAGATCTGATTTGTGTTGCTACCCGCAGCTACAGTTGTCATAGTAAGTGGTTTATCGGTTTTGAAAAGTTAGAGCGCTCGCACACTGCAGATTTTTTCATCGGCCGATAGTTTGATCGGTCGTTTGAAATGTACGGAGATGTATGGGAGCGCGCACATTGAGCAGACTTTATCGGCCCGACTAAAAAGTTTGACCGATTGGCCAATCAAATAGTCGGCCAACTATCGGTCGAAGGCTTGAACAGTATGAAAATCTTCTGCGCGCGCATACTCAACTAGTCGGCCGATAGTCTGGTCTATAAGTTGCCAGTTTAAAATTATTGAAAGTATATTTTTATTCATAAACTATTTCCATACTGCTCATAATTGTACATAATTCAGGTGAAAAACAAGGATGGCATCCTCTTGCTCGGCATAAAAACCAAGAAGGAGTTTTATTGGAGTATTCTTGTCCTCAGACTATGGTCGTCTGCATTGAGTAGAATGCCTTACAATGTTGTAGTCAAAACACTAAATCAGTCGAAAGTAATTTCTTATAGCAGAATCAGTCACACGCAGTTTTAAGCGCACACTTTTGACGTTCTGCTCAATTGAGCAGGTTCAAAGTGATTTCATTAACTGATACAGACAAAAATTATGTTGACTGATAATATAACTCAAAACACTCAAAGTTGAGAAGATAATAAAATTGACAAAATACACGCCTGTCAAAGTTCTTATTATAACCCAAAATATTAAATACAAAGAGAAATAATGTTTTGGTTTCACTAGAATTCGATCGCAATTGGACAGATTCTATGGCTATCTAAGCTATAGTCCTCTTATGCCCACCATATTTATCATGGTTCCGTATTGGTCTAGAAATGAATAGATAGTCCGTTGCTAAAATTCAATTCCTTGCAGTTTTTTCATCTGTGTACTCTTAGCCGTTGTATGACCATAGAAAACAACTCTAAAAACCATTTCAATTTTGGGGTTGATTAAAATACTGTTTAGAATCGCTATACCCACCTAATGGAATCTTAGCTTGTATTAACTACTATCCGTTTTCCCGCGGTTACACTCGCGTCCCGTGGGAATTACTGCCCGTACCCAGATAAAATATGTATAACCTATGTCACTCGTGGATAATGTAGCTTTCGAATGGTGAAATATTTTTTTAAATCGGTTCACTACTTCCAGAGATTACCCCCTACAAACAAACTTACAAATTTACAAACAATTTTACCTCCTTATAATATTAGTATAGATTTAGCTAGAAACTGATCTTTTCAGGAGCTCATACTAATCTTATAAATGTATAAGTTTGATATTTGTTACATGTTAAAACTGAAACGACTGGATCAATTCGGATGACATCGGATATAGATAGCCTGAAAACCCAACGAGAATTTATTTATTAATTTAGGATCTCCAACAAAAGATATAAGCAATGGGTATGTTGTTAGTGTACTCCTTCACTTATAGGACACCACAGCATGCACAATAAATCAATGTAATACCTGTATATCCATTAAATATATATATGTGTATAATCCATTATGTAGAATCCATGAAGTCGAGACGAGTAAACACGGACAAAGCCGCGTGCAAAAGCCAGTATTATACTATAACCAGTTAATAGACGCTTGGACTGGTAAAGAGTTTTGACTGTAACATACGGCTGTCATACATATAGCGCCGCCTTTATGAAAAACCGGCCAAGTGCTAGTTGGGCTCGCGCATGGAGGGTCCCGTCAATTATCTATGAAAAATACATGTACCTATTATCCATGAGTAGCCAAACTACAAACATTTTTCGGTAACAAACAAAGAATTACTTTGTTTTTCGTACAAATATATAAATAAAAATGTTATAATTATTTTAAATTTTTCCATAACATAATAACATATACTTTTTTAGATTTACAAACCTTGTAGTTTACCTTTTTTTGTATAAAAATCGTAAAACTGAAAATATAATACATTCTGCTAAGTTTTGATTGTGTAGTCTTAATAGTTTCGGAATAAAGTGACATACGGACGGACGGACAGACATGACGAATTTATGAGGGTTCGTTTTTGACATTTGGCTACTGAACCCTAAAAAGGCAAAACTAAAGTTTTGTTGATTTTGAAAAAATTATGTTAAGAAGAAGGTTTTATACTTATAGTTATTCTTCTTTATGTTGCTAGAGAACAACTTGTTGACTGTCAGAAATGTGAAAAATATATGAATTAACAAAGAACATACACGTTAATAAAATATGTTGACCATCTAAACATTCTATTTCAAAGAAATAAAGATAAACTAGTTATTTCCAAACTATGCCAGTTTAATTTGTGTAGTACATACATACATACATATAAGATACAATATAAACATATATTTTTATAAGTTTGGCTGTTTATTTTCAACATTTAATAAAAATAACAACAATATCTTTTAAAAGCACATGTTTGTAGAACAAATAACACCTTTCTGATGTAAAAGGAGAAAGAATATCGCTGAAAAAGCACTTGTATACAATATTTTTTTAAATATATGTTTTCGCAGTTGCCTAGA
>NWSH02000525.1:2655471-2676044 GCA_002382865.2 Heliothis virescens | reverse complement strand
AATATGCTCATATTGTCAGTACCAATGTGGTGTCAGTTGTTTCAACTGCACATGAGGAGCATTCAAACTTCCGAGACATGATTTACGAGAACTGTTACTAGTTCATCATTCTTCTACAGAATGCCCTCGAGTGTAAGAAACAAAACTTACTTACGGTCGTGATGTAATTTCACGGACAAAGCAAATAATTACTGAATTCAGATGGCAAACGGTAAAGAACGCGTGGCTATCCCACTTCTGATCTTAGATGTCAGATCAGAAGTGGTGCTTAAAGATGAAAAACATACGAATATGAACATTTGACCTTACAAGTTTTATTTCTTACAAATGATTTAGCAAAAGCAATGTTAAATTATAAAATACAACGCAATTCATTAATTAAGGTCTGGACCCTTGATGACAACTTCAACGTCTGTCATGTTTCACACTTCATAATCTTCTTCTCGTCAGCCTGGTCGGTGCAGGTTGGGCGCAAGGAGGGCTGACACCTAACAATATATATATATTTATTCTAATATATTTATTCTAATATATTTATTCTAACTATTTATTCTATATATATATATATAGAAAGTTTATTAACTATTTATATATTAACTGTTTATTCTCATAGTTATAAAATTTTGTATCGGCGGAGGGTAAGCCTGGTGTTCTGTAATACAGGATTAACCTACATCAGACACCAGTCTCTATGTTTAGTGCATATTTTTACCAAAAGCTCATGTATGTGATGATGAGAAATAAATAATATTTGATTTGATTTGACTATGTATAATGTAGCCTTTATTAATCTAAGTATACTCTTCTATGTTATAATCTAAATTTCAATCGAATTTGGTCATGGAAATCTTTAATTTCTCCGTTTAGCTCGCCTAGTCTTCTAATCTAACAGCGAGGTTCCAGATAAAGTTATTGATAGCTATCAGACAGATCTTGCTATGGGAAACTACTTAATAAAAAAACCGGCCAAGTGCGAGTTGGACTCGCGCACGAAGGGTTCCGTACCATTATCTATGAAAAAAGTACAATAGGAATGGTCAAGTGTGAGTTACTTAAGTTGCACATTATTTCTAATAGATGGCGCTACTAGTATACAATTTTGCAATTAATTAATATAAATCAACAGCCTTAATAATAATATATTTTTTTTTAATTTTTATTATTTGTTGTTATAGCAACAACAGATATACATCATTTGTGAAAATTTCAGCATTCTAGCTATCACGGTTAATGAGATACAGCCTGGAGACAGACAGACAGACAACGAAGTCTTAGTAATAGGGTTCCTTTTTACCCTTTGGGTACGGAACCCTAAAAAATAAAGACATTTCTACGGCTCTATCTGTAAGATGCCATAGGAAAGTAGTCAAAATCAAAGACGGCACGATCCATCATACAGCTATCTAGAAGTTTATCTGGAACCTGTGAAACTGGCCGTAGATTTTAATAAATCTTTTTAATGAGTGACTTATAGACAGTGTATACTTTTCAAGGGACGGTTCATATTACGGATTCGCTCTTGACCAGCAACAAAAGTGAATCAACCTTAGAGTTTTATTTCTGTAGCAACAGAAGCAGTTCTTATGAGGAAACTGCCTATTACGTAATTTAGCGACGCGTCGTCCGACCGTCCTGAGATGCGCGTACGCCCGTAGTAATCGTATCGAGATCAATTATTATTTGAATAAGTGATTAGAATAACGGGGATAAATGACATGTTAGGTACAGTGTCTATTTAAATAATTATGTAAATTAAAAAAACTTCAGACCCATTTATACTGACCACATAAACATCTGTTTACTAAGAAAATTTTAAATAACTCTGTTTTAAGAAAATTTATGTTTATGTGGTTTGTGAACTTCGTCCCTTTTATAATTCTACTAATAAGTACCTTTGGACTATAGCGTGTATTTGATTTGATTTAATATTTGAGTAGATCTTACAAGATGTTAATATTGTAATAAGTACATTGAGAACAAGGTTGAATACATGTACTTTACATATCCACTATATAAAGATATTATGTAAGAAGAAACATAGGTATCCGATGTAACTTCTATTTATGTAAACCGCATTTATCTTTGATCTAGTCGTAGGTGTCACGGAATCGACATTAAAAGCCCATTTACACATTGCGATTTAATTGCCCGTTGCTTGCCATTTTATTGCAGGAATATTTGACAGGCGACCATTTACCTATTGCACACGATTACGTTTACACAGTGCAAGTAGGATCTTGCTGCAATAAAATAGCAAGCAACGGGCAATGAAATCGCAATGTGTAAACGGGCTTTAACTATGAAACAATAAACTGAAACTGCTGAGTCTTGGTGAATGAAATTTTTCAAAAAGTACCATATAAGTAGTGTGAATGGAATTGAATATTCCTAAGGACGAAAACTGTAAAGAAACAATAGACTGTTAAAACGTATTTTCACATCAATAAATGAACACTATTGAACCTTTTCTCCAATTTAATTTACCTTCTATACATATAAAAATCAAAGTGCTGTCTCATTCACTGACTCATCAACGCAAGGCCCAAACGCGTGAACCTAAAAAGCTGAAATTTTGCCGAAATTCCCACGGGAAAAAGCGGGATTTTAAGGCTTACGCGGGCAAAGCCGCTGCCAGAAGCTAGTTTCTACCATTACTACAAAGTCGCAGCCATAACCTCGCTAGTTACACATGGTACATATGGTATGAATCTGAAACACATGGCGAGCGTCAGCCGCGAATGTACCACAAATAAACAGACATTATTCTATTTATACTGTACGATGTTCGATGTTACTGCTTCTTCGTTTTATGGCGCATTGGAAATCTGTACCTGTATGGGGAATCTCAAGGTTTCTCTTGGAAGGTATTTCTTGGTAAATGTGTGGGTCGTACAGATGCCAAATTGACCTACCGCAGCAGTCAAATTTTTCTTCAATAGATTTTCAACATTATCACAATAGTGGAAGGTTAATGTTCAATTGACATTTGACAGATTCAGATAGGTTGACCTGTCTGTACCTACAACTTATTTGTTTTTACCTAAATGTCACGAAAAGTTATATTTTTACTAGCTTATGCGACTTTTGTTTACATTTATTGAAACGATGAAGTAAAAGCCATTGATAAGCTTCCCTTAATGGTTTCAACTGCGTACCCTAGGAACTAATCTACGTACCCGATCATATGCCTACCTTGATAAATGGGCTATCTAAAACTGAAAGAATGATTAAAATCCATCCAGTACTTCCTGAAATTGCACTAATTTTCATTAAAGCAAACAAACAAGCTCTTCGACTTTATAATTTTTTTATTGAAGTATAAATAATATAGTTTTTCAGTTGTACTCAGGAATGCTGAATAAAAGTATATTCCTCTTGTCTACAGGTGTCAGTATGGCTGCTATCAGTGTACCTTCTCCTGCACATACCGCTCATAGAGATGAGGGTCGACGACTTCGAGCAGCAGGCGCTAGCGCAGGCCAGAGAGGTATGGTAGATCATCCTTCTTTAGGTACCTCGGTTCAGATGTACCTAGATGGAATTTTGTACAATACAAACAGTTTCACTAGCATAACAGTGGAACTATAGCCTATAAGCTGTATAATTACTAAGTTTCTTCAAAATCCATCAAGTAGTTTTTTGTGTGAAGGAGTAACAAATACACAATACTTACCACTAATCAATCAGATCTTCTAACCCTGTTATCTAGAAAAGGAAAACATAGAACTTTGGAGGATATAATTTTTCAAACTGTTTCTTTTCCAGTTCTAGTAAAACATGTTTATTAGGTGGAACGTTTAATATACACTGATTCTGATAATTTCTCTGAGGCAATTCGTAGGTAATGTTAATACAGTTACACAACTTATGATGAAAATATTATTGATGTCTCCATAAATCATAATTTCCATATTTTTTTTCGATTTCGCCAGACAGAAGATACTTACCACCATATCTATGGTATATACCTACTTAAAAGCAGTAAGGTACAGACGACAACAGGTCAACCTGCCCGAAAATTTTACGTTGCTGGAGAGTTTGTTGCGCCATTTCTTCTTCCCAGCAAAAACACATAGGTAGGATGTGGTGATGGACGGGCGTTTTTGGGGCTGTCTCATGTATTTAATTTTGACGTTCGAAAAGTGCTGTTTTCAGACTACTTTGAATAAATGCTTTTTGATTGTTTGATACCAATCAAACATCAACCTTCCACTATAGTGATAAGGTTGAAAATCAATTGAAGTTCGACAGATAGTGGTAGGTTGATGAGCTGTCGTGTGTACTAGTAGCGAAGTAAAGTGCTAATGAACATTAACATACGCAAATAACCTACTTCTGGACATATTAACATAACTAGTTCATTTGCATACGTAAATATTATGATTTTTTGCTATAAAGCCGGTTTCGATTAGCGTAGGTAGGTATTTAATTTTATTTACATTACGATGTGTGTTTGCTTTTACAATTAAGGGAATAAGGGAATGCCAATTTTTTACTTAGAAATTTTCTGATATTGAGAATAATAAAATTCGCCATAATCTTCTGGAGTCTTCTGGAGAACATTGGAATTAGAATTATTTCTCACTGAACTTTCAGCTCCGCAATTTCTTTGACAACTTGAAATTCTAAAGTGGCAATAAAAAAATCCAAGACAGCACCTCTTCTCAAATGTTTTCACGCACCTTTAGGAAATTTATTGGACACTAGGCCATAAAACACATTAGGAGGAAACTACAAGTACCTATATGTCACAACTAACCAGTTGAATCCCATTGATTTAAGTAGTTTCCTCAGGACACGTAAAAAAGACCTATCATATACCTGCCTATATGCAATAAGCAGGATATACCTGCCCAAAGTAACTATTCAACCACAATCAAAGTCGAGGGCAAAACCTAGAACCTATTAATCATAAACCCTTAATTTCTTATCTCCAGCAACCACCAGCCTCAACAGAGAAACCAGAGCCCATAGACCCGATCCAACTGAACCTGGGCAAGTGCTTCCACATGCCTCGCACCAAGTGTCCTGCTGAGCCCAACTGCACCAAGATCGGGAGTAACTCCGTGTTCTGCTGTGACCTGGACAGCGCCAAGCTTAAGGAGGCCCTGGCTGCTGTTAGTGAGTACCCTAACCATTCTTACTTATACTTAATATAAAAACTTACTTATATTAACTAGCTTCTGTCAGCGGTGTCACCCGCTTTCCAAAGGAACTTCTTATGTGATATGATGATGATAATGATGGCATCCTCGTCGATTGTCGGCCATGGCGGCTGTTCACATAATTATAAGGAGATCAGCCAGCTGCGCAGGACATATTATAACGCACAAGCATTTGCGCAGACACAGTTGCACTCCCTATTCCCTCACTCTGTCGGTCCTGCGCCTGATCTCTCTCCGGTTGTGTCGGATTGCCGTCCAACCGGGTTATTCTGATATATGACCTATATTATTGCCAAGATTAACAAGCATTTATAAAATTAGTGGGATACGATAATTAAGATGTAGGCTTATTACGCTTTCACACGTCAACACCGCAACCGATTGCGATGAAGTTTAGCACAAAGGCAGGAACGCTAATTTCTTTAAGCAAAGTAGGGAAGCGAACGAAGTTGTAGGCGAAATCTATTAGATACATCAGTTTGGAAATTATGGATTCTGTCAGTGAACTTACCTGTATTCATACTAATCGATAGGTGTAAACTTAACACAAACAAATAAACTATTAATAACTGTATAATGAGCTACGTAGTTAATTCAATAACCCATTAATAAATGAGTAGCCACTAATTACACAAACACACAACATCTAGGTATTTGTGTTTTATTTGTCCATTATCCTAGTAAGTAAGCAAAGCTAAGTTTTCCGCAAATCCATATTGTTTATACAGTACTAGCCGTTTTCCCGCGGTTTCACTCGCGTCCCGTGGGAATTTCTACCTGTACCCGGATAAAATATAGCCTACATTACGTGAAAAGTCTGAAATCGAAAGTCGAAAGCCGAAGGCTGAACGCCGAAAGTCTGAAGTCGAAAGTAGAAAGCCGAAAGCCAAAAACCGAAAGTCAAAAGTAGGAAGTTGGAAGTCGAAAGCTGAAAAATTGGAAGTTGTGTCGTATAAGTAACATTTGCGTATCTCAGACGTTACACTTTATTGAACAAGTTCATCTAATTGTCCTAAAATCCACACAATTCGAAATAATGGTGGCTACACAATATCTTCCAAAAAACAATTCTGTATCCTTAATAAAGATTGTCCAGGAATACTAGAGGGTTTCCCCAGTTAAAACAACGTTATTTTCCATGTCTATACCCTCAGTAGTTATGTTAATATGTCACGCGGTAATTGTTTTAATCACACTATCATTAGCCAACAATTACCATAGTTATAGTTAAAAATAGAAAAATGCAGTTTATTATGTTAATTGAGTTGTTAGTTACACGTTACTGGCAACTTCTAGTCATTAGGTTATCAGGACTGGTTGAAATTAACATACAAGCTATACCACTTCTAGGCAGTCGGATAGATATTGAATTGTTTATTGCTGTAGTATTTTTAGAAAAATATGGTACTTATGGACAGTTTCATAGGTTCCAGATCAATTTCTAGATAGCTACCTGACATATAGTGTTATAGAAATGTTATTAGTTTCGATTACTTTTTTGTGACCTTATCTGTTAGATAGCTATCGAGAACTCTATCTGGAAAGGGTTACACTGTTCGTTAGTGTTTCAGTGGAACATTCGAGAGTAACAAAACATCACTAAGACCATCCGTCTGTCTCTTTGTCTGCACTAAACTGTACACCGTACTGTGGCCGTAAAGTGCGAGCCGGATTCGCACACGAAGGCTATAAAAAATCACATTTGTTGTATGTGAGACCCCTAAATTGTTGTTAGCGGCAACAATAATACATCATCTGTGAAAAAATTCAACTGTCTATCTATTAGGGTTCTTGACATACCTACAGCCTGATGACAGACGGATGGACAGCGAAGTCTTAGTAATAGAGCCCCGTTTTACCTTGGGGTACGGAACCCTAAAAACTATTTACGTACTACGTGACTTAGCCACGAGCGCCATCATTACCTATCACTAGTCAATAAATGATTATCATCTAATAGCTAGGAGTTTATTGAAAATATTCAACAAAGCTTATCTAAATATGCATTGGTACAAAAGGTTATCAATCATGCTCTCGAGATAACTTCAGTTTATTTAGTAATATTGACAATATACTGTGCTATGTACTCAGAAATAAATGCCAACTTTATTGAATAGGTACGAACTAAGTGGTACACATTATGCAAAATTGCAGAATAATTAATATTTATTTATTATACTAAAGTGTTATATAAATAGGTCCCTGTATTTTTAATTAGAGGAAATAAGTTATCCACAGGTACCATTAGGACTACCTTTATTAATTAATTAAAGTTTTCTTATCAATCGGGACTTAAATACATAATATTAAAAATTTTATTTAAACGATCAAAAAATATTAAAATATTTTATCTTAATTTTGGTTGAAAGGAAGCTGAAATGTCAACGACGGCAGGTCAAGCTACCCGAATCTGTCAGATTTTGTCAATAGATTTTCAACCCTTCACTCTAAACCTAACCTAACTCTAACCAGTCCATCATTTGGTTCCAGTAACGCAGAACACGACGTATCTCCACGTGCTGAACGCGTCCATAGATGAGCTGGATGTCTCCCAGGCCATGTTCCGGAGGCTGGCTTCCATGGCCTTCACCGACGGGAATATCGGCAAGATTGTTGGTAAGGACTGCCCATGTACCTACTGTCATGTCTTCAATCGCTGCTTGAATGGTTATTCTGGGCCCAATTTAAGTTACCTGCAATATGAAAGTTTTGATATAACAAATGTTTACTTTGAAATTTTTTCGTGAAAATTCATAGTGTTGTTGTGTGTTGGGACTATGTTGTTGGGAAGTTCATCACCACTTCTTCTTTCCAACAATAACACTAGGAAGTGGTGAAAAGGGGGCGCCTTTGGGGGTGTTATCCTTTGTAAATTATGACGTGAAAAAGTGCTAATCTAGTTACCCTACTTCCTTTGACTTTGACTATAGTGTTTTAGGAAAAAATGCTGACGTTTATGTTGTCGGTGAATTTGGGCCTTAGTAAAGTAAAAGCTAATAAAACAATTTCCAAATAAAATTACTAACAACCAAAATTTTCTTACTTTTGTGCGTCACTAAGAGGGCATCACTTCAAATAAGACATGTAAGTATTCAGGGAAAACTATCTTTCTTACAGTTAACTAACGCTGGATTTCTTTAATGTATCCGTTGCTTTGCGATCAAAGAGTGAATGAATTATGTCAAACAATCACTCAATCGCAAAGCGGGAGATAGGTATACCTATAGAAAGAAATCAAAGGTGGTCATGATCACGTCAAATTAAAATGCATCGATTCAAAATAATGATTTTAAAACACTACAATTGTCATCCCCCCAGGCCAGTTCCCGAAGTACTCCTCGGTGGCATGTCTGAACATCTCGAACAACAACTTGACGACTGCCAAGCTCCAGCCTGCGATCAAGAGGCCGTATGCCTATCTCTTCAACCTGAGCGTCCTGGATGCTTCAGCCAACAATCTCACGGAGTTCCCCCTCAGCCTGGTGCATAGCAATCGAAAGATCTCCGTGGATTTGTCAGGTGAGATCGGTTAACAAAAATCATTATGTCCCTTTGCAGGGCATAGGCGTCTTTTCATACAGAGAAGGAATGAGCGTTAATCATCACCCTTGCTTAGTGTGGATCGACGATTTCACACTTTTTTTCAGGATGTCCTTCACTTTTTCTTAATCAATTAGTGTTCAAAATGCTCTTTTAAAGCACCAGAAACTTGGAAGAGTTTATGTAGTTTGACCTGGAATCAAACTCACTCGTATTTCCTAAGCAGCTGCTTTAACGACTACGCCACTACGATTTTCTTTTCCTCTGACTTCAATATTTGACTTCCATATTTGCAGACAACAAGTACCTCCCCTGCAAGCCGTTCATGAAGGCCATGGACACGAACAACTCCTCACTGGTGACGTTCCTCAACTACCAGCACACGTACTGCGCCCTGGACATCGACTTCAACTGGTTCCAAGACGTCAAAATAGTCCAGATAGACCAGCTTAGGATTCAAAAAGAGGTAGTACGTATTTCTAAATCTATGAGGTCAGATTTGAGTATCAGGTATGAGTGTTTGCATGTGTGTGTTATTGTGTATTTGTGTATGTCTGTTAGTTTTAAATGTGTAGTTAATTGTTGATTGTATCATTGGTGTGGTGTAAAACGAAGCTGCTTTTACAGAGCTGTCCTATATAGGGTCATTGATTTCTCTTTATGTTTTGTTGTTCATGTGCCGTCTGTTTCATTTTCTTTCAGCCAGTATTGTTGTCAATGCAGCATATCAAATTACACTTACGAAAATATGGTTTCATATATTGTCGCTATCACGCTTGCCGTCGCACATATTTTTGTTCGCCTCCCAAATTGTGATGTCATTACACAAATCTGTAACACAAGGTCTTTCTGTCACTCTCCAGCTAAACGCGAGCTGCCGCAACATAAAGCCGGCTAACATCAACTGCACCTGCATCCCAGAGCGGCTGGACTTCATCAACAACGTGATCAACAACATGGTCGCTGTCGACTGCTCCCAGCGGAACCTCACGGCTCTGCCTACCGACTTGCCGCCGAATACCGTCAAGTTGAACGTGTCTTTTAATAATGTGAGTAGATCTTAGTATTTGTAGAAGCCTTAGCTTCCATCAGCGGTTTTACCCGCGTCTTGTGGCAACTGGGTAAAATAATCTCGTGGTAATCTCATATGTTAGATAACCCATGTATCGAGCAAGGCTGCAGGATATTTTTTATCCGGCAAATTAGTTCCTACAGGACAAGGGTGGAACCGCTAGCGGAAGCTAGTTATAAATAAAGGCTCCTTAAAAATATCAGACACCCACAGTTTACCATTGAAGGAGAACCGTAGTAAATAAGCAAACCCAAGGTCTTTTGGTTGTGCTTAACAAACCGATGTTTCACAGTCAAATAATCTTCTCAATAATTCTGTTACAGATAACTTCCCTCCAAGCAGTGTCAGACGACCCGACATACGAGCAACTGCACCAGCTGATAGTGGACCACAACGACATCCCCAACATCCTGGAGCTGGAGGGCACACAGTTCATAGACCACTTCATGCTCTTCTCCATCGCTTATAATAAGTTGAAGAATGTAAGTGGTTCTATTGTAGGTACCTTTGTAAAACACGGTGAATAGCACTAGGATGGTACTCATTGATGGACTGCTACTTTGGTAGACATCAGTAGGCTGATGATGATCTATAATAGTATTCGTAATATTTGACTTTTTGCTGTCCTGGTTACTTAGTTCCATTATCTTTGAAAACCATATTGAAACCTGTATTTTAAAGTCGTGGTGATTGAGCGTTAAACGCTCAATCCTTCTCTGTATGAGAAGAGCATTGTGAGTTGCTGTGGGACAAAACAGTCTGCAGATGATTTCTTTATAGATTCATATTGCTAAATATATTTATTTCTTCTCGTTCCAGATCCACACATACATAATATCGAACCATTTCACGGAACACACGGGTTCGGCGTTATTTATAGCCGGCAATTACATACACTGTGACTGTAACACTGAGAAAATGTTGAAGGTGAGGAACAATTTTGAATATTTATATGTGAATCAGCATGTCACCCTGAATCAGCTGACGACTTGGTCTAAAGAGCTAACGCAGGAACTGGAATACTCTAGCCTTACGTATTTAAAAGTTTTTCTGTTCCAGTAATTTTCGTAAATGTTCTGTCACTTGACCTTGGCTTGAGCAGTACTTAAAATTCAGAAAAGTTTCAGTATTGATTTGACAGGTCATTTGATGGTCTGGGCTTTAGTCGTTAGTTAGCTCGAGATCCTTATAACGTCAGGCATGGTTACGACAACGTAATGCTTACCATTTTTTTTTCTTTTCCAGCCCTGGCTCCTCGAGAACATCAAAAACATCCCCGACTACAAAATGTTGGAGTGCGACAACCACGTGGCGGTTGTTGACATAGTGGAAGCCCACGTCTGCCACACACCACGAGATTGGACTGACTACATATACTACATCATTGGCCTAGAAGTTTTGATCTTAGTTCTGCTTATAAGCAAGGTGTCCTATGACTACTGGGTGTTTAAAACTGCCGGCTATTTGCCGTGGCCTGCGAATAAAATGCCGAGATTGCCATGCGATTGGTTGTGTGAGTAGATGTTGGTTGCTGACAACCGAAATCTTCTAAAGCCCATATATTCAACATAAACGTCCACTTTTCTTAAACAAGTGTTCGCAAATGGAACTTGAAAATTCACAGTAGATAGTTGTTTAAGAAAATTTACGTTTATGTTGTAGGAGAAATTGGACCTGATATGGACCAGTGTCTTAAATGTGCTGAATATATTTTGAAAGGACTTCTGTGTGTTGGTTGCCAGCAACCATAAACTTCTGTGTAGAGCTTGCTTGTGTGGAAGGATGTTATACGCTCTTGCTGGTGTCGGTTCAGTCTTCGACCTAGATTACGTATAGGCCGATGGCAGGATGATTGCTTGGAAAAGAAATAAGCATACACTGTCTCAGGCGGGCTGGATTATCCATCGTTCAACGCTCAGTTAATATGTGAACTCATAAACTGAACTGACGCGGGTAGCCACTATATTTTATGTTGTTAAATAAGTGTGTACATGTTGGGTAAGTTTTGGTTGCTACTGTAAAAATATTGTTATAGGTAATAAGCACTAAGCAGCCATTATTATAATTTGTATAGTTAATGAAAGTGTAAATAGAATGAATTTGCCTAATTGCTTATAGCTAGCTCTTCCATATTTTTCTTACAGCTAAGTTAGTTTTATGTATAAATTGATTGCGATCTCTGTAAATCAGCTCTTGTATAATTTTATACATAAGTTCTATTTTTATGTACATTTTGTTTTCTACTTTGCTTGCCATTTTGTAAGGAATCTCTTTTCAAACGTCTCGAAAAACTTTATTTTGTAATGACTTTCAAAATAATGGTTCAAATAATCTCTCAGTCTCAATATAATATTTTTTGCCATTTTGATTTTCAAAGAAAACCGTTAAAGCTATTATATCTCTAAAGACTGAAGTTAAATTGAATTTTGAACTTGCCAAAGTTGCAAATGGTTGATACTCAAGCCATTATTTTGATTGACTCATAACTGTACATATTTGTTCTATTCATTATGTTCCATGCTTACGAATTTGATATAAAATTACCTTTTAAATGCTAATTAAAACGATAAAAGGGTTTAAAATACATCAATGTTATCTTTAAGTATGTAGCGAATGAGAGTACATTTGCAGATGGTGACGATGTAGGCTTGGTTGCCGGCAACCAGTATCTTCTAAGTGTTGTGTGCTAGCAACCAGGAACTTCTAAGTTTTCTGGCTTTAGATTTCACGTAGGTTTTTGCTTGGAATTGCAAAACAGTCAGTCATCAGGGTCCAGGCGCGGTCCCATTGGGCCACGAGGGTCATGACCAACGTGTAAAGATTTGAGCCAAGCGTTGAGGTGAAAAATGTTAAACATAAAGCGTAAAGACGCGATAAATGGTACAGACACAGCAAGTAACCACAATCTGTCAAACTTCAATAGATTTTTAATCTTATCACAATAGTGAAAGATTAATGTTTGATTGGTTAAATTTGACAGACTCGTGACGGTTGACCTGCTGTCTGTACTTTCAGAAGGTTCTAGAAGGTAGGCAAGCGTAGCAAGGTGGTAGGCATCCCGAAGGTCGGTGTCCCGATGTTTGGTGTCTCGACACTCGGTATTCCGACGCTTGACATCGTTGATCATGGCTGTCAGGGCCCACCCTTGCTTGCATTTAAGTAATTAACCTAAATATTTCTAAAATGTGCTTCATGTCGCTACGTTTAGCAACCGGCCAGTTGTGAGAGGCTTAATAATTAAAGTGTAAGGACCAATTATTGCTAAATATGTTTAAAATACTATTTTGAGGAGGCTCTTTGGAAATGTTTTATATTATTTTGAAAATCAGTGCCATATTCTATTTTTATAGATTGGCTAGAAATTATGCTTTTTAATTTCTTGTTGTGACATTTGTTTCAACTTTTTGACTTAAAATTATTTAAAACAAAAAATAAGCTGCTGTAATAAATTTAAATATCGTTAATTTAGATCTTATATTTGAAACCTTACATTTTTAGTAAAAGTTATTAATATTTAAAACAAATGTCACAAGAAAGAAACCTTCTCTAAGAAATTATGTCTTACTGTTAAATAAATATATTTTTGTAAAATATTAGCTACAACGCGAAGACTGTATATTTTGTATGAAAATTTTATAATAGATGTTACACTATGGTATTGGCTGTTTTTGTTGAAACCTGGTAAAATTAAGTTAATCTTGAATAGTTATCCGTTTTTTCATGAAAAATGTTGTAGCATTCAGAAAGCCAACATTTGTTGTTAAGGTTTTCAACTACCGTAAAAAAAACCGGTCAAGTGCGAGTTGGACTCGCGCACGAAGGGTTCCGTACCATTATCTATGAAAAATTAACATATCTATTAGGTACCTACAACTAGCCAAAATATAATCATTTTTCGGGCAGCAAAAAATAACTTTGTTTTTCATACAAACATATTATGAATTACAAAGAAACCGCAAATAATATTTGCGGTATCACACGTTTATTGTACGGGGATCCCTCTTAATATTTTACTTTTTTTAATTTTTAGTATTTGTTGTTATAGCGGCAAGGAAAATACATACCCTGTGACAATTTCAGCTTTCTAGCTATCACGGTTTATGAAATACAGCCTGGAGACAGACAGACAGACAACGAAGTCTTAGTAAGATATTGGGATGGAAAATGAAAAAAATATCAACTTTTAAACATATTTATTAACTCATTTATTTCACACCTTTTTTCTTATTAGCTAAATTTTTCTTTTTTCTCTTCTTATTATTTTTGCCTTTCTCTGGTATATTTTTATTGTTATTTTGTTCTACATTCTGTGTTTTTCTATGTTTATTATTTTTTGCATTCTTTATTGAGTCTGTGCCTTTTTTATCTTCTTTTAAAGCTTCGTTGGCGGCTTCTAGTCTCCTTCTGTAATAACGAGAATATTTGATGTAAAAACTATACTAAGTAAATTCTAGTCATACAAGATTAATAGTCAAGTACTTGATTTATGACGTCTTGAAGTAATCAATTTATAACGTCTACTTTCAAAAGTAAAAATAAGGACGACAAAATTTATAGCTTTGGTGTAAAATATTTTTTTTTCTTTTTTTTTAACAAAATCTTTTTTTATTATCTTCTAATTTTATTCCCCAAAAATTTTGAACAAACCTTTCTTTTGCATTTTTACTAAGTAGTTCATGGCAACTTACTTGTCAGGCCTCTTCTCCAATATGGTGGATATCTTGTCCCTGTTGGGCGCCTTCTTCATCAGCTTCTTGCGTTTGTTGGGGTTCTGCTTGAGCTGCAGCATGTACTCCGGGACCTGGCAGCCTGACTGCTTCATCACCGACGCTATGCTGTAGAGGATAACGTGGAAATACATTAAATTAGATTATGGACCAGCTACGTAGGTCCCAGATAAAGTTATAGATAGCTATCAGACAGAAAGATCAGAAAAGTTGACAAAATTAAAAACATTTATATGGCGTTATCTGTGTAAGAAAATCTCTTTCATTTCTAAATTCAGTTCTGCATTTAATTAAGTAAATAACAAAAAAAAAGTAATAGTTAAGTTTGTAACAAAGACACAATATTCAGCTAAATAACTTACCTTCTAAGATTCCCGACATCGTCTTGCGTGAAGAAAGTAATCGCGCGACCTTTTTGCCCCGCTCGGCCTGCGCGACCAATCCTGTAATTTAGTTACTGTTTAGAATTTTATCATGGTTTTTCTGACTTTGGATTTAAAGTTCTATGGCCCATCCAATATGGCTGAAAATTCAGAATCTTTACTAGGCGTCTGTCCCTCCCTGTGAGTTTGTAGGGGGAGTAAATAACGGAAGTATATATAGGAGTACATAAGGGGAAGTATATAACCGAGTATATAAGGGGAGTAGATAGTAAAATTATCTAAACTAATATTATAAAGCTCAGGTGCTATTTGTTGAACGCGCTAATCTCAGGAAACCCTGGGCCGATTTGGAAAATTCTTTCAATGTTAGAAAGCCTAGCTATCAAGGAAGGCTAGCTAAAATGAAGGTAGTATTTAAACATTACCTATGGATATACGCAATGGCGGAGGGCGGGAAGTCGTAGTTGATGACGAGGTTGACTCCTCGGAAGTCGATCCCCCGGCCCATCAGCTCCGTGCAGATCAGCACCCAGATGCGGCCCACGCGGAAACTGCGGACCACGTTGTCACGCTGGAATGGGATTTTTTAAAATATATTTTTTATATACTCTATGCTAATATAATAAAATGAACCATTTCCGTGTTTGTTTAAGTCTCCGAAACTTTTGAACCGGTATGAAAGAAAATTTCTTTCAGCCATATTAACCCCACGTAACATGCATGCTATGCTATATTTTAACCAATATAAATAGTCAATAATAAAGTACAGTTTTGTCTTAAATATCATCAATAATAATTAAAAATTTACCTGTAACTGAGTCCTGTCTGCGTGTATGACATCCACATTAATGCCATCATATATGAGCTCTTTGAACAGTTGTTTCGCGCGATCCTTACTTTGTACAAATACTGAAATTAAAATAATAATTAAATAAGCTTTAATTAGTTCTAACTATTTAACCCTTAACGTAAAAATAGTTATAAGTTTGCCTGTTTGTGGCGCCATAGCTCTTTAACTGATGAACCAATTTGCGTTTGTTTTGAAAACCTTTTCTTCTTAGATACGTTTCATCAAAACTGGCTCAGACGTTTCATCATTATTAGCTTTGTCAACAGCAGTAGAGATCTCTTGATAATCAGGAAATGGTGAGAGTTAGAAAGAATAATATTATTGTGTTGAAGTTAGTTACATACCTAGTACGGGTGGTTTCAGTCCTTGTTGAACGAGTTGTCTGAATGCAACCAGTTTGCCATTCTCGTTGCCGCAGAACAATAACTCTTGGTCCACTAGGTTTGTTGCAGCATTCCTGTGAGATAACACAATAATGTAATTAATCTACACTTATATATAAAGGGGAAAGATTGTTTCGTCGTTTGTTTCTACCCTGAAGGCTCCGAAACTACTGGACCGATTTGAAAATTTTTTTCACTGCCGGAAAGTCACACTATCCTCGGGTGTTATAATCTTAGACCAGGGTCGATAATTTTTGAATAAAAAAGAATGAAACCTATTCCAAAAGGAAGAGAATATGATAAAAATGGATGAAAAAATAAATTCCACTCCATCCGTGGTCGGGAAGTGGGAGGGGGGGAGCTTTTAAGGGTAAAAATCGGTTTATCGCGATTTTCGGCGAAACTACAAGTCCTATAGAAAAAAGTTGAATGACTAAGTTGTAGGTAATAAAAAGATCTACAACTTTTGTATTTCAACTTTTTTCACATACCTCATAATTTTTGTAGAAAATTCAAAAAACTAAGTTTTTGGTTTTTTATTTTTATCTTCTACAAAAAAAGTTTTTTTCTTACCAAATTTGGTGAAAACTTGTCTTTGTATGTACCAAACACACTCATTTTTTTTTGGAATTGAGATCTTTATTTTTTCACCTGATATTCATTTAATATCAAAAAAGCACCCTTATTTTCAATCGAAAATTCACGCGTCAAAATATAAGCTTTTTTAAAAAAATCGGTGGGTTTTTTGTTCGTTGATATCTCTACTTTTTGATAGTCTAGAATAAAATAAACGTTACTATGGAAAATGTTCTCATAAAACGCAATAAACAAGAAGTCGAATCGATTTTTTTTTGTTATCATTATGCACAATTTTAAGCTATTTATTAAAAATAACACTGTAATTACACATGTAGCGTAAGATTTCATGGGATTTCATGAAAAACAGTATAATACTGTCACTCATGTCTTATCAAATATAAAAATTATTAACTTATCTGATTGTTAAATATTTTAAATTATATTTTTTTTACTTGTCAATGTACAGACGACAGCAGGTCAACGTATACAGTATCTGTCAATTTTTACCAATCGAACATCAACCTTCCACTATTGTGATAAGGTTGAAAATCTATCGCAGAAATTTGATAGATTGTGGTAACTTGATGTGCTATCGTCTGTACTATGAAATCTTACGCTACATGAGTAATTACAGTGTTATTTTTAATAAATAGCTTAAAATTGTGCATAATGATTACAAAAATAAAATTCGATTCGACTTCTTGTTTATTGCGTTTTGTGAGAACATTTTCCATAGTAACGTTTACTTTATTTTAGACTATCAAAAAGTAGAGATATCAAAGGACAAAAAACCCACCGACTTTTTTAAAAAAGCTTATATTTTGACGCGTGAATTTTCGATTGAAAAGTAGGGTGCTTTTTTGATATTAAATGAATATCAGGTGAAAAAATAAAGTTTTCAATTCCAAAAAAATAGAGTGTGTTTAGTACATACAAAGACAAGTTTTCACTAAATTTGGTAAGAAAAAAACTGTTTTTGTAAAAGATAAATATAAAAAACCAAAAACTTAGTTTTTTGAATTTTCTGCAAAAATTATGAGGTATGTGAAAAAAGTTGAAATACAAAAGTTGTAGATCTTTTTATTACCTACAACTTCGTGGTTCAACTTTTTTCTATAGGACTTGTAGTTTCGCCGAAAATCGCGATAAACCGATTTTTACCCTTAAAAGCTCCCCCCCTCCCACTTCCCGACCACGAATGGAGTGGAATTAATTTTTTCATCCATTTTTATCATATTCTCTTCCTTTTGGAATAGGTTTCATTCTACTATAATTTTATTTGACTTTTTGCCTTGTTGAAAGGGATTGGCACTGGTCTATCTATATTTTATCCACGTACGGGAGGTTGTTTCCATGGGACGCGAATGCAAAGGTGGAAAAGTTATTATAAATCTGAAGAGTTTGTTTGTTTGATCGCGCCAATTTCAGGAACTGCTGGTCCGATTTGAAAAATTATATCAGTGTTACGTAACCCATTTATTAAATAAGTTTTTATCCGGGTACCTGGAGTAGTTCTCTCAGGATGTAGGTAGAAATAAATCAGTAATTCTAGACAATATCCATGGCAACGTTTACTCCTACAAAAATAAAATCAAAAATCTATCTGATCTTCTGATATCTGATAGTCGTGGTGGCCTAGTGGGTAAAGCACCATCCTCTCAAGTATGAGTGTGTGGGTTCCATTCCAGGCCAGGCAAGTACCAATGCAACTTTTTTAAGTTTTTATGTACTTTCTAAGTATATCTTAGACACCAATGGCTGATAAAACGTGAAGCTGACACCTGGACTATAAAGTCTGAAATCACCAACCCGCATTGAGCAAGCGTGGTGATTACCGCTCAATCCTTCTCCGTGTGAGAGGAGGCCGCAGCACAGCAGGGGGACGATAAAAAGGCTACTAAAAAAATATCCGATCTTCAAACCGACCTCTGTCCGACAGTAATATTAATAAGCCCCCGCATATGGTGTCGGCACCACTTGGCGACGGCCGGCGTGTGCGTCGCGCTGAACATGGCGATGCGGCGCTGCTTGCTGCCACACGCCGACAGGATCTGCTCCATCTGCTGTCTGAAGTCTGACGTCTGGTCCGCTGAGCCTTCGAACATTTTATCCGCCTCGTCTATTATTAGCCAGCGGATTCTGGAAAGTTGAGAAGGAAGTTTTATAATTACAATGTGGTAAATTGAGTTATTTAGTTAATAGGTATTCAGGATGTTTACAAGCTTCAAATGTAGAAGTATATAGTATACCTAAAGAGATTTTTTTTGTTTGTAACCTGAAGGGTCTAAAACTACTGAGCCAATTTAAAAATCTAATTGTTGGGAAGTCACACTATCCCCGAGTGAGGCTATCTTTTATCTGGGTACTGAGAGATGTTTCCACGAAACGCGGGTTACCTGCGAGAGAGATTATTCTTGAGTAAATTGATAGAAAATAGAAATATTGTTCTTTGAACTTACTTGTCCAGAGATATGTTGACGGTGTCTTGATTGAGCAAGTAGCACAGACGGTTCGGCGTACTTACTATTATGTCTGGAAATTACAATTATATTAAGTTTAGAAATTAATAGCAATTCCTCAGTATTCAGTGTATTGAAAATATAGTTTGAATGTAAAACTTATTCTATAGACCAGCATTTGAGTAGACTGGGTTCACTCTCTATTACATCACGCTCATATATTAATGGGACAAACAAATGCCTGTGCACTATAAAATATCCTTGCTGGCTGACCTCTTTAGAGAACTGTCGCTGTGGCCGACAATCAGTCAGGACGGCATTATTACTATTATTTATTCTCCACATCATGATAAATGTTTGTTTTGAAATATTTTTTTTTGTAGAAAGTTATTACAAGATACAGAATAAGTTTCCTTAAACAAACTCACCACTCTTCCTAATAGTAGCCTCTCTTTCTTTCACCTTCGACTCCTTAATACTCCTAACGACACTGCACCTCAACTGGCTTGAAGCACTAAGTCGAAGTGCCTCTCTGTAGATCTGTTGTGCGAGTTCCCTGGTGGGGCAGAGCACGAGAGCCCTGGGTCCACCTTGCGGAGCGCCGAGCGCGTGCAGTATGGGCAGTAGGAAGGCGGCCGTTTTGCCTGACCCGGTTGGCGCGCACGCTAGGATTTGACGGTCCTTGAAAAAGGCAATAGTTTTTAAATTTTATTTTTAAAGAAGGAGGAATTAATGTAGAGGGAGTGAGAGGGAGAGGAAGACCAAAGAAAAGATGGATGGATGGCGTGAGAGATGACATGAGTAAGAAGGAAGTGAATGTCAGTATGACAAGTGACAGGGAGAAATGGAAGGAAAAAGCATATTGCGCCGACTCCAAATAAAATTGGGAACAGGGCAGGAAGATGATGATGATTTTCAAAGAAGGAGGAATATTAAGCATAGCCAAGGAAAGGAGCTAGTCCAGGGGTCGGCAACCTTTTGAGTCAAAAGAGCCAATAGTTACAATTTACAACATTTTTAAGTTTTCAAAGAGCCACAAACATTGGCGGCGCTAGACTAAATGTGTACGTCGGCGACATGCGACATAAGTTCGCGAAGCCTAGGGTGGATCCAGCTTTTGTGCTAGGGAGCGGGGGGGGGGGGCATACAGTTGTGGTCAAGTACCAAGACATAATTTTATTTTGATAATGTATACAGGAAGAAATACATAGAAACGTAGTATGCATGCGCGAGCGAAGCGAGCGCGAAATTTTTTCAGCACGACGTGTAAACATCGTAAAGAAAAGAGCACGAGTAGACTGACCGCGATTTCTTTTGACAGTTTTAGGTCAAGTCACAAAAATATCTAATTTTCAAAATGTATCTCAGGTACCTACTAAAATACTTATAATAAATCTGTAGAGAGGTCAATACTG
>NWSH02000525.1:2557367-2655446 GCA_002382865.2 Heliothis virescens | reverse complement strand
AAACAAATGAGGACATGAAACTATTCACAAACTTCCACTTTGAAATAAACACAAAAACCAAACTTTTTACTAAAAAAAAACTTCTGTTACTTAATCCTCAACTACATTTCTAGAGGACAAACAACAAAAACCGACTATAAGAAGAAGAAGAAGTAGAAATTAAAGCAGGAACAACTGAGTGGACAATGAAGAAGACTTACAAAATGAATCAGACCACTCTGCATCAACTCTGATGACCAGGCTACGGGGGATGAAGAGGAAGATGGAGAACCTACAGCTGGGAGGAGAGTAAAAGTGGGACAGAAGAAGAGAAAGAAAGAGAAAAAGGAAAACCTGAGGATTTGCTGAAGAAACTTGAACTGGAAGAGGTATTCACTTTTCTTTTAATTATCATTAGTGTGTCAAGCTCTATAGTTCTAAACATTGTTCACTTAAGGGAGGTCTATTTAATTGCTGGATCAAGATAGTAAGCAATAGGCTGATAATAACTGGCTAATTGAATATTTTAATTTTTTTTTAAATATAGCATACATAGAGTGATTCTTATGTAGATTATCTGATTTCCATTATGCTATTTGTAACTTGAGCAATATTTTATTAATGGTCCATGGTGTATACTGAATCTGAATAAAAGTGAAGGTTCGGCTCTGTTTACAAACTTAACATCTTTGTATGCCAGTAATTATAAAACAAAAGAAAATCAATTGTGTCTCGCGTTTATCCACGCTCCCGCACCTGGACCTGTTTAGTTTTCAATCACAATAATTCAGCGGTTCACATATTAATTCCAGCAAAATCGTTTCCGCACAATGAGCACGCATCAAACAGTGGGCGTCACGTGGCCCGCTGCACTTCAAGACTTCTCCAGCTGACGTCACGGTACAACATTAGCACCAGCCCTGCGTTGACACGGTGAAGGAGTGCGGCTATAGTGAGCCCACTCTGTACAGAGACAGGCTATACTTGTATGTTGGAAGTGAGTATTTTTAGTCAAGTCTTATGCCTTGATGTTGGCAAAATTCTTTAAAAATTACAAAGATATAATTAAAAAAAGACGAAACAGTAAGTAATATTTTTAAAACTTTATCGCGATTTGTACACATATTTATAAGCATTGGGGCTTCAGACCATCTTTGTGTATCGCACCGTTATAGTAAATCATCGCGATTTAGTCCGAGTGCTTATAACCTAGCATATTGCAAAATCGCGCCTTTCTCTGTAGAAGAGCATTACCAACTTCCCCGAGATTTTTAGTTTTCTCTACTTGATCTTAACTTGATAGCTCAGCGTCGGCAACCTGCGGCTCGCGAGCCAACATGCGGCTCTTTGATGAACTGCGGGCTCTTTAGTTCCATACAAAAATATTGTCTTTTTTCCTTTCTTTAACCCTCGAACTGATAAAATTTTTCGCGCTCGCTTCGCTCGCGCATTTATATTTAATACTAGCTTGTGCTAGCGACTTCGTTCGGCGGAAAATGTCGTTTATGCAGCGACAACTGTCGTCACAATCAAAGATCTCTCCCTTCACTGCTCTGCTCCCATTGATTGTAGCGTGATGAAGAAAGATATACTATAACCACCTCAGGAGTATGAATAATAATTGTACCAAGTTTCGTTAAAATCTGTCCAGTAGTTTTTTTTCTAAACGGTTATAACAGACAGACAAAAATTCTACTGATAGCACTTTTTGACAGTGGCGCGCGATAGGCGTCGGCGACGTCGGCGACCGCCGACGGCCTTGCGCCTCGGCGGTCGCCGACGGTGACGGGGCTCGCAGAATATAATCGATATGACTTTAACTTAAAAAAATCGCGCATATTTTCTTTTTACGTGTATTTTTTCCTATTTTTCCTAAAAATTTCGCGCTCGCTTCGCTCGCGCATTAACATTACTTATTGCCTGTGTGTTTTCTTTCCTTATGCTTCCAAAAATTGTGAGTAACTCCAGCTGAACAATATTAGTTGGTCTGATATATATTTTCAAAATTATGAATTTTTGTGACTTGACCTAAAACTGACAAAAGAAATCGCGCTCGCTCGCTCCTTTTCTTGACGATGTTCACGCGTCGAGCTGAAAAAATTTCGCGCTCGCTTCCGCTCGCGTATTCATTAATTTCCTTATAGTAATATTTCTTTACTTCATAAATATACATTAGTTAAATAAATTTACAGATTGATATTATGACCACAACTCCCCCCCCCCCTACACAAAAGCGGATCCGCCTTGGGCCTCGCGAACTCGATGTCGCCGACGTACAAATTTGGTCTAGCGCCGCATTGATTTTAGACATCAGTATCGATCCCTAAACCAACTCCATATATTTCATGTTCCAGTATTGACCTTCTCTACAGATTTATTATAAGTATTTTAGTAGGTACCTGAGATACATTTTGAAAAATTAGATATTTTTGTGACTTGACCTAAAACTGTCAAAAGAAATTCGCGGTCAGTCTACTCGTGCTCTTTCTTTACGATGTTTACACGTCGTGCTGAAAAAATTTCGCGCTCGCTTCGCTCGCGCATGCATACACGTTTCTATGTATTTCTTCCTGTATACATTATCAAAATAAAATTATGTCTTGGTACTTGGACCAACAACTGTATGCCCCCCCCCCGCTCCCTAGCACAAAAGCTGGATCCACCCTAGGCTTCGCGAACTTATGTCGCATGTCGCCGACGTACACATTTAGTCTAGCGCCGCCAATGTTTGTGGCTCTTTGAAAACTATAAAAATGTTGTAAATGTGTAACTATTGCTCTTTTGACTCAAAAGGTTTGCCGACCCTGGACTAGCTCCTTTCCTTGGCTATGCTTAATATTCCTCCTTCTTTGAAAATCATCATCATCTTCCTGCCCTGTTCCAATTTTTTTGGAGTCGGCGCAAATATGCTTTTTCCTTCCATTTCTCCCTGTCACTTGTCATACTGACATTCACTTCCTTCTTACTCATGTCAATCTCTCACGCCATCCATCCATCTTTTCTTTGTCTTCCTTCTCCCTCTCACTCCTCTACATTAATTCCTCCTTCTTTAAAAATAAAATTAAAAACTATTGCCCTTTTCAAGGACCGTCAAATCCTAGCGTGCGCGCCAACCGGGTCAGCCAAAACGGCCGCCTTCCTACTGCCCATACTGCACGCGCTCGGCGCTCCGCAAGGTGGACCAGGGCTCTCGTGCTCTGCCCCACCAGGGAACTCGCACAACAGATCTACAGAGAGCACTTCGACTTAGTGCTTCAAGCAGTTGAGGTGCAGTGTCGTTAGGAGTATTAAGGAGTCGAAGGTGAAAGAAAGAGAGGCTACTATTAGGAAGAGTTGGAGTTTGTTTAAGGAAACTTATTCTGTATCTTGTAAAACTTTCTACAAAAAAAATATTTCAAAACAAACATTTATCGATGATGTGGAGAATAAAATAATAGTAATAATGCCGTCCTGACATGATTGTCGCCACAGCACAGTTCTCTAAAGAGGTTCAGCCAGCAAGGATATTTTATAGTGCACAGGCATTTGTTGTCCCATTAATATATGAGCGTTGATGTAATAGAGAGTGAACCCAGTCTACTCAAATGCTGGTCTATAGAATATCCTCTGCTGGCTGACCTCTTTAGAGAACTGTCGCTGTGGCCGACAATCAGTCAGGACGGCATTATTACTATTAATTTATTCTCCACATCATGAATAAATGTTTGTTTTGAATAATTTTTTTTGTAGAAAGTTATTACAAGATACAGAATAAGTTTCCTTAAACAAACTCACCACTCTTCCTAATAGTTAGCCTCTCTTTTCTTTCACCTTCGACTCCTTAATACTCCTAACGACACTGCACCTCAACTGGCTTGAAGCACTAAGTCGAAGTGCCTCTCTGTAGATCTGTTGTGCGAGTTCCCTGGTGGGGAGAGCACGAGAGCCCTGGGTCCACCTTCGGAGCGCCGAGCGCGTTGAGTTATGGGCAGTAGGAAGGCGGCCGTTATTTGCCTGACCCGGTGTCGTGCGCGCACGCTAGGATTTGACGGTCCTTGAAAAGGCAATAGTTTTTAAATTTTTATTTTTTAAAGGAAGGAGGAATTAATGTAGAGGGAGTGATAGGGAGAGGAAGACCAAAGAAAAGATGATGGATGGTTGCGTAGAGATGACATGAGTAAGAAGGACAGTGAATGTCAGTATGACAATGACAGGGAGAAATGGAAGGAAAAAGCATAATTGCGCCGACTCCAAATAAAATTGGGAACAGGGCAGGAAGATGATGATGATTTTCAAAGAAGGCAGGAATATTAAGCATAGCCAAGGGAAAGAGCTAGTCCCAGGGGTCGGCAACCTTGTGCAGTCAAAAGAGCCGATATAACAATTTACAAACATTTTTAAGTTTTCAAAGAGCCACAAACATTGGCGGCGCTAGAACTAAATGTAGTACTCGGCGACATGCGAACATTCAGATTCGCGAAAAGACTAGTGCGTGGATACCGCTTTTGTGCTAGGAGCGGGGGGGGGGGGCATTACAGTTGTGGTCAAGTACAAGACATAATTTTATTTTGATAATGTATACAGGCAAGAAATACATAGAAACGTAGATGATGCGCAGGCGAAGCGACGCGCGAAATTTTTTCAGCACGACGTGTAAACATCGTTAAAGAAAGAGCACGAGTAGACTGACCGCCGATTTCTTTTTTGACAGTTTTAGGTCAAGTCACAAAAAATAGTCTAATTTTTCAAAATTATCTAGGACCTACTAAAATACTTATAATAAATCTGTAGAGAGGTCATACTGAACATGAAATATATGGAGGTGATTAGGGATCGATACATGATGTCTAAAATCAATGCGGGCCGCTAGACCAAATTTGTACGTCGGCGACATCGAGTTCGCGAGGCCCAAGGCGGATCCAGCTTTTTGTGTCTAGAGGGGGGGGGGAGTTGTGGTCATAATATCAATCTGTAAATTTATTTAGATAATGTATACTTTATGAAGTAAAGAAATATACTTATAAGGAATTATGAATACGCGAGCGAAGCGAGCGCGAAATTTTTTCAGCTCGACGCGTGAACATCGTCAAGAAAAGGGAGCGGAGCGAGCGCGATTTCTTTTGTCAGTTTTAGGTCAAGTCACAAAAATTCATAATTTTGAAAATATATCAGACCAACTAATATTGTTCAGCTGGAGTTACTCACAATTTTTGGAAGCATAAGGAAAGAAAACACACAGGCAATAAGTAATGTTAATGCGCGAGCGAAGCGAGCGCGAAATTTTTAGGAAAAATAGGAAAAAATACACGTAAAAAGAAAATATCGCGCGATTTTTTTTAAGTTAAAGTCATATCGATTATTTCTGCGAGGCCCGTCACCGTCGGCGACCGCCGAGGCGCAAGGCCGTCGGCGGTCGCCGACGTCGCCGACGCCTATCGCCGCCACTGTCAAAAATGCTATCAGTAGAATTTTTGTCTGTCTGTATAACCGTTTAGAAAAAAAACTACTGGACAGATTTTAACGAAACTTGGTACAATTATTATTCATACTCCTGAGGTGGTTATAGTATACTTTCTTCATCACGCTACAATCAATGGGAGCAGAGCAGTGAAGGGAGAGATCTTTGATTGTGACGACCCGTTGTCGCTGGCATAAACGACATTTTCCGCGAACGAAGTCGCTAGCACAAGCTAGTATGTAATATAAATGCGCGAGCGAAGCGAGCGCGAAAAATTTTATCAGTTCGAGGGTTAAAGATAGGAAAAAAGACAATATTTTTGTATGGAACTAAAGAGCCGCAGCTTCCCATCCAAAGAGCCGCATGTGGCTCGCGAGCCGCAGGTTGCCGACGCCTGAGCTAGTCAAGTTAGATCAAGTAGAGAAAAACTAAAAATCTCGGGAAGTTTGGTAATCTCTTCTACAGAGGAAAGGCGAGATTTTGCAATATGCTAGTTATAAGCACTCGGGACTAAATCGCGATGATTTACTATAAAGGTGCGATACACAAAGATGGTCTGAAGGCCCAATGCTTATAAATATGTGTACAAATCGCGAAAGTTTAAAAATATTACTTACTGTTTCGTCTTATTTTAATTATATCTTTGTAATTTAAAGATTTTGCCAACATCAAGGCATGACTTGACTAAAAACTACTCACTTCCAACATACAAGGTATAGCCTGTCTCTGTACAGGAGTGGGCTCACTATAGCCGCACTCCTTCACCGTGTCAACCAGGGCTGGTGCTATGTTGTACCGTGACGTCAGCTCGGAGAAGTCTTGAAGTGCAGCGGGCACGTGACGCCCCACTGTTTTGATGCCGTGCTCATTGCGGAAACGATTTTGCTGGAATTAATATGGAACAGCTGAATTATTGTGATTGAAAACTAAACAGGTCCAGGTGCCGGGAGCGTGGATAAACGCGAGACACAATTGATTTTCTTTTGTTTTATAATTACTGGCATACAAGATGTTAAGTTGTAAACAGAGCCGAACCTTCACTTTTATTCAGATTCAGTATACACCATGGACCATTAATAAAAATATTGCTCAAGTTACAAATAGCATAATGGAAATCAGATAATCTACATAAAATCACTCTATGTATGCTATATTAAAAAAAAAGTTAAATATTCAATTAGCCATTATTATCAGCCTATTGCTTACTACTCTTGATCAGCAATTAAATAGACCTCCCTTAAGTGAACAATGTTTAGAACTATAGAGCTTGACACTAATGATAATTAAAAGAAAAAGTGAATACCTCTTCCAGTTCAAGTTTCTTCAGCAAATCCTCAGGTTTTTCCTTTTTCTCTTTCTTTCTCTTCTTCTGTCCCACTTTTACTCCCTCCACCAGCTGTAGGTCTCCATCTTCCTCTTCATCCCCCGTAGCCTGGTCATCAGAGTCTGATGCAGAGTGGTCTGATTCATTTTGTAAGTCTTCTTCATTGTCACTCAGTTGTTCCTGCTTTATTTCTACTTCTTCTTCTTTCTTTATAGTCGGTTTTGTTGTTTGTCCCTAGAAATGTAGTTGAGGATTAAGTTAAAGGTTTTTTTTTAGTAAAAAGTTTGGTTTTTGTGTTTATTTCAAAGTGGAAGTTTGTGAATCAGTTTCATGTCTCATTTGTTTTATAACGTGATCAGTTATTTAATTAAATGATAAGGTGCGTATTAATTGCTATTAAAACACGTGGCTTCAATATTTTAAGTGAAGTTTTCATAATTTAACTAAAGAAAAGCAGTTGCTTTGATAAATAAATGGGGTTATGTTTTGTACTTACATTATTTTTTACGCCCAAAACCTTATGCTTGAAAGTTAAACCTTTTGTTAATTTCTTAAAGATATCGTATGCATCCATTGTTTTTGCATTTAAATGGTATTTTATTTAAAAATTATACAAAAATACACGTGCGAAGTGCAAACCGCAACAAACTATTTAGCTGTCAACTATCTGACACTGTCACTGTCATCTACCTAGACTGTCATTTATTTAAGTTCTGTTTGGATACGAATACGAGTTAATCACTATGGAGATAAAAAGATCATAAAAAAGATATTTCTAAATACACGTACTCAAACACAGTGTAATTACTATATTTACACAATACCTGTATTAATGAAAGGGAATTCCACAAAGTCAATCTTATATCGCTCTACCATTTTTTTTTAACAAATATACAGTTTTGTGTTCGTGTTCGTATCCAAACTGGAATTCGGGAACTCCCGGCAGTCGTAGTTGATAATGTTGCCAGTTAAGGATTGTAGTTACCCTAATCTAATAAAATTATCCTGATTTTATGGGACATTTTGAAGGTTGTCTTTGTATCATGTTTAGAAGCTTAGTGTGGTTCCAAGTGGACATATTTTAGTAAAAAAACATTAGATTGTGTAACCAGTAGTTAGGAGTATGAAGGGATGTCATTTACTCAGTATTCCTAAATGTCGTGTAGATACATTTTACTTTAGAGTAAAGCACATCGACTTCTGGATCCTGATAAGTCTTTAGTGATTGAAAATTATGTTTAAAGTGAACTGTGCAATTGGTTCAACTGTTGGATTTGGACTGTCTGGGCGAGCAGCATGGATGTAGCACCGAGTAGACTCCCGGGCCTCTGCAGCTATTAAAGTAGGAAGTTTTCATTTCACTTAGAGTTCACGGTCGTTAATCTTAATTACCAATTTATGTTCCTAAACCGTGTTTTGTGTATGGACGGGCAGTAAGTGTTGGTTTCATTCACAGCCTTTACTCAACCTCCTCAAACCTTTACCTTAGTTTCTGACACTTCTGCTGTTACCTGTTAGTTTAATAGTCTGCTTCCTGTTGGTGTCTGCGCATAGTTTGATCAGACTTGTGTTTATAAATCTATTTTTACTACATTTTATTGTCTCAGTCCCGCATTCAAGCCCTCCGGAGCATAGCAAGCCCCTGGAGTTATCTTACAGTTCTAAGGATGAGTGCAGACTTGCGCATACGCCGATGTAAGACTAAAAGTAAAGGGAAAAGGTTCTAATCTAAACAATAAAAGACGTCATCATCAATGGAATCACTGCGAGTTTATTTTTATACTTTTATTACATTCAACTGTTATACGTCGCTGAGAATTCGAAACGCAGATTTTGTTAGAAACCTAAACCTAAAAATAACCGATATATTTTTCTCCAGTATAGTTTAGACGAAAGAGTCAGATTCAAAGATACTTATAGTACTAAGTTTTCCGACTATCTGATATGTTCCTAACTTCCTACCAAAAAAGCTGCCACCACGAAAATGAGACGATTCACAGGCTACATTTCACGTTCCATTGCTGGCTCTGAATAGTGTTGTCGTCATAAACACCGTTACGGGCCCGCAATGGAACGAAAAATGGGAGATGTAACCGGTCTATTTTCGTGGTAACAGCCATACTCAACCCGAATTGATTCCTTATTCACATATATCAACAACATCAAAACAAGTAAAGACACCACTTTTTAAATATCACTGAAACATGAGTTTTCTACTTTTAGTATCAATGCAGATTTACTGATTCGTTGTACATTGCGCATTTTGTTCCAGAACATTTTTCTCTCCTCGTATTTTGAGTTATCCAACAAGTAATGTATTACGAATCAGGCGTCCTCCTCTTTAAATATATAAATGTTATTTTTGGATGCTTTCCCCATTTTATATCTATTGCGATTTTAATACTGATTGATTTTACTGCATTCATACGAAAAATATACAACACGAAATATACCTTACATTAATTTACAATATTAGGGACCTGATTGGAAAACTGAGGGCGTACATAGCCTGGAGAAAACCTTTTATAATTACATACTATGCAATATATACTATAAAACCTATAATATTGGCACTAAAGTGGTGCGCGGTCAGTTCTCCGACGAGGTCCTGCTCATGCGTCCAGTGAAGATTTAAAATCCTTCGTTACCCCCTCCTGGTATCTACAACAATAGTACTGTAAGTGCCTTCACCGACGGGTGTTACTTACAACAATTCTCAAGAGAAGCCTACCAGGTCCTATCGGCCCCACATCTAACCTTATTCGATCAATACACAATACTATAAATCATTTTTGTACACACCTCATCCCCGGACCCTTTAAAAGTATAACAAAACTCCATTTAACTAAATTTAACACATATTTTTTCATCTTTGATCAACGATGGCAAACTATAACTTTTACATAGTAACACAATATTAGTTTAGGCATATTAAAACGTCGCAAGTGATACTTACGCTTGATTTTTTTGTTATTTTTTTTTGTCAAAATTACTAAATACAATAAATTATTAATTTAATTTTCCAATTTTTGGTAATCAAACGTATGTATCACTTACGAATCGAGCTTATAAAGAAAACAAAAGAAAAATCAATGCTAATAAAAACGCAGATCGTGCATACATTAAATTACGAAAAAAAGAAAAATCTAATCCTAAGTGTGTCAGCAAAAATATAATGCAGTAAATTAGAATTGCCACTTAATTAACTTTCACAATATAAATTGTATTTTTTTCTCGTAAAAAAATATTTCTGTGTATAAAATGTGTTACCGAGCATAACAAGAAACAGCGGCACAGTTTTACTAAAAAATAAAAACGTAAACATTATGAGAAAACAACTCGTTACTTAATAGATTAAGTACTGAGTATACTACAACACGTCGCGCTCAACTGTCTGAGCGCGCGTCCAACTCGTCATCCGATGCTCAACAGTATTAACACTCAACATTCGGATTGTATATAAAATTGCTTATAAATTAACAGTTTTTGGTAAAACTGCACCACCGCCTTACTTTATCTGTAGATAAAAGTTACTTCTAGCATATAACTGTCAGTATATTGTATGTCATAGTGTGTATATTGTAAATACTTTTCTTTTATGTACTGTTATAGACGGGATATCAACGACATTGCTCGACCGGGGGGACAGATGTGTTACTTAGTATATAATACTTATTATTTTTATATAAAAAGTTGTAAGTGCACTTTGAGTTACGGAACTATATTAATGTAACTATTTACTGTAGGTTTAGCAGATTTAACACTGATATACTATAGTACTTTAAATTATACAAAAAGATGTTTATTGACATTTTGACTTTAATTGTATTGTCAATATTTGGCACTAAGATTTTTTTGATACGAAATGTTTACGATAAAATAATAAACTACAAAAAACATTTAGGGGTTGAAAGGTTAATTTTGAAGTCTGAAATTCGCTTTTCAGCGTTTTAACAAAAAGTGGGAAATAAGACTTATATTATTAATAAATAGAGCTTCTTATTATCTTAATTGACATTAAAACAGGAAAATCTGCTGATTGTAGCTTATTATAAGTCATAGATAAATGTAACTATTATATTGAGGTACTGTGGCGAATTGGGAACTATTGCTAAACTGTAATTATTATAATTATATTACGTTTAAAGTGGAAGATACTGATATAAATATTAAAGCTATTGACTTAAGAATACATCGACCCGTGATTCTCGTATGAAAACTACAAGTTCGTAAGTATTTTATATTAATTTGTGAGCAACTATTATAAAACAGTTTCAATAAAAAATACAGTCGATTTATTCTTAAAAAGATGGTGTCCCTCCGCCGATCGAGCAACTTAAATTATTTATAAATAACTATTGTATGATCTGGTTTCGTTACCATTTTATTTAACAACCACAGGGTTCTCAAATAAAGTGATAACGGATAATATCTATTGCATTTTAAACATGGAAATGGATCAACAAAAAATGATTGTATGGGAAAAAATACTATGTAACAAGTGTTATATCTCGTTCGCGATTTACAATATAATTAGATAAATATAAAACATTGTCCTGTCTGTATGTTGTAACTGTAATACATACATAAATACATCGGCCTGTATTCAGAGGCAAACAAACGCTCTAAACTAATACATTAGAAATTAAATTATATAATTGGAGGTAATACTTAAAATTATAGGAGGTAATACTTACGATAAAAGCATTTCATTTTCTTAAAAGAAAACAGTTTTGTGAAGCGGTTTGTGAACATGTATTTATCAGGTGAGAAGTCCCGCAAAAGACGTTTAACTTCGATCATATAGAAGTTGAAGTTACCTGCCTATCATAAGATTAGGTAATTATTATTATATCCACGAGTAATCCTAAGGAAAATCATGGAAAACCCTATCAACTCATACAAAACGGATTAAAACGGCAGTATTAACTTTATTTTGATTATAAAAGTTACTGATTTTGCAAAGTAAAACTGACCATAAAAATACTTTAAAATGACATTTGGGAGTAGATTGGTTCAGATACTGAAGCCTAATTACTACATAAAGCTACCAGAGAGCTAGCGAAACGTGAACCCGAAAACTGAGCATCGGCCCACCAAATAGCGCCCGAGTGTTGAGCGTGAACCGATACTCAACTTTCAGATCGTTATCTAGCTGTCGTTACTCATAAAAGAGTACATTAATCTAGATATTTTATGCAACTATTTTGAGACGAACACTACGCCCATATAGTCATTTTAAAGTACGCGATTCTTATATATTTATCTAGTGTAGGCTATTGTTAAAGTTGTACTGTTAGAAGGCATCCCGTTGTTGATTAATTTGTGCATTACACTAATTAGTAACACAGTCTGTTTATAAAATTATTTCTTTAAACTTAACGTTATTAACTGGCGAAGAAGCGAAAAATTATATTGCGGATTTAAAGGGCTGCTATAATTTACACGTAATATATATAAAAAAAAGATTTTCTCACTTTCATCTTACTATTTAAAAATGCAGTATTTTGGTATACATTGCAAAATATACTTTTAATTATTATTGTTTCGCTGTTGTTTTAGCGACTGATTGTTCGTGTTTTTTTACTGAATTTTAAATTTTTACGCTGCGACTTTGAACCTCCTTTTTGCCGACACATAATCCAAACTTAACACAAATTTTACAATAGTTTAAGAGCTAACAACAATCACCAACGGCTGTCTCCGATATTGATGTAGTACGCAGCTGTCAACTGAGATCAATTTAGATAAATTACTTCCAAATAATTCACAAAAAGAACTTCCACAAACAGAAGTGGGGATGTAAAATCCAATATTTCAACGAAGCAGTCAACAATAAGCTCAATGAACAGCCAAACCAATAAGAAATAATTGCACAGCGAAAACAATAAACACAAACATTTAAAAAACATTATGAAGACTAAGTCTAAGTTTCACTATTAATAAATCCATTAGTAGAATATATAAAAATCCTTTCCATTAATGATTTTATCTATTTACTATTTAGTTAATAATATCACGAGGCTTCTATTCCCGAACGATGCCACGATACTTCAGTTATGTAAGTTATCTAACTTATATTTACAATTCAAACTACCCGCTTGCTTTTTCCTTCTAAGCTCCAGCTAAATATGATTCTATGATCTTTTATATTTCCGAAATTATTTCATCGACGTGTTTCTTTTTTTATATTAAAAATTAAACAGCCTGTAACATTGAAATAAAAATAAAAAAACAAAATAATATACTTGAGGTACTACATAAATGGAGGTATACGGGCTTTACCGGCTAATGTCCACGTAAAACTATTTTACTTCGAAATCAACCCGCCATTAACATCTAGTTAAGCTGAGGATAAAATGATAAAACTTAAATGTTAAAATATCTGGATTATACCAAACAACTTCTCATTAAATGTATTTCATATCACAAAGTACACATATATGTAACATTCGGAAAAAGAAAGTAAAAATACAAAAAATACCTACATTACGATCCTATACCCAAGTTACTTAACTTTGAAAAAATAAATGCAAAAAAATAATGTTAATTGCTCTAAAACAACGTATTGTATTGACGTTTGCTATTGTATTTTGCATTGGCGTTTTAGTACTAATTGCAAAAATGATTATTTCATATCACTTTGAGTGATCAGAATTTGATATGTCCATCAATTTGGAAAATTCTATGAAACGCGTAAAATGGATATGGCACAATACATTTTAGTATTTAAACTATCTTCAGAAAGTTTTCATATTTCTACGGGAATAAATGCAAATCAGCAAGTATCATTCACATTATTTAATTTCTTTGGCTTTGTGAAATATCACGGTGTTAAAAATACTTTCTATCATTTAAAGATATTCATGGTTTGTGATATGTGGTTTTAAGAGATTGGGTCGCGATTTAAGATATTATCGAGTTACGTTTTGAAACACCCTGAATAGATATGTCGTGTTACCTGAAAAACGCGGTTCGCAAGCAATTTTCTACGATATAAGTAAATAAAATAAATTTTTATACAATTTGCAGCCATCTTATGGTTAGGTAATCCTAAGATTTTTTTTGAGAATAATATAATAATAATCTAATAAATTTTCAATAACGAGACATCAGCTACGTTGGTCGACATTTAAATAAGAACCACTATACACTCATAGAGAGAAATCCGAAAATGGATACAGGTTAAATATAATTCTATTAATTAATACCTAAAGTCTACGTATTCCTATACAGAAGAAATGTTTGATTTTGTTTCATGATTTGTAATCATGCACACGTATACGATCGTCGAACTGCTTTTCGAAGACCCACTTTCTGGCAACCCAGCGCCTCTATTTCCTACGTCTGTTTACTCACTCTTGACCCTGTATTCAAGGATCCCACCGGAGCGTGGCAACCCTAGAGCATTTTCCCTTTTCGAAACGTCACCGCCAACTTGATTCGTCCGAGAACCGTCACTTGCCTTTACTCCTCGTCAGTTCAGAAATTCATCCATTTATATTTCGAAGACGAACGAAGGCACGGCTACTTACACATTGATCATAATCATTTATTTATTATTGAAGCCAAACGCACATAGATTAGATATTGTTAGACGTTAAATTTTGTACTTTCGAAATCAGATTCTAAGAAGTCTTTAATTTTTTTTTACTCAACATCAACATTTTTTTTTTACTTTTAATCTAAACATTTTTGTAATTAACCGCTAAATAATCTGTATCATTTTAATTAATTTAGATTTGGCGTTCCGAAAAAAGTTTCTTTAAAAAATATTTTCTTTGCATTTCTTTTAATATTTACGGTTTAAAATTTGTACGTTCTCATTTTGTACAGTTATCGAATCTAATTTGACACTAGACATTTATCGAAAAGTGATTTTAAAAAATGTATTTCATTTTAGAATACAGTTGGCATAATTTTGGCAGTACTAGAAATATTAATACTTTAGTATTGCTCTGGATTACATTGTCATATTGAACACTGTTGGAACATTTTCACTAGAAAATGCCGTAACTCGCCACTGTTGCGAACTAGTCACAAGCGAAGTCCGATCCTCGAAGCGTACACTAAACGACTTCTAGCAGTCGCGTGCGACAATACTGTTTATGTAATTTTTAACCCTAACGTCAATATTTAACTAATTATAATACGATTAACCATAAATGCGGCAAAGTCCTGCATTGTTTTGGCATTGTCCGTTATATTGCACATATGATGCTATCCATGTCGTGAGCGCGTCCGTCGAGCCGTATTACAAATAGACTTGGCGGGGGCGCCAAGTGTATTCGGAACAGGGAGCTGTGCCACCGGTCTAGGCCATGGTCTGAGGTCATTGAAGGCCGGGCGGCAGCTGCGGGCCGTGGTCGGCGCCCAGGTCGAAGAGGTGGTGCGGCGCGGGCGCCAGCGCCGAGTGCAGCGCCGACGTCTTCAGCAGCCGCTTGAGCATGCCGCTGGAGCCGCGGTGCTGCAGGCTCTTGTGCGTGGTGAGCGAGTTCTTGGTCCGGTACCTCCGGTGGCAGAACTCGCACACGTACAGCGTGTCCGACTGCTCGTGCTTGTCTTGGAAGTGTCGTTTCAAGGAATAGTAACAAGAGAATGTCCTGCGGCAGTAAGGACACTCTTGGGGCTCGTTGATACCGCCGGCGGTGGGCGGGGGCATACGGAGGGGCGGTACTGCTGGAAAACAAAAACAACCCATTTACATTAAGCATTTTTACCAGAAAGAAGGTAAATATCGTTAGCTGGCAACACGTGGAGGCATGGAGAAAATCGAGAGAGTGATTTTCTGCTTGTTAATAGTATCATTCAGTAATACATGTATGAGGTTATCAATAGTTATCAATAATACTAATAATATGCACTGTACACATTGACTAACTACACAATAATCACGAGATTTTCATAATATTCAAAATCTTAAGGAAAGTCTCTCAACCACAATAACACATAGACACGTGATAACAAAAATGATAGAAGCATGCTCCAAGCAACACAACAACGTCAAAACTGCGAAACCCGACGGGAGGGGGGCGCGGGGGCGGGCGGGCGGAGGGGGAGGGCCTCGGAGGACTACACTCGAACTTAAAGAACATAAAATTCAAACTAAAATCTATAAACTCAAAATTGAACAGAAAATATATGAAATTAAAAAATTAAGAAGGACCCTTAAACCTATCTTAGTCTAATAAAGGAAATCCATTGTTAATGAGTTAGATCGTCTGTTCTCTAATTTGTTTCGGTTCTATAAACAATATCTAACCTTTATAAGTGTTGCTATGTACGGCGGGTTCATGCAGATTGTGCTCGAGTAGGTTCTCTTTGCTAGATGAATACTGCCGCACGCCGCGCCAACTCCGTCCGAGTAGTCACTAAAAAAATCGTATTTGATCTGTCTCCCCTGTCCTCGACTTGTGGTACGTGTATATGTGGGTCATCAGGGAGTTCCTCGAGCAGTACACCCTCTCACATATGGTGCATCGGTACTCCTCCTGTCTCTCCGCGTGTTTGTCGGCGATATGCCGCTTCAACGACGCCTTTGAACACAGAACCTTCCCGCATAACGAGCACGAGAATAACTTTTTACCTGTAAACAGATCGAAAAAACAAAAAAATATGGGGTTGGTCCCCGAACGCGGTGTAAATTAAAAAAAATAAACCTACTCCAGGGATCTCATTAAGACAAGATTGATTTTTTTTAAAGAAAAACAAAATAAACAAAAGTAGTGTGACTAAAATAAAATGATAAATAAAATAAAAATAAATTGAAATGATGGCGAAGCTACAGTGGCTCATGAAGGGTGTTAACAGTCAGCATGCGATTGAGGCGGGAAAATAAATATTTAGGCGGGAAAACTAGATATGCCAAGCGTGTTTCGAAAATAATTAGAAAATAAAACAAAACAGTGCACTATGGAAATGTCCTATCGTCTCTACTGACAAGCACATATAGGGGCTCCTACAGGATGTTCTAATAAAACTGGCAATGTTGTTTTTGTATATTTGTTTTTATTAAAAACGCCATTATCATCAATATTAGGATTTATGAAGTTCGGTTTAACGATTACATTTTATGAGTAGTTACTTCAATTATTTTTATTTAAAAAGTAAGGAAGGAAAAGAACTATTTATGAATATAATATAGTGTTGCGAAATCATTTTTATATTATAGAATATATCAACTAAGTGCAGCCCATTAAAATTATTTGTTCACTTTTGGCGTTCCACGCTACGATCAAGACTAATTCGCCTCAAAATGGAAGACAAAACATAAAAACACCGTAGTTTTTGGCACAATCTCGAATAATATTAAAAAAATCTAATGGACTGCATTACACAGATGCCAATTGTTAACAAAAAATATCTAGATTCGTGGATAGTAGAACAATAATTTAAGAAAAATAATATATAAAATTTCAATACAACAACCAATAAATTAATTTAGATTCCTTATAAAATAAGTAAAAATGCCAACAAGAAGTATAAGAACACATTGGATAAAGTCAACGCACGCGCACGTGCGCGTTTGAAAAAAATTCTTAACTCGTTAGAAAGATAAAAACTTAAACAGGTCACAGAAACAGTCTTAAACTTGCTAAGATCCTAACTAATATAGTTTTTGACAGGGATGTGTTCTGCTCCTTAGAACACGGTGTAGTGCTAACCCTTTCAAACCCGAGGCCTCGGCCTCTCGAGATCCCAAAATAACTTAACACCTAAAAATTTCGAACCAAAGATCATTTTGAAATCACAAATAAATTTCGAGTTTTTAATACCAAAATTAATCACGCTTTGACCGCCTTCTGTGCGACAACAGTTCTCGACATTTTTTTTATAAAATTATCAGTTAATTTAGTAAATAATGTACATTTTTTATCTATAAAATACGCCTAATAGTGTACAAGTCAAACGCGTTCTTACTCTAATCAGTCTATAGCGCTTATTATTTTGGCAAAATTTTTCCCAACCAGAGACAAGATTTTTACTAAATAAATTCATAAATTTCCCAGCTATACCGCATATAGCTGAAATACCGTACTGCCACTGCAGCACATCCCTGTAATCGTAAATTAAACATGTGTTTCTATTAGCTAGATGAATTCAGATAAACCTTAATCCTATTTAGTCAACTAACTTAATTTCCCAAACCCAAATTAACAAGAAAAACTATTACTAAATTACTAATCAAAAAACAACAATCCTACGTTTCAAACTTTGCAATGTTACGCAAATAAAAACTTAACATTTTTTTAATGATTTTCGTTTTCGTACACGGAATGTTGCGAAATATTTGAAAAAATTTAGATTCCTTTTCGTTTCCCTTATGTTTTCTAACACGAACATCGTTCCTTTTAGCACCAAATCTCTAGTCTTCCAATTGGCCAAACTATCATAATAAAGCTTACTAATTAACTAAACGAGTAATGGCTAAGCATTATGTATCTAGCAATAACAACAGAATTTGATAACATATAGCATTTTAGGAAGCCTCTTAGTTGTTTAAAGGTAAAGCATCTTTATCTAGGTATAAAGTGTGTCAAACACTACCTAACAATGCTTTCAAATTCACGAAAAAATACGCAAAATATGTCTTTTTTTTGTCAATAAGAACACAATAATATGAAGCAGGCACTAATATTACTTAAGGTGTATATCATTTTATAATAAATTATGTTAACATTTACAATCAAAGTTCCCTTATTGCTATAAAATGAAAATTTTAACAATAGTGATATTTTATCGACTTTATAAAGTCAGTATAGTGATGTTTCATGAACTAGAATATTCTTCACAAAGGAAAGACGCACATTAATTTATTTATTGGATGATTTAACTTTAACGCGACAGTATTTCCCAAAATTAGACAAGCATTTATTATTTAATTCTTTCAGAAATGGGACGTCTAAAATGTCACGTTTAGGTAAAAAACTTCAAAAGTTTGACTTGTCCGAAATTTTATATAAAAAAAAATCATTACCTTTTTTGGTTTTCTCTGAATTTCCTTGCCGCGTTGAAGTTTCGTCACCCAACATCGAGACATATTACTAAATTATTTTATGGCAAGCAAAATTCCGTTACTAATTAACATCGAGCATGGAACAATATAGATGAAAAGTTCACACTGTTGAAATTTAGGAACATTTAACACTGAGAATTATTAAAAATTTGTTTTACAGTATTACCTATTATATGTATAATATAATTATAATGTGTAATTACAATTGTACAAAACAAAAAAAACAAAATGTGAGTGTTTAATGTACAAAAAATACGAGTACATGTAGGTCGGTAAAAAGCGAAAAAAAATATTATTAAAAAATATCCTATTGTAAAAAGGCTCAACGAAATAATAATAATAATAAAAAAGAAACAAACACAAGATTGCGATAAAACTAATGCTTGAAAACTAGAAAGTCCCTAATCTAAAAAATAAAATAGCCATATTCATTTAAAATGGCACCTTGCGATTCACTTTGTAAAATGCAATTTTCGTAGACTGATGTTTGTTTGTCAATAATTATGATAATAAAAAGGCAGCAAAAGATGTATAAAAGTCGACAAATAAGATAAATATAATAAATAAATTGATAAAATGATAAATAACGTGTCGACTGCAAAAGTAAGCGAGAGTAGTCTGTGTCTGTGTGTCGGTAGCTGAGTGTCCTGGTTGTGTGTCCTGGTTGTGTAGTCTGTAAAGTCCGGTATATTTCTGTATATTTCTGTGGTAGTGCTATCTGCGGGTAGTATATATATTTTTGCAAAAATCAATCTTTCATCTCATTCTATTGGTGCTATTATATCCTGAATTCAGTCTTAAAAATGAAAAATAAACACCTAAAATAAAAATAAAAATTTGAAAGCCTCTTAAGCCAATTATATATCTGTGTATATAGCTTTTTTATACTTTTTACATATTTTCGTTTAGTAATCTCGTATAAATATCTAAGAGTGAGATCATACAGATTAATTACAAAATAAATAATTGCCGAAAATAATGAACACAACAATTTGAAAACAATATGCCTCTTCTGTTACTTACACGAACACCGTTTCTTTTTATATAAATTTAAGCCTAATATATAAATTTACAGCACCAAGATTTTTCATCTTTTCTCAAAATATTATTTTTTTTCTCTTCGCCTTATTGTCGCACATTTAACATAGTGTAAAAATTCAGGAATCATTTTTATACCGCAGTATTGCACTGTCCGGGCGCAATCGATCGATCACATCTAACAAAAACAAAACATGATTTGGTATTCGATCTGTCGCCCTCCCTTGTAACAAGTGGAATGTCAGAAAGCCATAAATATTGTGATGTTAGTCAATGTCAACCCTTACTTACAAGTTCAAAGTTCACAAATAAATATTTCATAGAGAAAAACAATCTGAAAAACAAAAATATACAAGTCCCGTTACGGAGATAAAAAGGTATATGAAAAATAATATAATAGTTACTTTCCTTTTAAATAGAGAATAAAAGTTTTTTGAAAAAGAAAAACTGAATGTTGGAGAAGTTAGACATTGAACTGGTCTTTGAACTTGTAGAAGTCGATGTTGTGATGCTGGGGCGTGATCTTGGCGTCTGGGCCGGTGGTGAGGTTCTGCGGCTGCGGCTGCGGCGGCGCGCGCTGGCGCCGGTGGTAGATGCTCTTATGGTTGTTGAGCGAGTTGAGCGTGCGGAACACCTTGTGGCAGAGCGAGCAGCGCGCCGAGTGCAGCGGCTGCAGGTGCTGCTGCTCGGTGTGCCGCTTGAGCGTGAGCCGCGTGGACAGCAGCTTGCCGCAGACGTCGCAGCGGTGGCCCGCGCCCAGAGGGCCAACTGCGCCACACATAACAACCAACATGAGCGCATTAGTCAACACGCGACGCCCGTCGTAGCCCTCACCAGTGCGACCGCTCGCATCCAACGGGTCCCTTGTGGCGGAACCAATTGGCACAATAAGTGTACCACTATTGTTTCGGTGGCAATTTTGAACCTAGTAGAGGCAATTGAACGTGTTTCACGAATTTGACTAATGCGCTTTTTACAAAACGGTTGGTGGTTATGCGTGTACCGATCAGATGTCCCAATTGGTTCCATAGAGGACGTGGCAGCGCAGCGGCGCCGCAACGCGCTGCGCTCCCACCGAGCGTTAATACGATACGTTTAGTGAGAAATAATAAATTATACATACATATAAGATAAAGTTTGCGATGCGCATGCATTACTATGCTATATACAAATGTTAGGAACATATTATCGCGTTACAATTGTTGTTTAACTTAACGAAGTCTAGGGGCAAGAGTATGGCGTTTAGGTGGTTAGGATGGCAGCTCGGTTTCTTCGAATGGCAACGGGAGGGGCGCGCGCCGGGGCCGGCGGGCCGAGCGTCAGTTGACGGAGTAGAAGGGGCCGGGCGCCGCCGCCGCCGGCTGCTGCTTGCGGTGGTAGATGGACTTGTGGTTGCGGAGGCTGTTCAGACTCGAGTAAACCCGCCGGCAAATGTTACACACCGGCTCCCGGGACGGTCTCATGTGCACGTTTTGGATGTGTCGTTTGAGCCGCGTCAGGGACGACAAGCTCTTGTTACATGGCTCACAGCGGTAATCTTCTTGGGGGGTGCGGGCGCCACCTGGTCACAACACAAGCAGTTAGCCCCGTCGATGCTCCGAACGCGCGTTTAATGCACTCTCGTGTCGTAGCCTCCGATAAGCACCGCCACCCCCCGTTACGATGACAGGCGATCCCGCCTCGGATTATGCGAAGCGGTATTAGTAACATTGTCGCCTACTCCTCGCTAGTAAAGCTCAGCAATGATTGTGTGATCGACTAGCTCCGTTGTCATAACAGACGCGCGCAACGTTTGTTTCAAATTTCCCGAACAAAAGCGTTTTTAATTCTTCAATGAAATAATTTGAGCGTATTTTATATAAACCGACACCAAGTTACCATTACTAAAAATCCATTGTTCGATCTCCCTGTTATTATATTTTCCGTTTCCCAAGACAATGTGATCGAGTGTAAGCCGATAGTGTATTTAGAAATGATTCATGAGATCCGCTATGCTCCGAACAATAAGTAAACTCAACTTTTACTGAATTCGCTCAACTTTTATATCGAACTTATGATTGGATTTCTCGGAAGCTAATTTTGTGGTTTTCTTCTTATTTTCGAGTAGGTTTTTTTCTTTACAAATTTTTGAAAGTAATGTTTACAGCCAATTGGTGTTGGTACAATTTGGTTCGTTAACATTCCGTTCGTTTCCGTCGAATGGTTTTTAAATAATGAGAGAATTAAAATAAACCGGCAAATAGAAACAAAAAGTAACAACAAAAACCTAATTCGGAGACATGGGAGTGAGGGGTTTTCCTAACACACAATTTGTTTAACATCTATAAAACAAGCTAGCATATCTTCGTATAGTTACATTACACTATGTTACAGTAACAGTTACATGCACGCCACATTGCGTTTTGGTTCAATGATAAACATTCGTCCCAATCGTACAGATAGACCAAACTATTCCAAATCAAAAATCGAATAAGTATTGTACCTATACGCGTCTCCATCGAACCATAACACAAAAAGCTAACATTAATTAATTTAAATACAGAAACACAGAGCACAAAATGAAGACATATACAAGGTTAATAGTATATAATTATAATAATATACATATATTAATAGAAATAAATTATATGTCACGTGATAATTGCCTCATACATTTTTAAACAAAAATTAAATAAAAAAAACCTAATAATGATATATAAACCTAATATGACAGAGCAGAGAGGAAGCGGTGATGGTGGCATACGACAGACAGTGCATTAAAAATATCGTTTGTCTCAATATATGTAGTAATGCAATAAAATAAATTCGTTGCTAGTCAAGCTGGCACTCACCTTGGGAAGTACTTGCGATGCCGTCCGGAGTCAATGGACTTTGGAGACCTGGAAACATCACACAGTTCATATGCTATCTTTCTATTCAAAAACGTTTTAATAGGATAAGTAATTTCTCATATTAAATATAAAAAAAAAACATTCAATAATAGTCGTGCTTGTTAGTCGTGATACTAAAATAGTGTATTCCCAAAATCCAGAATATAGCAGTTATTTATGTAATTCTCCAAAGTTCATAAAAAATAGTAGTCAGCTTAGAATCAATTTTATTATTAAAGTTTTATACTCAAATCTTCGATATGTAATCCTTTGTTCTAATAGCCCTAATATCTCTAACAAAAATAACAAAATCAAAAGCTCTTACCAGTCAAAGAGGGATGCGTCAGTGCGTCCATCGGAAAGTTGTATGTATTCGCCGGGTTGAAGAGCTTAGTTTCCGGAGGCTGTATGAAAGGCGGCGGGTGCGGCGGTGGCGTGCACTCCTCAGCGTCGGCCGAGCTGCCGCGGGACGGCGGGCCCCCTCCCTGAGGAATCACAAAAATAGGCATTAAACTCACGCCGCTATATTTCCCTAATCTATGATAAAGTATGTAATATGACACAAGATCGTATAAATAGACATCGAACAAATATTTGTAGGCTTTTATTTGTTTATTTCTAAGTAGGAGTCGAACTTGAAACCTTACGAACAGGAAGCCTCACAGCTATTGATTTAGGTAGGTCCATCTTTATTTACGGCGTAAATCTAAAAACTTTTTGAAAAATGAAAATCTTTTTCCCAAAGCCTTATTTCAAGAAAACGTTATTAACAGAAGTCTGTACGAGTCGTCAACTATTAGGAGGTACACCAATTTAACTTCTAAATAACTAAAGTTTTCGTCCTAATAAAAATATAGGCACTTCTCTGCGAATGGGATCTTATTTTTGTGTATTTAAATGGTTTGTTTTCCCTGAAATCGGGGAGTTTTTCCTGAATTTTAATGCGTATTTCAAGAAGTTTCGAATTTGAAGTAGTTAGACATGTAATTTTAGTTTTTAATTAAAAATTTCTAAATCATGTTTTCTTTAGCAAAAAATATATAGATATCCTATGTATTCTGCCTAAATTTTAGTCCCCATTTTTTTTAAATAACTTTTTAGACGTAAAAAAATTGATGCCAAGCCCGATCGTCGGTCAAGGTTCCTAATTCTCTGCCACAAAGACTGAGACAATGTTATCGGCTGTCAGTCTACCCGACACTCCACCTGACACCGTTACAGTTCCGGGTACAAATTCTAGTGTCTAGCACTCTAATACTCAGTACTAATAACGTATAAACGACTCTTATAAAGGTACTTCAAGGCTATCGAAATTTGACGAGTTTAAAAGTTTGAACCGGCCATTGTCACTTGGCTTTCAACCTCCTTGGTAATCTATGGTTGTTGGAAATTGAAGATGGAACGTGCTCGAATTTTGAATTGACATTGTTTGTTCAAGGTGGCTGACATTTGATACTACGTNGTATTTAGAAATGATTCATGAGATCCGCTATGCTCCGAACAATAAGTAAACTCAACTTTTACTGAATTCGCTCAACTTTTATATCGAACTTATGATTGGATTTCTCGGAAGCTAATTTTGTGGTTTTCTTCTTATTTTCGAGTAGGTTTTTTTCTTTACAAATTTTTGAAAGTAATGTTTACAGCCAATTGGTGTTGGTACAATTTGGTTCGTTAACATTCCGTTCGTTTCCGTCGAATGGTTTTTAAATAATGAGAGAATTAAAATAAACCGGCAAATAGAAACAAAAAGTAACAACAAAAACCTAATTCGGAGACATGGGAGTGAGGGGTTTTCCTAACACACAATTTGTTTAACATCTATAAAACAAGCTAGCATATCTTCGTATAGTTACATTACACTATGTTACAGTAACAGTTACATGCACGCCACATTGCGTTTTGGTTCAATGATAAACATTCGTCCCAATCGTACAGATAGACCAAACTATTCCAAATCAAAAATCGAATAAGTATTGTACCTATACGCGTCTCCATCGAACCATAACACAAAAAGCTAACATTAATTAATTTAAATACAGAAACACAGAGCACAAAATGAAGACATATACAAGGTTAATAGTATATAATTATAATAATATACATATATTAATAGAAATAAATTATATGTCACGTGATAATTGCCTCATACATTTTTAAACAAAAATTAAATAAAAAAAACCTAATAATGATATATAAACCTAATATGACAGAGCAGAGAGGAAGCGGTGATGGTGGCATACGACAGACAGTGCATTAAAAATATCGTTTGTCTCAATATATGTAGTAATGCAATAAAATAAATTCGTTGCTAGTCAAGCTGGCACTCACCTTGGGAAGTACTTGCGATGCCGTCCGGAGTCAATGGACTTTGGAGACCTGGAAACATCACACAGTTCATATGCTATCTTTCTATTCAAAAACGTTTTAATAGGATAAGTAATTTCTCATATTAAATATAAAAAAAAAACATTCAATAATAGTCGTGCTTGTTAGTCGTGATACTAAAATAGTGTATTCCCAAAATCCAGAATATAGCAGTTATTTATGTAATTCTCCAAAGTTCATAAAAAATAGTAGTCAGCTTAGAATCAATTTTATTATTAAAGTTTTATACTCAAATCTTCGATATGTAATCCTTTGTTCTAATAGCCCTAATATCTCTAACAAAAATAACAAAATCAAAAGCTCTTACCAGTCAAAGAGGGATGCGTCAGTGCGTCCATCGGAAAGTTGTATGTATTCGCCGGGTTGAAGAGCTTAGTTTCCGGAGGCTGTATGAAAGGCGGCGGGTGCGGCGGTGGCGTGCACTCCTCAGCGTCGGCCGAGCTGCCGCGGGACGGCGGGCCCCCTCCCTGAGGAATCACAAAAATAGGCATTAAACTCACGCCGCTATATTTCCCTAATCTATGATAAAGTATGTAATATGACACAAGATCGTATAAATAGACATCGAACAAATATTTGTAGGCTTTTATTTGTTTATTTCTAAGTAGGAGTCGAACTTGAAACCTTACGAACAGGAAGCCTCACAGCTATTGATTTAGGTAGGTCCATCTTTATTTACGGCGTAAATCTAAAAACTTTTTGAAAAATGAAAATCTTTTTCCCAAAGCCTTATTTCAAGAAAACGTTATTAACAGAAGTCTGTACGAGTCGTCAACTATTAGGAGGTACACCAATTTAACTTCTAAATAACTAAAGTTTTCGTCCTAATAAAAATATAGGCACTTCTCTGCGAATGGGATCTTATTTTTGTGTATTTAAATGGTTTGTTTTCCCTGAAATCGGGGAGTTTTTCCTGAATTTTAATGCGTATTTCAAGAAGTTTCGAATTTGAAGTAGTTAGACATGTAATTTTAGTTTTTAATTAAAAATTTCTAAATCATGTTTTCTTTAGCAAAAAATATATAGATATCCTATGTATTCTGCCTAAATTTTAGTCCCCATTTTTTTTAAATAACTTTTTAGACGTAAAAAAATTGATGCCAAGCCCGATCGTCGGTCAAGGTTCCTAATTCTCTGCCACAAAGACTGAGACAATGTTATCGGCTGTCAGTCTACCCGACACTCCACCTGACACCGTTACAGTTCCGGGTACAAATTCTAGTGTCTAGCACTCTAATACTCAGTACTAATAACGTATAAACGACTCTTATAAAGGTACTTCAAGGCTATCGAAATTTGACGAGTTTAAAAGTTTGAACCGGCCATTGTCACTTGGCTTTCAACCTCCTTGGTAATCTATGGTTGTTGGAAATTGAAGATGGAACGTGCTCGAATTTTGAATTGACATTGTTTGTTCAAGGTGGCTGACATTTGATACTACGTCTGCACCTGTGTTAGCGCAAATGCTTGTGCACTATAATATGTCCTGCGCAGCTGGCTGATCTCCTTAGATGAGAACAGCTGCCGTGGAAGAAAACGGGCTATACTACTAATCATATAACTATATAGGGCGCCATTATTATTTGAATAAATTATGTTTCATCATATTTTTAGAAAGTTCAGAATTCAATTGTTTGAATTTCGTATCGGTACCTGTATATTGTTGCTATACATATGTATACGTGTAATGATAGTTCGACTTTATGGATCAATGGAAAATTTATTGATTTAGTAATCAATCGATTCTTTGAATTTACATTCATAGAATGCGTTAAGCAAGCCCTATAAACGAAATACGATAATATTGCTTACTAGTACATTTGCCGATTTGTTTGTGTTTTTATTGTGTTACTCAGTATTCAAGAATTTGTTGAACTAAGCAATTTTGGTTCTATCACGATCAATTACCCAAATTATGACTTAAAACTTAGTTATCTCTTAAAATCGTTTCATTACGACATAACTATTGTCTTTTCAGTATTTTCATGAGATTTCCTTGAGTTTCAGTTTTATTAAACGTTCATATTGTTTTAATATTGTTGTGAGAACGGTATTTAAATTATCCACGGCGGCTTCTAAAATTACGCCTTTGTCGTACGAAATATTTAATGATACAATTAGTAACTGAAGATTGAAATACTGGTACCCTGTTTTACTGGTAAACTTTCTACTCAAGTACTTAGTTAGAAATGACGTTCCAGGTTCGACTACTTGAGAAATAAATGCACTATGTAAAGTTTTTTCAATGTGGGTAAGTATAGGCTGTAATTATAATTATGTATTTTATCGAAATAATCATTACCTTTCTGTAAAAATACACACGCAGTCGTAGGGAATCGAACCCTGCTTACTTAGTTGCCATCAAGCTTAAAAAAAAGACAGACTGTTACCAACTCACAAGTGGTCTATGATGATGCGGGGGCGTATCATCCGTGCTCCTATCGATATCCGGGTTCGAAGATGGACACATATCGATCGGCTCATTCTTGACTTCATCGATCAGCCTCGGGGAGGGGGACGAGCTGCTATTGGAGATGCCGTTTCCATTGTTCCCCGTCTCATGACGGCTGTGAGTATTATTTTTAGTCGAGAAGTCAGTGGCATGGATCTGGGGCTGTTCGTTGTTGTTGTCGTGACGGGGGCGCTTGATGACGTCAGGGCTGTTGTCGGCGGAGCGGCTGAGGCGGCGTGGGGGCAGGGGGGTGCGGCGCATGAGTTGCTGGACGCTGGATGACGTGGGCTGCAGCAGGGCCTCCTCCAGGCGGTCGTAGGAGGGCGCGTGGCTGATGTGCGTGCTGTGGGCCGAGTGCGGCGGCGTGTGCGGCGATGTCGTGGAGGGGGCGCGCATCGGCTGCAGTAGCGGCTGTTGGGAGATCATCTGGTTATGTTTCTGATAAGAAAATACTGAGAAATGGGTCTTTAAAGTTGCAATGTGTTCCGTTTAACAGTTGGGACTGATTGAAGTGACAACTCTTTAAATAAACTAGTCGTTTCCCGGGAAATCTTCTCAGACTCGCACAAAATACAGTTTGTGTTACTCGAGGATTGTCTAGCTTCCCAATGGTGAAAGAATTTTTCAAATCGATTCCTTAGTGTCGGAGACTTTAGCTACAAACAAACAAGAAAAATCCTCTTTCGTGTATTAGTATCTAATAGATAACTGGGGTAAATACTGATCGAGATTATCTATTGCACAATTAGATGTAACATCTTAATTAGATAATTCTTATTACGCGTCGTTGTTAAAATACCCATTATGATAGTATAGTAAAACAAGTTGTAAATTATTAAATTCAATTCAGTAGTTTAAACAGGTGTTTATGAAACCTTGGATTTCCAAAAAGTTAACAACTATAGACTAATTTTAATCCATAAACTATGAAACACATTATTTTGTATTACAAAAGAAATTACTTATCTACATTTTTAATTAGCCTATACATTTTTCAAAAGTCTAGCTAGAACATATCTCAACCCCAAAAAAGGTTGTCAACTCTTCAACCTGTCAATAACCAGTCCATCCCACTTACCCCCTGAGCATTATCATTATGGGTGAGCCCCGAGACCCGGAGCACCTCAGCCGTCTTCAGGAACGAGGAGAGGCTCCTCTGGTGCACGTTCACCTCCCCATGGTAGATGAACTCCACCAACGCGTGAAGGTCAGTGAAAGCCACATCTTGGAGCACGATCACTGGATGCTTGCATGGTGTTGACTGCGGAAGGAAATGATTTTGAGCCTTATTTTGACTGTAGTAAGGTGTAAATTCGTGTGGGGTCATGTTGGGAAGGAGTAGATGTTACAGGATTTTGTGTCTTATTGTGAGATCGATAAGGTCTGCGTTGCTGTGGTATGGAGAGGTTGCTTTTGTTATAAGTAGTTTTGAATATATCTATTATCATTTAAGGAAGACGAAGAAAATTACTAGTGATGATCATATTTTTTCTGGTTGGTTAGATTTTCATCTTATAGGGATAGATAGTTTAGATTATAATTTCAACTAACTATGGATACATTGTAATAATATATTGACATTTACTAAGTGTTTAGCTTTGTACCTTTTTTTAAATATAACCTGCAATAAACAATGCAATCCACAATTAAAAATGTAACGCCAAAAAATATTAAAAAGCATTCTATCTAAAAGTCCTAAAATAACTCCGGAGCTTAAAATATCATTCGGCTATCAGATAAATAAACAAAAAACTCAATTACTATGGAATGAATATAAATAAAATATTCAGCGGGGTTGTAGTCGCTCTGTTAAACTACTCTGCTATTTATTGGGTGTGGCAACACTGTCGGATTATGGACGAAAACTGATTAAAAATAATAGCATTTAAATGTTTGTTTGATTAGTAATTGGTGTATGTATTTGTATTGAAAAAAATGCTGTAGTGTTATTAAAATTCTATAAAAATGTGTAAATTCTAACAATTCATGTTTTTACAATAAATAACTTATATGGACTGAGAGAAACTGCCTTTTTGCAGAAGAATTAAATAAGTTATGTGTCTTATAACACTTTTTGCCTGAAGTAGTTTTTAATTTTGTGAGTTATGTTCAGTTTGCATTGTTTTATAATTTATTTAAATTAAGTTGTTTTTAAGTTACATGATAGTATGTAAATATATAAATTAATGTCAATACCTCTTTTGTACTCTTGTATTTAAGTTTGTATATTTTTGTTTTTTGTTGTAAATAAAGTTATACCTATATCTTACCTACTTTTATTTTTCTTTGGTATTAAGTATATCATTTACAATCCATAAGGGTCTAATGAGGGTGAAAAAATCATCTATCTCAAAAACGATTGTTTTGTTTATTATATTGATAACTGATTGTTCCAGATGAACGGAATTAAATTAAAATATTTGCAAGTTGATCAATTAAATGTGAGATTATTTCATAAAGTTAACTTATACGTTACTTAAGTTATGTCTAGAAACGAATCGCTAATTTCGACGTCGCAGAGCAAGTCAGGTTGGCCGAGTGGTCTAAGGCGCCAGATTTAAGCTCTGGTTCCCGAGAGGGAGCGTGGGTTCGAACCCCACACCTGACAAACTCTTTTTTATTTGAAATTTTTTGCATTTATTTTTTTAAACTTGAGAAATATTTTTTTTGTATTCCAGTAAAAAGGAATTTTTTGTAATTTATTTTGGTTTTAGTAAAAATCCTAAATTTTCAATGATTGTGTCTTTTTTATGTTATCAATTTTAGTATATGTCATTTAAAAAGGTATTTATATAGTGCGCCATCTAGCGGCGTCTATAAGGAACATATTTGTGACCAGTACAGTAGGTACTGATTCATCTTGATCAAGGTCTTTACCAATGAAGTAGAACCAATCAACATTACGATTGTTTTAATACCTATTGCGCGAAAGTGGACAGTAGAATTCTGTGCCATGTTCGTTTTCTTCATATTTCTTACTGGTTGTTGAGTTTTTCTGACTTTTTTAGTTATTTTCATACACAATTGACTCTTAGGATTTCTACTATCTGTATTTAGGTATAGAGCATTTATACTATATTCTTCACACCATACCATTTCACCAACCATGACCTAATAAAATCAAAATTTAAAAAATCAATCAAAAAAATCCTTACCTTTAATAGCTCCCTAAAATACGGGCTGCACGCTGACAAAACCACTCTATGGGCCTTCAGGCTCTTGCCATCACAAGCAAGAGTTACGTCCACGAAATCCTCATCATCTCGAAGGTTCTCGAAGGCGCTGGTGATGCTGCTCTGGTAGTTGTTCCACCGCAGGCAGAAGTGTTGTGTGTCCACCATTTTGAAGGCTATGGAGTCATGTGGGATGTGATCTGGAAGGTTAAGTGGAATTAGTGGCAGTTTTTGGAAGTTACGCTTAGTTTTATGCTGAGTGAGTTTTGGAAGATGTGACCATTTTGTTTGATTATTGTTTTTATAAAAAAAATACTTTGAAAGAAAAACAAAATCGTTTTGCAATAAAATTTTGTTTTTTTTTTAATTCTAGAGAAGGCTTTACTGGGGTTTTGCAAGTTGTTTTTTTTAAATTATTTTTAAAAGGTGAAATGTGCACGAGTTTCCGCTTCGATTCACGCAAGTGAGTATTATTATTTGTTGTTCATCAAAAAGAAATGATACTGGTGAGATTGGGAACGACCTATTTATTTCTGACATTATATTAAAATGGAAGAAATATGTTATAAAGCCTTGAAAAATCTATGCTATCACAGAAAAATATTATAAAACTATAAGAAAACTTATAAATAACATACTAAAGATTACAAAAAATGGGTCGAAGTGATAAAAACCTACATGTTCATCACTTAGTGTCAATTATATGTTATTGTTTAACTTTTGCCCTATATTTGTGGAATAATTGCATTACCCTATTGTGGCGATAAAAAGTGAGTTATGTGTTCCAGTTAAGAAGTAATAAGTGCATTTGAAAAATATATTGAAAAGTATTTATTAATTGTCTATTGTACAGGAATTAATTTCATAAATATTTATATTATATTTGAGACTTCTATCTTGGGGTTTTCAGATACTCAAATTCACACGCAAATGTAAATAAAAGGCTATTTATTAAAATGTTTACGAAAAAAATACTGTTATCTTTCAGTTACCTACTAAATATAAACTAACTGATAAATTTCCTTATTCTCAATTAATATAATTTCATACGCTTTTATTTATAATCTATGGCGGCTAATTAGTACTTACTTTCCTTATATGAATTTAGTCTTTGAATTAAGTATAATAATCAATGTCACAAGAGGCTTTTTAAATAGATCCAATAGTTTGGAATACCATTAAAAGAGGGAAAGACAGCTTTTCTAATGAAACAAATTAATAAACGTATGTATGTTACCTATTACAATTTTGAATTTGTAAACATTTCAATCTAACAGAATAATTTCCCAGTAATAAAAGTATTGTGTTCCAAATTCAAAGAGTTGTCTTTTAAAAAATAAAGACATCATTTGCAAAGGTTGAATAACGAAAAAGGTTTCGATTCGTCTATTGTCCGACCTCTTTTTACGTTAGAACAAAAGTTTCAGGTTCGGATGTTGTTTTTAATATATTTTTTTTTTCTCATAATTATTTGGGCTTCTTGACTTTGCCGCAAGTTTTAAACTTCCAAAGTTTTTGGTTGGAACAAAAAAATAAGAGAACTACCATTTTATGTGGCTTCATATTATTTCGTTTTTCCTTGAATCGGGAATGAAATGAGAACAGGCTTTACGTAGCTTATTTATTGTTTTCTTAGTTCTCGGAATATACTGTCCTTTTTCGAATTTTATTTTTTTTGCTTTTCACAAATAATGGCATTCGTAATCGTAATTGTTTGCTTGGAGTTTTCAAAAAGTGTATTATTTTCTTTTTGCGATTTGCTTTCAATTGTTTTTGTACTTTCGGAAAAGTTAAAGCGACTCAAGGGTCATTTTTACTGTGCGCAGTAACTTGTAATAATAATGTTTAAACAATTGTAAAAATTATGGTTTAATTATTATTTAGGTAAACACGGTTACTATTAATTTTACTAGCTATATAAATACGGAATAAGATTATATACAGTCAATATATGCCAGCAAAATATATAATGTATAAGAATTTATTTATATCACAAATTCCTCCAAAGTTTATATTCCTTAAAATCTTGTTATCTCCATCATATTAAATCTAGGAATAGTGTAAAGTAAAGGAATAGTAATTTTCCTAACGATTTAAGATGGAAAAAAACTAAACAAAAAACATACACGGACTATTTTCTAGTTCAACGAAGCTGAATCATGTAGACTTTTTCTTCCTTTTCTGCCAAGCTTACTTTGATCATAACCTCCAACTATGACGCTCTTTTTTTTCTTGACCTATTTTATATACTACATGCTATTTGGATGTAAATCGCCTATACATCGCAATATAAAAGACGATTATAAAATATAAATAGAAAATTTTTGTTCGATTTTGATTACGATCTCCGTCAAAAAATTACGTTTCTGAGTTATAAAAAACTAAGGTAAAGCGCACTAACCCAAAATTGCAAAAAACATGACCATATTATGTCAAATTTTAGCACCGAAACAGTTATATAAGTTGCAATATCGTGCATATAATCTAACGTCACCATATTGAATTATACATTCCTTATCAACTGATAACGGGTTAGAAAAACTATGATTAGTGCCGGTATTAGTTGCATTATCTGAGCTGTGCATGATACACGGGGAGTGTGCATGATAACGACTGTTTTGACAAAATTCAAACTTTTTGTCAACAACTGAAAAGGTCATTTAAAGTAGAAAAGAATAAAACGTATACGCTGTCGAATTGAGAACCTCTATCTTTTTTGAAATCGGTTAAAATATATATGGGTTTGGTAACTATAATTTTTGAAGATTATTTTTTTAAATACTAGAGGTTACCTCCAGTTTTCCCGCAACTCAAGGGCCGTCCCACGCCTGGATAAAAAGCCTATGAGACGATTGATATAAAATATAGTGAGATACAGATATAAAAAGCTTAAATGCATAAATACATATAAGTAAATCAGCAAGGAAATCGTGTTCAGTCATGAAATATCACATTAAAATAGGCCTAAATATGTAGGTACTAGAGCTAGTTAACACATAATTTTAAGTAATTTTCTCTCAACTTCACCTGAACCGACCAAACCTTGACTTTAATGCTCCCTAGTTCTCACTAGTGCATTTCTTACATTCACGACAACCACGTTATCTGGGAGACACGCAACTGCACCTACACTCTTAAGTGCTCACACATAAGAGCTATATTCCCGTGTCCGGTGTGAATAGCTAAGTTGGTATGACACGCAAGTTTGAAAACAAATGTTAGACAATAAGACAGACAGAGGTTTTCATATTAGCTCACAATGATAGGTAATCAAGTTACCTGTTGGCATGCACTGACACTGAAAACAATGCAATTGCCTTCATTACTCTAGCTTGTGGTGTCTAAGTTTTTGAAAATTGACCCGGTTAAGTATAGCTATTTTTTTTTTGGTGATCGTACTTTGTTTGCTTGGAGTATTAGCATTGATTGTAAAGAATTGAACATAAGGAAAAAGTACCTACAAATAATAAAATAAAATATGTAAATATATCTATTGTTTATCAGTAATTAATAAGACTAAAATACAAATCGTCTATTTAATAAAAAGTGTACTAAATTTTTAGGTCTATTTCCTGATTCAGTTTGTAGATATAAATTCCAAAAAGCATACTGCAAACCAGGATATAAAATTACCAAAATTCGATTCGATAAACACCGGGAAAAAGGAAAAACAATACTTACCTACAATTATTTAATTAAGTAGGTAAAATGCAAAATTATGTGTAATTCGACGCCCGCGATCGATATTATAAATTGCATGCACCAACATAATTTTGACCAATCAGAGAACGCTATTTAAATGCGAGAACAAAATGGCCGATTTACCAGCACTATATCTAGTTTCTTTCAAACTTTAATATATAATGTAGTGTGTGAAATAGAATGGTTAAACAAAAAATACTATTTGAATGTGTCACAGAGATAAATGGCGAATTTTGAATGAGACAAAACGCGTGTATTGAAACACAAACGGTTTTGGCGTAGGGTCCAAGTTTCAGAGAGAGAACATAGCGATTTTGATTATTGCAAATATATCGCAGTTAGGACTTTTGAGCATGAACGTGGATGGATACCGAAAAAGGGGATAGCCAAGAAAATAATGGATAGTTTTTTTTATGAAAAAAGACTTCAGACACAGGCGTGTTGAAGAAAAAGAAAAGAAATGGGATTCTGCAGTTGATGATAGTTATGACTCTAAAATTATTAATTAACACGTGAATCAGTTAGTTTATTAGCTAAGTAGCTGTAAAATTGTTTGATAATCTCGGATCAGAAGATAAAAAGAGTGTACATTATCAACTCATTCTCGTATTTAAGATATTTGTTCATTGTTATCAAAAAGATTTTTCTATGACTACAATTCTTCAAAAAGTACCTAAGTAGAGGTGGTAAATTTAAACCTTTCCATTTATTGTTTAATATCACTATAATATAGTGTATTTAAAAAAGTAAACATAAAAATAATATTATAAGAGTATTTTTTGGGCACTCGCAAAAGTTTTTGACTTAAGCCATACTTCAAAGGTCCATTTCATATCGAGGTCTTTCAGTAAAATATGTTATGTAGTGGTTTGTCACACTGCTAGTATTTTGTGACCATTTGTGCCCTTTGTGCCCTAGTGTGAATGGCTCACTTAGGGTTCATTATTTAAGCTATTTATATAAAAGATTAAGGGTCCTATGATGTATTACAAACGGTCCTACAGTTTAGAATATCGGTTAAAAATTATGGCGAACAACTTCCATTGGTGTTTGAAAAATATTCAAGTATATTATGAAAGTAGCCTAAGGTATTTTTTTATGTATTTCTGTACTCCGCTATAGGAGGCTAAACATGGCTGGACTATTTCTAAGTTATATCTTGCATGCTAATTGTATAACAATTGTATCTACACACATGTTTACAGAAATAAATGATTATGATTATGAAAGAATTTTTTACGTTGAAATTCTGGAAAATACGTGACTTTTTATTTGATTACTACCTCAAACAATAGTATTAATTATTTAATTATTCATGTATTATGTATACAGCTAACTTTTAAACTTTATTCGGTATTTATCCGAGTGTAAGAAGCTTCTTTATAATCTTCCTGTTACCGAGGAAGAACCCATCTACATATACGTTATTTAAATTAATGTTGTATGTGTATAAGTTTATATAAATATTTTGATTATAATAATTTGAAGTTACATGCTGATTTAAAGTCCAAAGTATGCCATTAAATAAGTGAATTAGACACGAAATGTGTACATTGGCACAACGGCCCGATAGTCCATTGTTATCAATGTATTTTTTTTAGCAAATTTAGTGTTTTATCAGAGACCTAGTCAACGAGATATCTTATCTTTTAGTTTAGGCTTCACGCGGTACCTACTAGCGTTGTAAAATAATAACATCGACGATTTGAGCAGCTTTTTTTTACATTTATAGTTACTTAGATAATATTGTTCAGTTTAGGTATTGGTAAAAACATTTTGTAACTACTTTTACATTAAATTTTTCCTATATTAAGATAGCCACTTCTTCTTTTAAGATATTGGTAAAAACCAAATAGCTTTATTGATAGTTTTTCCTCTATTAAGATTACCGCCTCTTCTTTTTTTTTGGAGGAAATACTTATATGGTTTTTAAATAGTTTGTTATTTTTTACCAAATGTTCAATTGGCTTTTTCTCTTGATAATACACAAGCCATTTTATATATTAATATTTATCAGTATTTAAAAATACGGAATTGAAATGGAGCATAAAATTCACAGAATAATAGCATATTATCTTTAAACATATTACTATGTTCTAAAACAAATACGAATATTTACTTCTCAAGGTCTTCAATAATAGTGGCGAATCTAATGACCTGTTGTTTAAATAATAATTAATAATATAATGCTGGTATTAACATCTGTTCAATTTCAGATCAACATTCGAAACACTCGTATTTTTTGACGAAATATTTCTTTAGACAATTTAAATACGCTAATAGTAGAAGAAATACGTGTCATAAAGCATAGAATTGTGTTTGAAGTGTAGGAACCCTCGCAACCCTAAAGTATATATATTTTTAAGCTAAAATACTTAGTACTAGCTACACAACGCGAGTTGTTATTATATTTCGAAAAATAAAACTTTGCAAACTATTGTCATTATTTTCATAAATAAAATTGTCAATAGCTCAACATTATCCCAGTTTTTGATCCCTGAAATTCCACCCTGAAATTCCCAAGCAAAATTCACAAAATGAATAAATGAAACAAAATATAAACTGATAACAGATATGCGTTGAGGTGAACAGTGAACGCATACGAAATAAAAATGATACCATTCTGCCTTTATCTTGAGTGCAAAAAGTCTAAACTTTTGGCCTATCTAGCTTAGTGCAGGCTATCAACTGACCTGTATTTATCTCAAATCGGTTTAATTAACAATATCACAATTAATAGGTACTCAACGCATTAACATTTGAAATTATGTTTTAAATATTATAATCTTGTTTTGTTCAGTTTTGGGGGTATTGAAAGGTTCTTTGTATACCTATTTTTTATGTTATAATTGCAGTTTGAGTTTTTCAATGTTATCATACACTTGATGATTTATTAAATTCGAATATCTTTAGAAATGGGTGCCTCCTAAGTAGTAGTAATAACGTATATAAATTGGTGGTACATTTTAGCTATTAGTTTCATTAGTATTAATATCTTATCAAGTGATCAGCTTTTAAATATAGATTATTACTTATAGGATTAGTTATAATAATTATTACATGTGTTTGAGTGCGATGCAGTTTGTATGTTAATCCGCATGTTTAGTACTTTGCATTTTGAAAGATTACTTAAGAGCTCCCACGTACTGGAAAAAAATTGACGACTTTGAGTGCGATCATAAATCAGTATGAAGATGAATGGCAGTGTGCACATTATTACAATAGTCAGTTATCCGATCGGTATAAGACTGACTGCAGAATTCAATATTCTGTCTAACTCTGGATTTGCTTACTAGAGATAGGAATTTGACATTACTTGTATGGGGCTAATGTCAAAATTATATCTCCAGTAAGCAAAGCCTGAGATAGATAGGTTACATGGAACGGCCGTAAAAAGATTAAGGTGCATTCGACCACTAGAAGCGGGAAATTCAAATGGTTCTTTCATGTTGACTCAATGTAACTGTCGAAACTATAATATTTCGCAATAAAAAGTTTTTTACAGTCACATTTAAATTGTAAGAAGTTTCGGAGTTAAACAAGGACATCAGAAATTACTTTGTGGGATATTATAACCGCCAATCATAAGATCACGCCTCATATTGAATGTTAACTTAGGTAAAATATGAAAAAACCATTTTGTATTTGAATTTCCCGCTTCTAGTGGTCGCATTCACCTTAATTTTAGATTTACGATATCCTTCAAAATAAACTATCAACCAACCATCGGAGCGACTATTCGATAGTTAGTCTGTAGAGAGCTCTTGGATGCTTATTCTGCTGGTAAGGTCTTAAAAGTACATATATAAAAGTTAATATATTTTGAGTACTAACCTTAAATATAATAGAAGTCCTCTTAGCTTGTTTGTGTAAACCTGAAACAAAGAATATATATTTAAGTAAAAACATAAGTGACCTTACTTATCACTGATCTTCGAGTGACCATTTATAACTTATAATTATTCTATTCATGTTATTATTTATAATTGGCGATTCTAGAAAATTTCACATTATATGCTTTTTGTAGATATTTGAATAAATAGTGTTTGAGCTTCGAAGCTTAATTGTATGCTTGTTACAAATATAATTTACGAGTAATGTGTTATTGGGGATTAATAACATAATCACCGAATTTGGTCAGTGAAAAGATTAGATAGTTAAAAAGTTGTAAAATTGAGAGAATGCTCCTCATGAAAGTTTCTGTAAAAAAAATCACTACTTAGGGAAATTACTTTAAGTTATGTGGACTGTACTTAACTGTGGACGATTTTCATCTTTTCATTGTGATCCTTTTTATTATTTATATCCCTGCTAATTATACTTATATCCTGAGCATTACTGATAGCAAAGACCACTGCTTATACCCTGAATATGGAGCCTGAAAGCCTGTCAAGATATAGCTAGCTAGTTCACATCAAGTTAACCCACATTTCCTGTACCTACCTACATACTGCGGATAAATCGCGAGCCTCAAATATAACATACTAACTAAAACAGCCTTCATTCATAACCCACACATATGCACACGTATACACACCCACACATAGCAAACACACGCGTGATTGGACTACTTTCACTTTCGCTACAAGCCTACATAGTTTGAATACCGAGTGACGCCGCCCGATTGGTCGTTTCAACTTTGACCTTCCACGCGATTGGTTGAAAATTCTCATATGTAAGGATTATGTACGGAAGTGATGTGGAGTTATGTACGTTTGTGCCCGTAAAACCTTATTGTTTAGGTATTTTAGGGTCGGTGTTTGTTTTAATGGCATGACTTATCCTTCACGGGAATTTCGGCGGGATCTGTGAGGGTTAATTGCTCGCTCCTTGTGTGTTTATCCGTCATTATATGGGAAAGGGCAGCTCTTAAACTATTTAATATCCTCAGTTAACATAGCTTATATTAGCATAATGTCATGTAAAGATAAATCACATTAGGAAAATCGTCTTTAATTGAACTCTTTCGCATTCAATTCCTAACAAAAAACTGACCTACCACTTTCTTCTAAAAAACTACAGAACAAAGGAATATCAAAAACAATATTAAAAAAAGAACCTCCTAACAAACAACTCTCATTCCTAGAAATATTTAAACACTTGAGTATCAGTTTTCGGAAGCATATTTTTCTCTAAGAAATCGGAATCACGTCCTAGGTATACAAAAGTCTATGAAAATGACTGGTACAAAACATTTTTATGACGCAGTACATATTAGTCATGCCGACTGTCTAGTATCTGCGATGTTTTTCCTTTCCATCCCGAGAAATCGATGACGTGTCAACGATCTTTACCTTAAAGCCCTTTTATTATGAAATAAGATGATAAATAAGTATTTTTTAATATACCCATATGTACAGAAGCCAGCACACAGACCTATCTCACAGATTTTCACCCTTCTCACAATAATGGGTTCGTGTGGTAAAATTTTACAGATTCAGGTAGGTTAACCTCTTGTTGTCTGTACCTAAATTCAACATGGAAATGAAAACTTAAGTTAGTCATATTAAAGCCACAAAAAATCATTTTATAGATCAACCGAACAATCTGTTCAGATCAGTGCTGCTAGCTTTTATTTGGTGTTGCCATTTTAAGACAGCACCCAAGAAATACGGGAGTCCAAAGTTTAAGAGAGACTGCCTGTGAAATGAATCTTCAATACTCCTTAATTTCTATAATGATGCATCCAATGATCTGTTAATTTTGTATATAGCATTCGATGAGACGTAGCAACAACGTTATTTTTGACTCTATTTTACTAAATGACTAATTGAAAGTCATACAACAAGACTTTAATGTCTGTTAAACGAATTATGTGTAACGGCCAATAGCAAACCGTCTTGGAGTATCTATATTAAACTTTTACGAAAAATATATATTAAATGTATATATGACGATTATAATTCTCAAATCAAACACTAAATTCTATAGCAAATAATATGTTAAATACCTATATATCATAAATAATGTTATATAGAGAACAAACTGCGTCTTTATCTATTAAAACAAAGACTTATTCATATGTGTCATGTTTTTTTCATACTCCTTAGTTCGGGGTCAGCTGATAAACATTAGGAGTTATATACTAGTTCTTTATATTGGGTTTGCTTGAAGTACCTACGTCTTACTTTTTAAGAGCTTTTAGTGCTTATAGAAGCTGTTTTTTTTTGGATATTTTGTTATCACGCGCAGTATCATTTTTTTTGTCAATTAAGTGGACAACTGAGTTCTTTTTTTACTTTTGATTAAAAAAACCTAGGTATTTTAATTATAATAAAAAGCAAAAGCGTATCTTAAATATTATATATTTGTTCGGTATTGTGTCACATCCCTATTTTTATGCGATCGTAGCCCTCCGCCGACCCTAAGGTCAAAAAACTCTTAGAAAACAGCATAAGGAAGAGTGGACCTCTTATCTCCTCTTTATATAATAATAGTACTATTATAAAAATATTACAGCATTTATTATTTCCACGATAAAATACAAAGAAATGGAGTATATGTGTCGTTGACCACGTATGCGGTAAAATTAGATTTTTGCCTACATATGTATATACGAAAATATATTTTACTTAACTAATTAGTAACGCAGTTATTTTATGACTGTATATAGACTAGACTATGACTAGAAATTTCCCGCGGTTTCACTCGCGTCTCGTGGTAATTTCTCGTACCAGGAAAATGTTGACTACGTCACCCGGTAATAGTGACACACAAACGACATGATCTATCAGATACCTATCTAGAACTTTATCTGGTACCTGTAATACTGGCCGTCAGTATTTTTTCATGACTGTAAGTGTAAATGTATTTGTGTATAATACTCTAACGCACTAGTGTTGTACCAAAAGGTAATAAAAATATCAAACAAGATTACGATTGCATATTTGTCTTGTTTATCTTATCTTGCATTCTCCTAATAGAGTGGACATACTGAAACAACTGTTTCTAAATGTACTATAAATATATAACTTAGTATATAACTCATTTTTTATGTATTAAATTCGTATATATCCACCATTTTTATAAGTGCAAGTGTCCCATAAATAAACGTCAAAATCGGTGATAGGTGAATGATATAACATAATCGTCTATTTGATACGGCTAATCACCAATCACGATGAGCGGTTATGACAACTGCGTTTGCGCACCCTAAGGTGTCACGTGTTTTTTTATATAAATTTATATACTTCTTTTAAAGTTTCAAAAAGAACAGCTCTAGTCCATCTATATGTCTATTCAGAAAAGTAACGGCTCCAGTGTAAATTTTTTAAACGTATTTTTTCAATGTTAGTATAAAAAATATTGTAAAATATCGTCTATGTTATTACACAAATATTTATGCACGGTATTAAAGCGTTAGGTTTTTGATAAGGACTGCATAGAGTCGTAGGGTTGGGACACAGTAAATTATCGATAGTTTGATAATATTTTAAATTGCTTATACGCCAACGTAGCATATAAATATGAATAAGTGAGTAAACAAAATATTTGGAATATACGTTTTTCAAATTGATAAGTCAATTGATAAAAAATAGTTTTATAAGTAAAGAAAATATATCGTTTTAGTAAGAGTTTCAGGTTTAAAGCAACGAAAGCTATTGAAATTCATATACTATATGATAAGAATCGTGATGACATAACACATTTATCACGAGTTTATTAAATTCTTATGTAAGGCCTGATAAAAAGATTCCAAAAATAAATATTCACAATACTGGTCACAGTTCAAAGTACGATTAAATATCGACAAAAATAATGGACGTCACATCACTAACCTAGGGCTGGGCTAGTTATCGTTGCAAGAGATTGCGAATTTGATATATAGTGATAACGTGTGCCGAATTATTTCAGATTACGTGTCTATCATCATATATGCTAGTTTCTTTTTTTTATATAAATTATAATCAACGCAATTACTAGGTTTTGAGCCTTAGATTTTATATTACTTTGTTTTCTTTTTATCGATCGATGCAATCTATTATTTTTGAAAAACATACTGGAGTGTCGTTGACTGATATGTTTTCATTTCTGAAAATGATAATCCCAAATTCTTACTGATATTAAAAATGAAAATGTCTGTCTGTCAGCTTTCACGACCTAAACTACGGATTTAAATGAAAAGTAAACAGATAGTCTAGCTAGTTCCTAAAAAGGGACATATATGGTACTTTTTAACCAGGTGCGGGAAATAGTTTCTTGGAGAAGTGGGCAGCTCTGCAGGTCTAATATAGTTTACATATACTGTTGAGGTGAAAGTACACAAATGCATTAATTTAATAAAATTAATCTTTAGCTAGGAACGCTTATCTTGGAATGGGGATTTACCTTTAAAAATATCTCTGAATCTAAGCTAATGTCACACCTATTTTTAATTTTCGTCGCAGCGATATATCTATACTAATATAATGAAGCTAAAGAGTTCGTTGGTTTGAACGCGCTAATTTCAGGAACTACTGGTCTGATTTGAAAATTTCTTTCAGTGTTAGATAGCCCATTTATCGAGGAAGGCTAGGCGCGTGAAACCGCTGGCAGGAGCTAGTCTTTAATAATATTATACTGATGAAAAGCTTGTTTAAAAAAAAAAGTTTTTTTTGCGCTATACTCAGGAACCATTGGTCCAAATTGAAAAAAATCTTCAGTGCTCGACAGCCAATTTATCGAAGATAAATATAGGCTTATTTTTCTCCTACTGCAAAAGGTAGTTTCTATTCGGCATGCAGGTAGATATTATGACGTAGGCATTCGCTAAGAAAGGATTTCCCGAAATTCCCAGGGAACAGAAAAAAAAATAAGTTTTGCGCGGGCGAAGCCGCTGGTAGAAGCTAGTCACTTATAAGTTTAATCCCCACCAATTGATAATAACATCCAAATAATTAATTACAAACCATGTTTACTTGTAACCGACGCCTAAATATGTGTTGTTTGTTATCCGTCAGGATGCGCACGCGCATATATTGACAAATTATTTTTCAACAATATTATAGGTGAAATCACTTCCTTTCAAGATTGGTTAAAAGGTTAGACTTTAGTATTATATTATTGGACTATTTATAATCTCAATTTCGAAGTTTCTCATACATTTACCCGCGGTTTCGCCTGCTTCCCGTGAGAACTACTTCTCGCACCCGGATAAAAAAGTGGCTTTAGTCCTTTCTCAGGCTTTACACTGTGTACCCATTAAATCTGTTCAGTAGTTTTGGCATGAAAGTGCGATAGATAGACAGACAGTTACTTTCGCAATAATAATGTTATTTAAGACTTGCTTCTGCCAACGGTTTCACCCGCGTCCCGTGGGAACTACTCGGCGCGCCCTGATAAAAAGTAACCTTTAGCCTTCCTCGATAAATGGGCTATCTAACAATGAAAGAATTTTTCAAATCGGACCAGTAGTTCCTGAGATTAACGCGTTCAAACAAACAAACTCTTTAGCTTTATAATATAAGTAAGTATAGATTGGGATTTGTGAATTTTGAACCCACCCATTCATGTTTAAGGTGTCGTCCTTTTAATCTTTAAGCTATCAGGACTTTTTAGAACATTCTACAATGCTGGGAAACTATTAGTGCTGATACAAAAATATGAATAAACAAAGGAAGATACACTCAATCAAATCGCTGACATGATAGTTCAATTCTTAAAACAATATGCAGTTAAATTCCTTAACTGTGGTTTCGCAATGTTCTCGTTAAAATTAACTAATACGGTTACTCGGAACTTTGTTTAGATCGACACGTTTCTTTTCAATTGTTTTGTACTTTGGTTAGATAGAATTGATTGAGTAGTTTTTAGTATTTTTATATATATAATTTATGTTATAATGGCCAGTTACAAAGTAAATTATAAGAAAGGCTTCAGGCCATTGTTATATATGTACAGACAACAGCCCATCAATTTACCTCAATCTGTCAAATTTCTTCAATAGATTTTCAACCTTATCACAATAGAGCAAGGTAAATGTTTGATTGGTAAAATTTGACAGATTTGTGTAGGTTGACCTATTATTGTCTGGACAAAGTAAGCTACATATATAACTTAGAACTATAGAGAGCTCGTTAAATTAAGTACGTAAACCTATGATTAATCCTGCACTTGACAGTGTTTACAAAAACGATGCATCTCTAATTTTAACCCGGTTGCACTAACTGCGTAGTTAATAGTAACTTAAGCCCGGCAACAAATGCCGATTAATTAGCGTGCACACTAATTAACTATTATTTCAGAACTATAATTAATATTAGGTCCAGATAGTTCCAAAATAGGTAACTTTGCCCGTTTTCCTTGATTACTGAAGTGTAGACGCGTACAAAAGTGCTAGCGGGACTTATATGGATAGGCTGGATTGTAATATAGGTTTATGAGAGAATTCTCGGGTATTCTGATAACGGTTAACTATACATATATGGGAAAAACCCTAATATGTATTTTGTATATTAAAATTGCTTCCAAAAAAAGTTATAGAACTTAAGTAAGTATATTAAATTTTACTTTGGTACATTAAAATTCTAGTATTTTTTATTAAGCTTTCATGAATAAATTTTAAAAATACTTCTAGATTATTCTTTATTTCTCATCTTATAATTCCAAGTACAGTCATTCTGAACGTCATTCAATTAGCAAATCAGAGTAGACACTTCTGTACTCGCTAATACAGTTTATCAGACGGCTAGACTCGAATCGTCACACAGGATACGAAAAAAACTAACCGCATTGAATAAACATACAATATACAATTATATACACATATTTAATAGAACTTGATAATTGTGTCTACATTTATATTGTAAGGTCATGAAGGATATTTTTTTTGTAACGGAAAGAAAGATACAATATTTTTTTATTCGGTAATTACATAAATTAAGTTTGTTTCTTTAAAATTTTGCACTGTTGGCCCAGTGGTCGCAAAGCGCGACTACTGTAGTCTAGTAGTGTGGGTCTTAGGTTCGATGAGTAGAGCCTGGCTGTCATTTGAACATCTTTGGCAGTAGTTACGAGTATTCAGAAGTCAGAAAGTCTGTCAACCAGTGTCACCAAAGGGGTATTAGGTTGCCCGGGTAACTGGGTTGAGAAGAACAAATAAGCTATCGCTCTATGTACGAGAGTGGTACTTACCTGTATCAAGTTAGGCTGGAAGCCGACCACAAAATCGATGGGAAAAGGCTAGGCAAATGATTAAGCTCTTCTTTTATCCTTATTAAAGTTATAAAGAGGAAAAAGTTTATGCATTTCTATGATTAAAATATTTAAGTCGTATAATTAATTGAAAGCTATTTAATATCCCTATGCTATACTTTATATTTATACCAAAAACTAGATGTTAAGTTTCCAGTAAAAATCCTTACTAAAAATCAAAACGCCAAAGTAGCTCTGTCTATCTGTCGCCATTTCACGCCAAAATCACTGAACCGAATTAGATAGAATCTCGTACAAAAATAATGTACAGCCTGACATAGGTAGGACATGCCTTACTTTTTACCCAGGTGCGGTAAGTGGTTCTCTCAGTACGTGGGTGATATTGCAGGGAATAGCTAGTAAGCTAGTAGCTAGTTTAAAGTAAGATTGTACAAACGTCTAGTATTCAATAGCCATCGCAGTCTAGAACTATTGCTTGCACTAAATGGATAGGCACTAGGTTTTCTATGTATCTAGTATTGCATTTAACTTCAAGATTAAACTGGAGTACAGTTTTTTTAAACCAATTTAGTCATTAGGGTAGTAATTAATTGGTAAACAATCTAAGCTTAAAAATTGCTCAAAAACTTTTCAAGTGACACGACCTAGGAATCAAACCTGCTTAGACCGAACAGTGGCTAGTGACTGCTAAACCTATATTCAGATCATAAGTTACTCGTTAAGTTATTTAGATATCATAAACTCCCAGTGTGGGACAATTATTTGAAACGAAAACAAGTTGATAACAGCTAGAATATGACTCCTAGACACTCGCACACTCAAGATAGATGCAAAAATCGCATTTTTATCACAACAATAGAGGTTCAAACAACAATTACTACTAAAAAAGTGTTTACACACACAATTCCGGTCTGTCTGTCCGTTTTATAGATAATAAGTCGGAATCTAAGAATTACCGTAACAAGAGACAGCGCGGGGTGGTCTAATATGTATTTATTTCAAAACTCGATACTTCTGTTACCTACAGCAATGTTGTGTTTATTCACATTATTTTTTAGTTAGATAAGTTTTTTCTAGAACTTCCAAGATTAGCACTAATTGTAAGAGGATTGTAGTCTTGGAGTCAGCTTTCAGTCTTACCTATGTGAAGCAGTGTGTCACATGGAGCGACTGCCTATCGGACCTCCTCATCCCAGTTGCGAGGGTAACCTGATACTCCTTGGTGATTGGTTGTCAGACTAAGATGTTCAATGACGGCTGAGATCCACCAATTTAACGTGCCTACCGAAACATGGATGAACTTGTAATGACACGATGGTCACCCATCCACGGACTGACAGCGCCAAGCGTTGCTTTAGCTTATTGATAGTGTTGGACTAAAGAGTGATTTAACCAACGTACTTCCAAACCGTTTAGTTACTAGTTCAGGCATTTGATAAAGACCATTTTTGGGTCTTAATTTCGAAACATTGAAACACTGATAATTAAGTTTTTTTGATACTTTGGAATTCAATATGGTCACGTTTTTTGAGTTTCTTTGACATTTTGATCTTAATTTATTTATCTTCATTTCGGTGTCCATTTTTAGCGTTAGTTTATACAGCGTGCTGTTTTTCAGATACTTTTATTTTTGGCCTTATTTTTTTTTCTTGTAGTTTACGCACGTGATAAAAATATTTAAATGAAAGATAAGAATCTGTTGGTAATGCAACAAGAATGGCGGATAATTGTACTACATTGATATGGTAGTCTAAGAAAAATATACGATGTTTTCTTTGCTTATCTGGCTGTTCAAAGAAAATAGGGATCCTCCTGTTTTTGTATTAGTTAAAAGAAAATGTTTTATTTTCCTACTGATTTTTTTTTGCACAGTACTCTTAATATTTCCTTTAACTGTTCAAATTATGGCTACCCTTTTTAAACCAATTACCCAAAAGAAGATTTTTTTTTGTCTTCAATAAATTATCGAAAAAATGAAAATTAAATAATGAAGAAATATAAAATGCATTGAGTAGTACATTATAGACAAATATTTTTTAATTTTCCAAAAAACTTACATACGATATATCAAGATATCTGCTGATCCCCTTTTTTCTAAAATCCAAATCTATTTAGGCGACACTATAAAAATAAAGTGTGTTAACATAGGCTATCTAGGTAGAGCTGTGTGCTCGCCTTATCTAGGTTCAACGCTCACCAAAAGATAAAAAAATATACCAGGCGACTGTTTCCTTTATGTAATATATTTATGTATAGATGTACATATGTTAGATTGTGCTATACTAGGTTAAGCGTCAGGCTTGGATTTGATTGGTAGAATACGAAAAAAAAAATGTGTTAGTTGGTTGATTCGGTTTATTTCTAAAAACGATGTAAGTAAAAGGCTATAAAGATTAGGTAATTTTAATTACCACAAATTTAAAAATTATGCAAGAATGCGTTAGGTTTTGGCCATCTTTACGATTTTTTTCACATAATTCTTTCTACATAGATTACTGCATTTTAAAGCCTACATATTAACAATAATTAAAGGACAGTTAGTAGTAAAGACTTAAAGAAACTGTTATGTTTTTCTGACATAACTAAGTTAGGTATTTTTCAGTATTTCCCTCAAAATGACAAAGATATTCTTTAGAATTCACAATGTTTTACATGATTTGACTCCAAAAGGTGTATTACAACCCAGCGGTGCGAGTAGGTGACGAAGCCAACCCCCCACCGGTGACGGCAATATTATTAACCCTTGAACGGCCGGTAACCTGTCACTGCGTAGTTAGGCACGATTTATATCAACACAGCTACCTGTGGCTTCAATCTAGATGAACTAACTGGCGCGGTGGGGGGTTTAAGGGTGGGGATATTCTGAAATCTATGAACAATATAGATATTATTTGGGCAGTGCTGTTTTTCGTGTGTGTATAATTATAGAACTTTAATTTGATTTGGGATTGTAAATGCATTATATTTCAAAAATGAGTTAAAAATCTGTGTGTAATATATATTTTTTTCTTGCACACTATTAGGAGTAATTGCGATTCAAATATCATTTTTTTATTCCTTAAAAAAATATTTTTAATTGGCTGAGATTTTTTTGGACTATTGTTCATTTTGTTTTATACACTCTATTTTTTAATATTCGTTTCTTTTACCGGAGAAAACGAATAGGTATTTATAATAAAAAGCAATAGTAGTTGAGTAGAACCGCTATAATAAACCCAGCTCATGTTACTGACAGAAGTTGGCAAAACTAACTCCGTGCCAATGTAAATATTATCGAAACGAGACGAAAATCATAGGACACTACATTTTTATTAGCTAACGTACATAAAATTATTGTTTGAGAAGATTATTGAAGTAAAAATACATTTTTAAGATTAGACCCGAATTTAAATATATAGGCTGAATAAAGAGGTGACATTGGCACATCCCTATTTTAAAACAATAACATTTGAAATGGAAAATAACGTTGTCTAACCAGTAACCTATAAGTTAAAGAGATTTTATTAATTAATTATATTTTCTTTCAACATTTCTTAAGCGCCGTAATCATGAAAAATATATCTATTTATTAGTTATTAATATTACGTCATAAAATGTTTCTAATTTCAGCTACTTTTTCTCTTACATTTTTTTGTTAACTATCTGTCAAAATAAATTTTGCCATGAACCCGTTGCGTCCCGTGGCCTAGTCTATGGTTCGTTTATGATACACGTGTCACGCTGATAATAGTTCAACTTTATCGATTTTTTACCATTAAAGTACCCCAAAATATAATTCGCCTTGCCTCAAAATGAAATAAAAACCGGTCAAGTGCGAGTTGGACTCGCGCATGAAGGGTCGCGTACCCCATACCCCTTAATTTTTTTTCNATTTTTGGCCTTATTTTTTTTTCTTGTAGTTTACGCACGTGATAAAAATATTTAAATGAAAGATAAGAATCTGTTGGTAATGCAACAAGAATGGCGGATAATTGTACTACATTGATATGGTAGTCTAAGAAAAATATACGATGTTTTCTTTGCTTATCTGGCTGTTCAAAGAAAATAGGGATCCTCCTGTTTTTGTATTAGTTAAAAGAAAATGTTTTATTTTCCTACTGATTTTTTTTTGCACAGTACTCTTAATATTTCCTTTAACTGTTCAAATTATGGCTACCCTTTTTAAACCAATTACCCAAAAGAAGATTTTTTTTTGTCTTCAATAAATTATCGAAAAAATGAAAATTAAATAATGAAGAAATATAAAATGCATTGAGTAGTACATTATAGACAAATATTTTTTAATTTTCCAAAAAACTTACATACGATATATCAAGATATCTGCTGATCCCCTTTTTTCTAAAATCCAAATCTATTTAGGCGACACTATAAAAATAAAGTGTGTTAACATAGGCTATCTAGGTAGAGCTGTGTGCTCGCCTTATCTAGGTTCAACGCTCACCAAAAGATAAAAAAATATACCAGGCGACTGTTTCCTTTATGTAATATATTTATGTATAGATGTACATATGTTAGATTGTGCTATACTAGGTTAAGCGTCAGGCTTGGATTTGATTGGTAGAATACGAAAAAAAAAATGTGTTAGTTGGTTGATTCGGTTTATTTCTAAAAACGATGTAAGTAAAAGGCTATAAAGATTAGGTAATTTTAATTACCACAAATTTAAAAATTATGCAAGAATGCGTTAGGTTTTGGCCATCTTTACGATTTTTTTCACATAATTCTTTCTACATAGATTACTGCATTTTAAAGCCTACATATTAACAATAATTAAAGGACAGTTAGTAGTAAAGACTTAAAGAAACTGTTATGTTTTTCTGACATAACTAAGTTAGGTATTTTTCAGTATTTCCCTCAAAATGACAAAGATATTCTTTAGAATTCACAATGTTTTACATGATTTGACTCCAAAAGGTGTATTACAACCCAGCGGTGCGAGTAGGTGACGAAGCCAACCCCCCACCGGTGACGGCAATATTATTAACCCTTGAACGGCCGGTAACCTGTCACTGCGTAGTTAGGCACGATTTATATCAACACAGCTACCTGTGGCTTCAATCTAGATGAACTAACTGGCGCGGTGGGGGGTTTAAGGGTGGGGATATTCTGAAATCTATGAACAATATAGATATTATTTGGGCAGTGCTGTTTTTCGTGTGTGTATAATTATAGAACTTTAATTTGATTTGGGATTGTAAATGCATTATATTTCAAAAATGAGTTAAAAATCTGTGTGTAATATATATTTTTTTCTTGCACACTATTAGGAGTAATTGCGATTCAAATATCATTTTTTTATTCCTTAAAAAAATATTTTTAATTGGCTGAGATTTTTTTGGACTATTGTTCATTTTGTTTTATACACTCTATTTTTTAATATTCGTTTCTTTTACCGGAGAAAACGAATAGGTATTTATAATAAAAAGCAATAGTAGTTGAGTAGAACCGCTATAATAAACCCAGCTCATGTTACTGACAGAAGTTGGCAAAACTAACTCCGTGCCAATGTAAATATTATCGAAACGAGACGAAAATCATAGGACACTACATTTTTATTAGCTAACGTACATAAAATTATTGTTTGAGAAGATTATTGAAGTAAAAATACATTTTTAAGATTAGACCCGAATTTAAATATATAGGCTGAATAAAGAGGTGACATTGGCACATCCCTATTTTAAAACAATAACATTTGAAATGGAAAATAACGTTGTCTAACCAGTAACCTATAAGTTAAAGAGATTTTATTAATTAATTATATTTTCTTTCAACATTTCTTAAGCGCCGTAATCATGAAAAATATATCTATTTATTAGTTATTAATATTACGTCATAAAATGTTTCTAATTTCAGCTACTTTTTCTCTTACATTTTTTTGTTAACTATCTGTCAAAATAAATTTTGCCATGAACCCGTTGCGTCCCGTGGCCTAGTCTATGGTTCGTTTATGATACACGTGTCACGCTGATAATAGTTCAACTTTATCGATTTTTTACCATTAAAGTACCCCAAAATATAATTCGCCTTGCCTCAAAATGAAATAAAAACCGGTCAAGTGCGAGTTGGACTCGCGCATGAAGGGTCGCGTACCCCATACCCCTTAATTTTTTTTCTTTCATTTTTAGTATTTGTTGTTATAGCGGCAACAGAAATACATCATTTGTGAAAATTTCAGCTTTCTAGCTATCACGGTTAGTGAGATACAGTGTGGAGACAGACAGACAGACAGACAGACAGATAGATAGACAGACAGACAGACAAACAGACAGACAGACGACGAAGTCTTAGTAATAGAGTCCCGTTTTAACCTTTGGGTACGGAACCCTAAAAACCTAGATATTGTATACAAACTTCAAAGGTATATACATCTTTTTGGTAATACACACCGCAAAATAGACTATTTTTAGTATTTGATTTAAACTGTCCTTGTTTACTAAGCTAGAAATGATATTCCAGACACTGTACCTACTTATACCTAAAGTATAGTAAACACACCTTTGGCCTTACCACAAAATAATTTTAAATTACCTAATACTAATTAAAAGTTTAAATAACGAATGACTAAATTTTGAACAGGAAAATAGGCGTTTCATATAGGCCAAAAAAGGGACTAACTGTAGTTGAAATGTTCTAGATATTCTTAGAAATAGCCAACAAAATCTGTTTGTAAATACATTTTCTCATATAAGTAAGTACTAGCTATGCCCCACGGTTGCACTCTGTTTCTCGTTGTCGGATAAAAAGATAGCCTATGTACTTTTTCAGGTTCTAGGCTATCTGAGTACTAGGTTATGTCAAAATCTGTTCATTCGTTTTGGCGTGAGAGCGGGATAGAGTTACTTTCACATAGTATGATATAAGTAAGCACATTTAACATAAGTAGGCATTTTAAAATACTTATTTAATTACTGCAGGACATGTTAACAATAGAACAGATTTTTTTTTTGTAATAATTAAACTTGATGTAGTTGATGACAAATTATAAATACTATGTAAATATACAAGAATTGCGCATTTAATTTCGAATAGAATTATAATAACATAAATTATAAAATCGCCTAGCTGTTACAACAATCTACAGTTAAAACATAAAGCTATTACCAAAACTACACAATAATAAATCTAACAACAATAAATTAGTATCTCACTATTTTCCTAGAACACAAACCGCTAATTATACATCCAATACGCTAAAACTATCCTTATTTACATAGTGTTTGAGTCTATTTTCCTAGTCAGGAGTAATCTAGGCAGGACGAAACGCGATTGACCTATAGAAGGACAAGGTTACGTCTGTTTACTCCGGTCCCTACATTTATACCTAGATCCTTCGAAAAACAGGATAAGAATAAGTATCAAGACCTTGAGAATTATAATCTTTGGCCCTTCCTTTATCATAATTGTTTTGTCTTGTTATAAATGAGTAAATTGAATAATGAAGTCGAAATTGTTCCGTTGTGTATTTTCATTTTTAATATATATATCTCAAGATATACAGTAAAGTCTGATTAAATTATTTAACGTAAATTGTGTAATATTTTAACTATAACTTTTAAACATAATTTTGTTAAAAAAATAAACACCTTTAGTTAGTGTTGTAACGGCAAAAAAACATAATTATGTGAGAAAATATGAAATTTTTTATTTATTTATTGGAATAATAGATATAACACAGTAAAGGAGAAAGTTTATTATTGAACATAGTTTTAGTTTAGTTAAACTAAAGCTTAACCAAATAGTGTTAAAATTTTACCGACGCAGAAATGCATCCATTTTTATGTATTTGGTGTAACATTTTTGATAATTATAATCTACGCTAATGTTATTAATAGAAATGTTTAATGATTTTGTATAATGATATTGTGTATGCATTTTATTATAATACTACATGATACACGCCGTTTCGGGTGGTATTTTAGAATCCTAATAATTAATTTTCATTAAGGTTACTGAATTTAATTTTGTATTTGAATAAGGTGTCAAATGATTGTCACACAGATTTAGACGTATTTTATATATAAAGGTGTATATACCTTTTCCGAATTTATTATATAAGTATTAAGGAAGCAAAATGCTTTTTAACTATTTATAATTTATAAATATATTTGTCAACTGCTGTTCCATTGAAAATTGTATTAAATAAAGGAGTGTGTAGGTACGTTAAAAATCTCCAACCGCCGTTAAAATCCTGAATATTACGAGATAATTTAAGCTGTCCTATTTTTATCTAGCTCCCCAGGTACACACGTGCGAAATTATGAGTTCGATCGATTGCACAAATAGGTCACTAAATATGTAAATATTTTCCAACAGAATCCTTTAGACAGTATAGTTTAGGATAATTTAAATACTCGTGTTTATATCGACGTATATAAAAAATAATCTGATGTTGTTTTTTAATTAGTAATATTGTATAAGGATTTGATGTAAGGTTACTTTTAAATTGCTGCCAAAAATTATTACTTTTAGTAATTGTTGTAAAATAACAGTAAGTTTTTTTATAGATTCCCCTAAAAATTAAGCCTCTTAGTAAAATATAAGTTTTTTACAAATAATTGTATTTCCTTTGTATAATAGTTTAATTGTTTAAAAATTGTTATGTAACTGCTTTATCAAATTGAACCAGTTCATTTCAATTGTATTTATTGAGATTATTACGTTTATTTTGGTACCTAACTATTATTTCTTTTTTGTCGATTATTTTTAATTCCTATTAGGAACATTTTTAGTCTATCTTGGATCCCATTGCCTAACGGTGAATATCTCGAGGAAATTTGGACTTTAAAGTTTGAAATCGCCATCCCGCCTGGAGCAAGCGTGGCGATTAACGCTCATTCCTTGAGGAAAGGCCTGTGCTCCGTATTGGATAGACAGTGTCTTGACGATAATTATAATGTCCTAGAATATAAATGTCTAGGAATTTTGTAGTTTAATGGGGCTTAAGTTAGCTGTGGTTTTTCTAGGTTTAACAGCTAAACTATAGGTTTATAGACACGCTATCATTTGATTATGGCGGTACTGGAATTTGATGATTTTGATAAAGTAATTTTAGAACAAAATATTTTCTTATTTTGGCAAGTAAGTATTCTTTTAGTTTAGGTTTTAATGAGACATTAATTAGGTACTTATACCCATAAATGCTTTCTTATCTACATTTTTACTTTGACTTTATTTATGTAACATGCAAAAATAATTGATTTTGATTCGTAGCTCAAATACAGAAAGACTTGACAGTTCTTGTCACGTGGCTTCAGCTGTCCGTCCGTCGCATATTACATATTTATATTAATAGATACATATTTAATTCTACGGAAAATTCAGACTAAAACGATAGTAGGTAGAATAAACTTAATAATTTAATAAATTGCATCGTCAAATGACTAACGCCTTATCATGTTAGCTTGTATTAGAACTATTTTTAAATGCATTTAAGTTGAATGCACTTTTATATAGGTAAATAATGTTGTATGCACTTGGTGATTGATAAAGGAAAAACTGCATTTCATACTGAGTTGTTTAATGAAAGTCTGACGTGTTAGATGCAGGTTTTATTAAGTTTTTAGTTATGGAATGTTGTTTTGTGTAGTAATTTATTTGTAAGCTCGTTCAAAGCTTTATATTTTTTTCCTTATTTTGCTCTGGTTATGTAATATTCTTATTGGTTAGTTAAAGCAATGAATTTAATTTCTTTAGGTAGTTCTTCTGTTAGTATGTGAATCTATGTTTTTTTAAGGTTTTTATAAAAACTTCTAAGTTTGAAGCTATAGTATTGACACTTTAATTTGAATATAGTAGAATATACTTTATGTTTAATAGTTAGGTTTACAACTTTACTTTATTTGAAACTCTTTTGATATGAAATCTATTTATATGTTACTTATTTTAAGTTAGATATCACAAGTTTGATTTATGAAGGGATTATTAATTTATGAACAAATATGGGTGCGACTACAATGTGTGTTCTATCAAAATTATGAAATATATCGAGTCTAATCTAATTAAGTGATTACTTAGTTTCACGTCACTTTCAAATTATCGGTTTTAATCAATCATCCGCAAGTTATTTATATAACAAACTGTATCTAGTTTTAATTAAAATATTCTCTTTACTTAATTATTGTTCAATTAGTACTACAAAAGTATGCTGTAACACAAAATGGTTTTATAAAGTTGCCGAAAGAATTTAGCTTCTCAGTAAACGAAGGCGCAATTTTAAAGATAAAAGCGTTTATTAGGAACACGAAACATTAAAAATTTTGCGAAATGAAACATAAATTGTAACACAAGAGCGCGCGTTGTTCAGAAATGAGGTTATCCGTATAAGTCTAACACATTTTTTTTGTGCAAATAAATTTATCTGTATGCCACGACCTTGCTCCCAGATATCGCCAAATTTTGCTAGTCCTAACGTCACGTTGATAACTAGGCAATCTAGAAAAACTTACCGGAATAAATATGAATATAATAGTAATAAATCCTCACAGCACAACACTTTGGTCACAGTACGTAATAATGAAGGAATGTAAGTGTTAGCGGATCATGTGTGTCCCTCCGGTGCAGCGTCGCAAGCCGCGGTCGGGGTTATGCACATCGCGCGCTCGCCGGCAGCAGCCGACTGGCGCGCACGCACCGGCCACACTCCCCGCGCCCCCCCCGAAAAATACAACCGCGAAAAATATGGCGGGATCCGACACGCAAAAACTGAAGGGGTGCGCTCCGCGTTCTCTCGCTGAGGTTGTATGCTAATCCATCGTGTGCTTCGCCCTTTTTTCCGGGGAGGGGGGTGGGGGATGCAATTAAAAAGCCGCGCGTGCGTGTGGGGGCGCGATTAGAAAGGAGACGGCGGACGGAATGAGTCTGTCACCGCTTTTTTTTACTTTTTTCCTAGTCTGGCATTTTGTGTACGAATGCCTAGGTAGACTAAATCGATGGCCGTCTGACTAGATTATTGGCCGAGTACAGCGTACGTTACTTAGATACATTTATCGCTCCTTATCTAAGAAATGAGATGATGCGCCATTTTTTATTAGAGTCAATGTTTATTAATTGCATTTGTGTGTTGAGAGATATTGCGTATTAAATGTATCGTATAATTAGTTATTCATGTTTTATGGCTTGTATTAGGAAGTCTTGTGATAGATTTTTGGAAATCAACTTAGCTACAATAATTAAAATACTATCAGTCTTGCAATTACAACTAAATAAATTACACAGATTATTATCTCAAACTTTCCTCCTAGTGTTCACCTGAAAAATCTTAGACACAAAAACTCAAGTTTTGCATCTCAAAAATACAAAATGCGACTTTCTTTCTTTCTCCGTAGCTAGCCCAGCAACAAACTGCAAATTAATTAATATTTCAACGTCCGACAATGGCGAGACGTTTTCAAAACCTGCTCTCCTAATCTATGGTCCATTTTGAAGGGACAATGGTGCGGAGATCAAAGGGGTGTTTGCAGAGTTGCAGCTAGCTCGGTGCGGGATCGAAGCTCGGCTGTGCAACAATTTGTGGGAATATACAGAGGGTTTAGATGGACAACGGCAATTTTGCAGTTATTTTTAATTATTAGATGTGCCGTTGGGAGATGGCGATCTATCTGGCAGTTGTAATTTTTGAAGGGTTGCTATAAAATATGTAGTTTTGAATAAGAGATTGTTTTTTTTAAATTAGTCAAAATTGGGATTTACGATGTTTTTAGTCGTCTGTAATTTTGTGTTTTGGGAAAGTGATAAAAAAACACTCGTAGTGCCAAATCTATTTTTTTGCTATGTTCGGCAATTTATCTATTAAGTTAACATTGAAACTTTTACTCATAGATAAATTGTACAGTTTATCTATGTAACATTGACCTATTTTTGCGTATTTAAATAGTAAGAGGCGTTGGATATTTTACTAGTCTAAATATGTACTTATATAACAATTATACAATGTATATAATACTTAATTAGTAGGTACTGCATTCGTTGCAATTAATAGAAGTAGGTACAACCAAATTAGCTGGAAAGAAATTGATGAAGTGCCAAAAATGTCCTTTACACCCACTTACTGTACTTAAGTAAGCTGAACTCCAATAAAAATCCTAGAAAAAAACTTGGAAAAAAAGAAAAAAAACGTAATTTAAATTGAAGATAAAAAATGTCTGGCCATGTGCAAAAATTGTGCTAGACCAATAGTTTAGCGACACACATAGATAATTTGTTTTTTGCGATAAGATAATATTCGCGATAGTTCTAGTTTCCGAAAGTTCTAGGTCAACGTTTAACTAGACGTAGTTTTTGTACTAGCAATTTCCTCTATTATTTAATGACGGGTAAATTAAATTTAACAAATATACTATAAATGACTTTAAGTATATCAAATTTTGTTATTGTAGTTTTTAATTTGACATACTATTTTAGTAATATGATATCATGTCCATTGATGGGCATAGGATTCTCGTTATGTTAAGGCCGCTTTAGTAAGTAGTATTTCCTTCCTGCAGCCTATATAGCATAATAAATAATTTAAATCATCTATAAATTAAAAATAAGACGTATGAAAATAATAAAAAAGAAACTCGATAACATTTTCACATCTTAAAGTAAAAAATCAGTTACATCAAAAAGTACAAAAATCCGTTTGGCGATAATAAATTCGGCAAGTTCCCGAGTCGTTACGAACACAATCGTAAGGTCAGCCCGATGCAATTCTTTGCCGATCGTCATTATTTATGCAAGATTTGTCTAACGCGAGCTCCGCACCGACCTGCAACTCACCTAGCCCCTGCATCCACCAGCTTACATTTACATCACAATAAACAGCCCAGGGGCCGCCTAATTGTGAACATATTAAAATCAGAATCTATTGACCATTCACATTTTTAATATGCAAATTCAACATCTTCATAAAATTTTAAACAGTTCCCGACAAAAGAAAAAATACTTTAAACTTACAAACTCTTATTTTTACTTCCGCGTTACTAAATGAATAAATTACAGTTTTAATGTGAGAAAATAAACGGATTCCCGTACTTTTGACCGTAAATAATGCAAACGACTTACCTTTTCTATCGGCCGCCGACGAGCGCACAAAAATGTAACTCAACAAAAACAAACAACAAAACTTCAACAAAGTCACTATATGAGAAGCGAAGTCCGGTAACAGAACACGACGGACAAATAAACAAACTTAATCCGACTGTTGACAAAATATGCACCAATAAAAACTATTCGGATAGTAAAATTGGTATAGAATTGCGCGAGGAGCTCGCGCGAGGCGACCGGCCGGCCAATCCGTCAGGCGACCGGTCCGTGTCCACACACGCACGTGACGAAACTTCGCTCCAACTTCCACCGAAAACTTTCCCCGACACGCGTCCCGATAGTTCCGCGCCGCGCGCGAACTACTAACTTTCAAAATATTTTTTCTTATGACCGAACCCGTAATTCCAAAATTTAATTGCGGCTGTTAATTTTCTATCTTTTTTTGTGAGTAAAGTTTTTTTTTCCGAGGCGTCCACCCGTCCGGTCGGGTCCGGCCGGTCTGCAATATTAACACGAGCCGCGTCCACCTTTTGTAATGAAACGTTCACACATGCTTCCGCATTACCGTCCCGATGCCATCAATAATGAAGCCGGGCGGGAAAAAACAAAACGGGGCACCTCTCCCGGCGAGGCGCCCGCCGACACTACAGCCTCCTCGTCAAAGATCAGAATTGCATATCTGGGTTGCGTTAATGAGCGGGGGTAGGGGGTTCGTGGGGGGGTCGAAAAAGTGGCACCGCTCGCGCGCGAATATAAATTCATCGCCAAAAAATCATTACGCGGGGGGTGGTATTACGGGGCTTCGCTGCGCGGGTTCGTCCGTATAGTTTTTAAATCGGGCGCTCATTCGGCGCGGCGCCGCGGCGGGCGGAGGCCGCGAGTGCACCGCGCCGCTCCCTGCACCACTATGCTCAACTAGCACGCATGCACTCCTCAGCGCACACTTACCGACTCACTACTTCAGGCGAACTTAGCCACTAGCTCGGTACACTAGACTCACTGAAACCTGGCGCACGATTAGTATTCCGAAAAGGAAAAGAGAAATAAATAAATAAACGGAAAATTAATGCGTCGTAGCGAGAGATGGATTGATTTTTTTTCAAACCGAAAGAGAAAAAAGAGGTTCGCCGTGTATGCAAATTCCTCTTTTCGACGACGATCGTAATCAATTTGTGCGTAGGAAGTAAGCACTTCCGCACGCACACAAGCATGCAAGCACGCACGCACACAAACGCGGCTCAAATTAAATCTAATACAAAATTGCGTTTTATGTTGATGCTAGTGTAGATGTGTGTAGGGGAGCACAATGCGAACTCGCGGTGTACAGTCGCCGGCAATCGCCTGATTAGAAAATTAAACATTACCTATTAATTTATTATTGTTCACTTTTTACTATTTTGTAACTAATTTGATTAATGTTAATAAAATTAGTATCTGATCCATTAATTGAATTTCAATTAACCACCACACCTCATTATAACCAACACCACTTTAAATTATAAACGTAAATAGTAACTATTAACATAAATTACGTATGCATAGTTATTTAGAATATGTTTGCACACGCCGTGTTGGCGTACCTAATCTAACAGGTGGCAAACCGCCCATATGGAATATACATAATATTAGAAATGGCTGACTTCATACCTATTCCATTTTGTATATAACAGTTAGAAAGAGGATTTACCCTACAGATTCAAACGACCTTCAATACAATTGGATGAAAAAAAAGTAAAAAAAAAAATAATGAATCATCATCAAAAATCTCCAAAATTAAGATGTAATTGTTAGTCTACATGTAGGCGCTAGTTTTAGATTTTAAATAAAAAAAAAATCTAAAGTAACCGGTTAAAATGAATAAGTAAAATCTACGTAACAGTTTTCCGCCTATACATTTCAAAAGCTCAGAAATAGTTGCCATACATAAAAAGGGTCTCCTTTGGGACGAACCAAAAACTACTTGCCACTTCCTGATAGATTTTCTTTGATTTCGATTTGAATATTTAATTTTCGATTCTTGGTTTTGTAATTTTTCAGCTATTTGTGTCTTTTACCATTTCGAAAAATAGAATAGAAAACAATAAAAACATATTTTGTAGAACTCGAAAGACAGGTGACATATTTTTAATTGAAATGCGCAAGAGCAGCGAAAAAGGGACTCTAAAAGTCCAATATGAATCAGTATATAAGATGTTCATCTAATTGGTCCATGATTGAGACGATACGAGCTTCTAAATCTAATCGGTCATCTTTTAGATATTCATAATTCCTCGTCAAACGTATAGTCTTAGACTTAATTAGCACTTACCAAATTAGCTACATGAATAATACTAATCAAAGCCACAGTAATACAAACATTAGTTCACCAGAGCTACCCGAGCTCATTACGACAATACTCAACAATTGTTGATCGCGACTGTACTTTAAAACACACACAAGTGTAATGTTAAAAATGAATTACCAACACATAGGCGCGTCTCCCTCCCCGTTATACTCATTTTCATTTCGATGTTTTTGGGTTTTTGCGCAGCCAGGGGTGGGAAAACCACCCTCTACCCCACACCCTCGCCCTATGAAAATAGGATATATTTTTATGTTTTATTTGCCCGGAAGCCTGTGCTTAGTTGCATGTTTATTAGAACTTTTTATTAGTAGAGAATGTACTGTTTTTGCCTTTTTTCCGGGTTACCCGGTATCAGATGATTTGCGATGACAATTCTATGGGGTATAGTCACGGAATGTTTGTTTTTCCATTACCTGTTTTATTTGTGGTTTTCGATTGCAATGAACTAATATTTTTTGGGTCATCTTCAAATCAAAGGTTGAGGTTCATGGTATAAGTTTTTTGTCTTGGCTGTCATTGTCTCGTAATTAAGAAACTGATTTTAACCAACTTGTTTATGATGAGAGTTAAATATACCAACTGACAAAAAACAAACAGCTTCATAAAATATTACAAGAATAAATCAATGTTCATCAAAAAAGTTGTTATACAAATTACTAGTGTATATGCATTGTCAAAATATCGGCTATAAATGAAAACGTACTTACTTTTCATTGATTTTAATACATTGTTTAGAAAAAAATATATAATGACAAAGACGTAGTAAATATTTCTTATATTTTACATTAGTTTTTGAACTATTGCTGAAAAACTTAGGGTAAATCACAAATTTAACGACAACATGATTAAAATATTCTTTATCTGTAAACAAGATACAACACTCTGAGTCTCCTGTCTTCGCTTGCCTTTGCCAATATAGCTATGGCAGTCGACATCATGCTAAAGAGCTAATATTATTACTAAAACAAGAGGTATTAGTCTGTACTTATAAAAAAGAAGATTTTTCATTTGATCAATATTTTTACAAAAATGAAAAGTCAGGAAATACCTGTCAATAATTAAACAAAAGAGAGTACTAACAATTTCCAAATTATTGGTACGAACTAATAGCCGTGATTTGTTTCAAAAGTTATCACTCGAAAATTGGTATATCATAGTTCTACAACCTATAAATACAACAAATCATGTGAAATTTAATTACAAACTAATTAAAGGTAAATACAGTTAATGAAAATCACGAATCTGTTTAGTTATGAACTCTATTTGACTTAAATTGGCTCGAATCTAGAATTTAGGACCATCAACCATTTTTCCTTATATTTTTTTACAGAACAGCAATTTTAGTAATAATTTTAGTAGAAGTTTTGATAATTCATCCTGTTTTTTAAACTTTTTAAGAGCATTTAAAACTCATCATCTGCATCATTATCCGGCTAGCCTTTTCCCAACTTTGTTGGGTTCGGCTTCCAGTTTACCCGATTGCAGCTGAGGTGCTTTAAATGAAGAGACTGCCTATCTGATCTCCATAACCCGTTTAACCCGATACCTTCTGGTAAGACTGGTAGTCAGACTTTCTTGCTTCTGACTACCTATAACGACTGTCAATGACATTCAAATGACACCCGGGACCCACCAATTTATCGTGCCTTCCGAAACACGGAAGAACTCGTCATGACAAGATGGTCATCAATCCACGGAGCGACTGCACCAGGCGTTGCTTAACCTTATGATCGACCGATCCACATGGCTTTGACTTAGCCACGAGCTCTTCTAAACTCAAAAAATACACATTTCAAAAACAGACTTACCTAATCAAAAACGTCATCCACGACTTCACAAAAAATATATCCATATGTGTATAGAAACCTTCTAAAACGCTCTAAGCAATGTGGACAGATCAACCCCCTCGCTGCCCAAGTATAGCCTACACACGTTGAGGGCCGAAATAAAAATAAACTAACTACGCAAGGGGTTATGCTCGTAGCAAACTACGTAGGCGCCTACGAGTTTCTGTAGCCGGCTACGAATGTGCGATGTGTATGACAGACGTGTCTAGATGTATATTTTAATGTATGGACAGAGGTAAGTATTTTATGACGAAGGTATGGTAAGTATAGGTAGGATAAAAAGAGTTATTTTGCCAGTTAAAACTGTGTACTTTGACAATAATTAGCAAATTAGCTAGACCAAAAATACAAGGGCGTTTAGTGTGCAACGAAAAAAATTATTTAATTACTTTTATTTTACTCAAATACGTTTATTAATTAGTTGAAAATAAATGGCATTCAAATAGAATGCAGTAATTAAAAATAAGTGCAATTAATTATAAAATTAAATTTGAATTAGACGAGTTTTAGGCAGTTTTGCATTATTTTTACTCAAAATTTTGTCATCATCAAAACATGGAAAGAGATCTTTTCTTAAAGATTATTCTGCTAGGTTTAGGACGTACTTTCTTAAATTGTGCTTATTATAAAAATTGGTCGATATTTTAATGGTTCCTATATGTCGATTTATTCTTATTTTATTTCGTAAAAGAACGAAGTTTTGGAAATTATCAGGCCTATTTGAGAACCCAATTTTCAAATAAGACTAAGTTATTTTTAGATTTCCAAAATTAAGTTAAAATTGGACTGTATTTTGTTTATGTTTGCTATCAGATTTTTCAGATTTGATTTAGAATTGTTTTATATGAAATGGTCCCCTTGTGGTATCATAGACATCAGCTTAGAATTTGATGATGGGATCTCAGAGCAATTCAAGGAAACTTACAAAACTGGAAACTTTCATTGGGTAGTTTATTCATCACCGTTTCTTCTTTCCAATTTCAAGCAGTAAAAAGAAGAAGGAAAACGGCTAGTTCTTTAATATTTAAGTCAATTAAATATTAAAGCACTAGCCGTTTTCCCGCGGTTTCACTCGCATCCCGTGGGAATTACTGTCCGTACCCGGATAAAATATAGCCTATGTCACTCGTGGATAATGTAGCTTTCGAATGGTGAAAGAATTTTTAAAATCGGTCCAGTAGTTTTTGAGCCTATTCATTACAACCAAACAAACAAACAAAGTTTTGCTCTTGATAATATTAGTATAGAAGTATAGATAAGTATAATTTGTGCAAAACTTGGTATGTGTATTTGTTATTTTGTAAAATAAGTCTTCATTATGATTATAAGTAGGTGAAAAAATATGTAGTACAATAACGACTCTCTTTGTATAGTACTAGCGATTATTTAGCACCCCCAATTTCACAGAAATAAGTTTTTGGAAACTTTTTCTTAAACTGTGACTTGATTTCGAAACATTTTGCTTAGTCACAAATCGTAGATATCAGGATTTGAAGCTCTTTTATTGGCTAACTGGGGAATTCAATATTCTATCTATCTCTGGATTTGCTTACATTGATGTTTACATTGTATAGGGCTAATGTCAAAATTCTATCTCTAGTAAGAAAATCCGGAGATAGATAGGTTATTGGGAACGGCCGTAAGTCGAGCTTGTAGTCTATGTCGATGCTTAAGTTACATACTAAATCCGAAAAGTGGGAAAATAAAAATGCGCTGAAAATAAAATAAATTGTTAAAATCCCTTGAAATTAACACATTAATAGCCAAGAGCCTCGATCAACGTCTCATGAGGCTCTCGTTAGGCGGCTGGGTCAAGAGACTGATACAGAAGGCAGTGCTCCTTGAAACGGCTCGCATTGTGAGGAGGTTTCTGTCTCTGGGACCCTAACCACCGGTACCTTGGACCCTGTGCCCGATATCGGTGGCCACCTGTCTTTTATATTTTTAAATGTGTTTATTAATATTTTAAAATGTTACAAAATAAATAAATGCGAATAATAAATTTCTACTATCGTAGGTTATATCCAATTAAGTTTATTAAGAAGTGATTAAGATAAAAAAAAAAATATTAATTATTTGTCCTACGTTTTTATTTCCAGCTAATTCAGGAAATCAAATGATTCAAACGCATTTATTTGGAACAACAGATTCCCGGTGGTATCATCCGCAGCCCTGAGAAGCTTCTTCCGGTACCTGGATACATATAGCCTATATCAATCGGGTATTGTGTAGCTTCCTAAAGTGAAAGAAGAAATTCAAATCAGTTTAGTATTTCGGAGTCCTTAGAGTCACAAACAAGCAAACAAATCTTTCCTCTTTATATATTAGTAATAAGTAATAATAGCGTCCTAGCCGATTATCGGCCACGGCGGCTGTTCTCATATAAGGAGATCAGCCAGCTGCGCAGGACATATTATAGTGCACAAGCGTTTGCGCAGACACAGGTGCACTCCCTATTCCCTCACGCTCATAACCCGATGGGACGGAAATTCGACACGATCGGAGAAAGATTAGGCGCAGGACCGACATCAACATGCTCTCCGATGCACGGGTGTATCAATCACCAACTTCCAACTCCGGGCTGCTTTGTGAAAGTTTCTAAAACCCACAAAGCGATTTCGGCCCATCCCGGGAATCGAACCCGAGACCTCGTGCACAGCAGTCGGCTGTGCGACCACATGATCAACGAGGCAGTATAGATATAGATTAGTATAGACTACCAAGTTTGTTGCACAGTAAAGTTTTTATATAGTTTTTTTTGCAGAAACCTATTTCCCGGTAGTAATATTTTCATACCGAGATGAACTAAATTCGTGTTAGTTAGTTAGTTGAGTTAGTTAGCTAACGCGCTTTGCATCAATTACTTTCACGTTCAGTTAACTCACTTAACGGAACTGAATTTCAGGTGAAATATAAATAACTAGTAAACTATTACTCAGAATTTAAACTTTTTGGTAGTTTTAGAGAGTAAAAAAGTTTTTTAAGGAATTGAATATTCATAAAAAAGTTAAGTTAGTACTGAAAGTAAAAGTTTTTACTTAATTATAGATTAAATTTTTAATATGCTTGTAAAATATGTGTTTTTTTCAAATACTAGTTGTTCCCCGCGTTTGCACCTACATCTCGAGGACACTTCCTCTTGCACCCGGACAAATATACTAACAGCTATTTGCTTGCCTTCAGACATCGTAGTTTTAATATAATTGAATGTGCAGATAAAGTTGGGATAAGAGTCAGTATTATACATGTATTGATGAACTGAAAAGCAACATAGGATTAATTATATTTTCCTTTCAGAATTTTAAATTAATATCTTAACACTTCATTACCCATATTTCTTTTTAATCCTTTTCCGTACATTCCCGTATCCATTACCTAGAACATTCGGCACACACACATACAAGCGCATGTTTAACATTAATCAACTACCGTCCAAGTACACATCAACCACCATTTTTGCACAAAAAAAGTTACACCCGAAAAACAGGCGTATTGGCGATAAAAAGAGATAAAACAACACGCACACATGTAGCCCAAATGAAAAGTAGTCATTTTTCCACCAATAGGGTTATTACTGTAAAAACTACAGCAAATGAATTTATTATACATCGTGTGGGGTTGGGCACGCCCCTGCCACCCCGATAACAATATAATTTTATTTTTAATATGCCGATAACATATAGGGATGTAGTCGAAGCCTGTGGCTGGGATGCGAGTTCGACGCAGCGAGTTACCGGCTTTTTAAATTCACTAATAGGATATTATTATGTAGGATTATGTTTCAGGTGATTGCGTTACAGGAAATTGGCATTGTACGCCTGAAAGGCTGGCTGTTTAAAAAAAATTTTAGCTTTGGAAATTAATTGAAGAGGCTTCTGAAAAGGTCTTGCGATCTAGCCTTGCAAAGGAATTATATTCTAAAGATAATTGACATCTTATAAATGACATAGTTAGAAGGAAATTGAATAAAATAACTTTCAAAATTCTAAAGATCTGACTAAAAAAAAATTCAATAAGCAAATTATTTTAAACTATTTTGAACTAATTCTTGAGATGAAATTGTAAAGGTTTTACGATACCTCTTTTCTCCCGACGTTTCGGCCGAATTGCATCGACCGTGGTCACGGGTTGACTGTCAACCCGTAGGTATCGTAAAACCTTTACAATTTCATCGCGAGTAAGACCCGTCTGATTATCTAAAATAATTCTTGAGAGTCAAAATGTTTTATCGCAATAATTTTTGTTATTATTAGCTACGAATATTTACAGTCCACAAATTACATATTGGTTACTCAGTTTGGAATTAGAAGTCCTCCGGAAAGATTGAGGAACGATCTGAGGAAAGTGTCTCAAGCTGACCACCGCCCAATAATAAGTGGGGACATTTTTATGTCTCATAGATAAGATGATTATGAGGAGCTCGTGGCTAAGTAACAGTCTCAATCAATCAATTTTAACGTTATACAACGCTTGACGCGGTCGGTTGAGGGATGGGTGGCCTTCTTGTTATGACGAGTTTACTTACTTGCTTTAATAAGAAAGATAATCTGACGTCCAGTCTTGCCATGAAGTACTTACTTGGTCGCCCAAGTAACTGGGTTGTGGTAGTCAGATAGGCAGTCGCTCTATGTAAAACAATGGTTCCACGCTACATCTGGTTAGACTGTAAGACGAACTGTATGAAAATGTTGACCACAGTTCTTGTAGCACACTGGTACTCAATTGCAACCAGTCAGACTACAAGACAACTGCACATAGTTGGGAAAAGGCTTGGCAGATAATTATAGTGATATTTAATGATACAGTTACAGTGGATTTCAGTACCTGGACTGGTGACTGCAACTGCCTGAGCACACCTGAAAGATGAGAAAAATAACATTATTAGATAATTAAATAAAATCATTCAGTTACATAAGAATAATGATAAATTTGCTGTTCCCCCTCGGTATCAACCACGTCCCAGGGTGGCCATTTCCTGCAACCGGATAATAGTATCCTATATCCTTTCTCAAGTTCTAGATTATCTGATTGTTCTTAGTTCAGTATTGGCGTGAAAGTGCGACAGACAGATAGAGACAGAAAGATACTTCGTATTAGTACAAATATGTTTCGAGAAAAAAATGTATAAAGGTTAATCTGCAAATAAATATCTGCAAATCCAGTGGGTGACACGATATTCTTCATGTGAGGCTATGGAATAGATAACTTATTTGTTGTTTCCTGAAGAAACTATTTTTGTATTTTAGGTATACTATTCTATCAGTCAATATATTCTTCTGTCATGTTCTACAGATGAATTAATACTTCCTTTAAAAACTGCAGATCATCATGATAATTACTTTATGCCAACAGGTATCTAAAACCTGAAACGACGTAGTTTAGTATTTCAAAATTGAACGAATATTGAACCAAACAGTTGTACAAATATAGTTATTTTATCGAATCTATTAGAATTTTTGAAACCATCTGTTTCAACTTAGACGAGTTTCCTTCAATACACGGACAGACAATGACATATTTTATATATGTATTTGTTTTAATACATTACTTGAGGCACATTTAGACATTCAAGGTTAACTAGGTGATGTGACTAGGAGGAAACATTCATAATTATTTGTCACAAATTAATTATAAACTACTTCGTTGTAATTTATTTGTTACCTGTTTATTACCGTCATTTTATGCATATTTCTTACCTAATCCTGTAATAAAGTTTGAGGAAAAATTGAAGAATATGAATAGTTAGTGTTGTTATTTTGAAAAAATAGGAATTTAAATTAATTATGAAATTATTTTATCTATATGTATGAGTACATAATGTTAAGTCTGACACTGACTAATTGACAGACATCTTTATATGCATATCTGCATGTTCTAGTTTTAACTTTTCACAAATGTTGGTTTAATTAAGAACCTTAGAATGGATACTTAAAAAATCCTAATTACCTATGTGGTTAAAATCATAGAAAATAACAACTAAAAGCTACTTTGTCATAAACAAATGAAAAAGAAGTTACTTTTATTTAGATTGATATTATAGTCTGATCATTTTTGGTGCACTTGACAGATGCTGTTAATAAGTACAAACAAGTCAGTCGTCCCTTGAAAACTGCTAGCTGTCAACTGCACAAAAGGTTCAGTGGCACTTTACAAAAGTGGTACAATTCATATTTTTTTTAATTCACAAATCCTTTCAAACGAATCACTGTACTAATACATTACTGTATCAGCATTCCCTAATCTCGCATATCACATAATCCGATATTAAAAACCCTTAACGAATCCGATTTACCACGTTAGGAGAAGTCATAACCCAATTTCAGGACTAAAAACCTAGTAAATGGAATATACGAATGTCATATGGAGACAATATGAAGACTCGGCGCCCAAAGTGGAATTTAAATATGTAAGGAATTAGGAGAGGGGTGACCCCCCAGGGGGGCGGTGGTAGGGGGGCGCGGGAGGTTTTTCAAAACTAGAAAGAGATGAACATCGTGCGTTAGTATCGCGATCCGGGGTTTGGAGTTGCAGGGGATTGAGTTAGACGGATAAGTCTTGAGATATTCTTGCATATTTAGTAGAAAAGTTAGTAGTTAAAAAATCTATCTATCTTTCATCAAATGCAAAGTCTATTTGTGAGCTTATGTCTTATTGCAATATATGTAAACATAATTATCCTGTCTTAAGTACAGTGGCAATTTCCTTAATCAACATTAATTTCAAAAGAAAAATAAGGCTTGTCATAAAAAGATAAGTATATATCACATACATCAATGTAAGCATTTTTTACAAATATGTAAGTAACATCACTAAAAGTGTGTTTTTGACAACTTTATGGTAAAATGCTTGTATAGTTCTATCAACGTCGTTGTAGCTATAATAAGTCCACTGCTGGACAAATACCTCCCCAAACGGGTAATTTGCCTCTACTCACGCTGGCCATACGTGTTATGCTTTATTTTATCTGGGTGTCACAATCAAAAACCATTTATTCAAGTAGGCTGAAAACAGCACTTTTCGAACGTCAAAATTACATGAGACAGCCCCAAAAACGCCCGGCCTTCACCACTTCCTATGTGTTTTTGCTGAAGAAGAAGTGGCGCAACAAACTCCCCAGAAAAGATGTCCATTAACACCCAACAAAAAATTAAGCAAAACGTCTTAGATTTTTTTTCTTTTCTCTCTTCATCTTCTCTTCTTCTAAGCCTTAATATCTTAAGACGTATCTCCACACACGGCGCGGGGTACAGCGCTCACGCACGCGCCGTAATGAGCGCGCGCGGGGGGGAGGTAGTTAGACAATTTTACAACTGCGCCGCTCCGTTTTTTGGCGTACTCTCGTCGCTAGGTGTGTGCGCATAGATTATTTGATGAAGATAAGACGGGAGTTGGATGGAGGTTTGTGCCTATAAGTCGAGTTGAAAGTTGAGCGTTTGGTAATGGGTGAATTAGAGTTCTTAGATTCAGCGCAAGAGTTTAAAGTAGTAGTTATGATTATTTCTTTTATCGAGAAGTCATTCTGCGCTTAATGGAGATTACAAGGTAGCATTTTGCTTCCTTCCTAAGGCATGCGTATTCCAGGATAGCAATAACTCTTAAAACAACTTCGCAGAAGCAAAGTTGTCTTAAATTAATCCAATTGGAATAATACTTAATTAAATTCCCAAAAATGAGTCGTGTCTAACTTGCAACGTACTATAAGCACCTATAACTACTTATACAAAATATTAGGTACAATATTTTTGTCCCATTATGTCTAATATTCGTCAATATTTAAGAATATATCTGACTGGTGCAATTATTAAAATATAATCTAGTTTGAGGGTCACTACCAAAACTTACTGTAATTCTTTTTTTTTTGACGAATAAATAATTCTCACTCTCTAAATTCTCTAATAAATAAACACCACCAAAAATGCTTAGCTTCAAAAGTTATTTGCCTAACAAACACTCCCATCTCACCTGTCGCGTCTACTTCCCTAATCTTTGCCACCATCTGTAGGTGCGCACAAATTTGCATATGTCGAAATAATTTAGGGGGTAACTCCACACTCGTAGGACGCTAATGTAAGCCCGTATCGGCACCAGCGGAATAAGAAATTGCCGTAGAAGCGACATTCCGCTAACATTTTTACGTTTATGTCCCTATTTTTATGGGCCTAAGTTGTAAAGGTAAGTTAGAACTGTAGTAATCTTGGGAGTAAAGTGCCGGTTGTTAGTGTCGTTTTAGCCGACTGTGGGAAGGGATATAGGAAGTTATCTTTTTTGGTATATGAACCAGGAAGTCATTTAGAAAAAACCGATTGAAGTAAAACGTTTTAAGATTTTTATTAATAAGGGTTCATGTTATTTTAGAAGTATCATTAGACAGTAGTATTCTTGGTGGTAAGTACTCATATCTTCTCAGTATATTCTGCGTGAAAATGTAAAAATATCATATTTTCCACTTTATTTAAATATTTTCCTTATCCTTCTCAATCCTTTTCAATTTGAGAGGAGGCCTGTGCCCAGCAGTGGGACAATAAAAAAAATCTAATATTGCCTGACGAGGACGATATACTTTAAATCAGCAATTAATGGTAGCTTAGTTTTAGGCAAAAATATTACTTTAAAATCACTATATTTCTAATCAGAAATGTTATTCCTCTTTATAATCATCATAAAACAGTTTAATTAATATTTCAAAACTAAAACTAAATACTTTATTATCAAAAGAAGCCTCTGCTCACCCCGTCTAATATACCAGTCTAAATGATATGTGATACTCGGGCCACGCTGTGAATCCTTGCAATTATACTGTATTCCGAGAAATTGAACTAACATATTAGCTGTATTAATTTAGTAATTTGTTATTTAATAGCTTTTGCCGGCGGTTTTACCCGTTTCCTGAGGAAACTATTTCTAGCACCCCAAAAAAGGTATGTTGTATGTTATTCGGATATACATATAAGCTATATTACTTCCAAGTTTCATCAAAACCCACTTAGTAGTTTGAGCTTGGAACAACAATAAGCTTTCATACATACATATGGATATGTGGGACACATATATGTTTATCTACATATTTATGAAAATCAAACTTATAATTGAGAACACGTTACAGCCACTATATAATATTTTTTCTCTGTCTTTACATCTGCTCTCTTTACATCATCATCTGCCTAGCCTTTTCCCAAAATATTTTAGGGTCGGTTTCCAGTTATAATATAATCGAATGCATCTTAGTATCAGATTTTACTTGGAGAGCCTGCCTATCTGACCTCCCATACCCGAAAACTCTTGGTGGACACTGTAACTAATCTATAAAAAGGCCAAATATAATTCTAGTAATCAATCCTAACTCTTTCCTAACTCTCCCATAACACAAAAATAACCAAAATATATCGACTCTACATCGGGTATTTTGCCTTTATGGCATCTCTACCTCATTTATAACTGTTCTAAGTCTGCCAAAGGAAAATTTTCGCTCATAACGCTCGGAAAATAACGCGAGGGAGAGCTCTAGTAATTTGTCGATACTCTACATACGACTCTATAATAGAGCTCTACACTCTACATCTACGAAGGCTCTGATTGAAAAATTAGGGACTAATGTATGCGTAAATTAGGCTGTAATAGGAATTCAGAGATGTAGAGTTTCTGAGAAAATCTTGAAGGGAAACTCTTTGTGGGAACGATACACTGAAAATTAATACGCGGAAAAAGGTTTGATGTATGCAAAATTCTTGGATTAATATAACTTTTCTTGTAGATTAAAGCCTTGTATATTAGTCTTATTTAGTTAATTTTAATATACTACAACATAATGAGTGTAAAAATATTACGCATATTTTAAAAAACAGCTTGCAGGGGTCTAAAATCTTAAAAATCACAGCAAAAGTTAGATTTCAAAACTGGTTAATTGCTCATTGGTGCTAACCCTTCCCATTGAAAATACTTCTAGGGTCTCGCCTCTTTCCTGATGCTGCTAGGAAAGCAAATAGATACAGTTTTAGAAAGAGTATCTACTGAATGGCACATTATTGTGAACTTTAGAATCAACACCGCAATATTTTAATTTACCTTAGTAATAACAATATCCATTCTAAGTCAAACTTAAAGGTTTTCATTTCATATACACCTATTACAGGTTCTTACGAAACATCAATGGTTCCAAGGAAAAGCATTATATTAGAGAAAAATTATCCTGCCAGTTATTGACCCAATCAACACGTAACGTACCAAATCACAATCGCCCTTCAAAACTAAAAAACAAAGTTGCCGAAAAAAGACCACATACCGCCCATTCAGTGCGAAAATAAAAAACATGAAAAAAATGCAAAAAAAGACAAAAAAACCAGCGTTACATGGTAATTGAAGTACGTTGTAGTGAAAGTGAAATGATTTTTTGGACTTTTTTTCAGTTCACGCATCCAGACTGAAATATTTTGGTGGGTAGCCTTTATTTTATCAGGCGACCGTTAGAATTGAGCCGTCCGATGAATTTTTATTCACCCGCTTTGTATAGAAAGTGAAAACCCGATTTGTTTTACTCTCCCCTTTTTTTTTGGCCGTGTTTGTAAATATCGAGGTTTTACTTTTAGAGTGGACGTACGATTTATTTATTATATTATTTTTATGAATGAATTTAGAAGCGTTTGTGAATTTTCCGGGTAAATGTCACTTTTATTTGTTTTATTTGTCTTTTTCTGCATTCTTCATTCACATTTACACTATTTTGTGTGTCCATCTGTAAGTTTCATTTTTATAATGAAAAAAATCAGAATGTAATAGTGACAGAATAGTCTAATAGATCTGTATCTCACTCAGAAATTCCTTCTATTTCAAGAAAAGCTAATTTTATTAGATATATCTGCCACAAAAGTCTTAGGAACTGTCTGTACTATTTTGGAAGAGTGCCCAATAAGTGACTATAAGGCTCGCCTACTATTACTTAAGTCCTATAATAACGAGGTAACATGTTTGTAATATATAACAATATGTCGAAATCTTTAGTTAGTTTATTTCATTAATGTGCTGTATTTTAGGTATTATATAAAAATAATTTAGGCGTTAATCTCTTAAACCACAAAATCTTTTTTTATAAAGAACATTGAACATGGTTTACAGAATCTTTCAAATATCATACTATACTTTATGACGCAAACGAAGTGGTTTTCTTAGGGTGCAAGTAAAAAACTCCAGTTCCAGATTGCATATGGGACTTGCAACATGTGGTACCTCTATTGCTGGTCTAGTACCTCCTTCAGAATGAGACTATCATACTAAACCAGCAATGTATGAAATAAAAAGTCTGAAACTAAAATGGTCGCACTTCCCCCAGTGAGGCTCCAAGCCGGAAGCCCAGTCTAGACGTTTCATAAACGTCTATTTATTGGTTAACAAAATAAAAGATTCGGAGAAAATATCCTGTTTTTATGGAGAAATGGATGAACTGCATTCGTTGGTGTTTTATATAAGTATTTTTATTTAAAGTATAAAACCGTCCAAGTATAACGAGGTAAACTGCAGTGATACATGCGTTAGTTTTTGATTTTATTTATTGTAGAAATGGCTGTTATATCTACTTATATTAAAGTGCCTTAAGTAATTGTGTAGTAACACAGAAAAATATACATATTTTATATTTTACATTGTGTAGGAGCTTTTTTTCCAATAAGAATATATGCGCCACATAATATTTTAAGATTTCTAGTGAAGTATCTAAAAATAAATTTGTTTTATTTTTGTATCGAATCTGAATTATCTGAAACCCGACAATTGTTAGCAGGAAAACATATTTTTCCTTAAATTTTAGACGATTTTGTTTATAAGCTTATTACGGATTTGTTTTTCTAAACCTACCCTATTTAGTATAATTCTTAATAACATTCTTATTTAAGCAGGCAAGTATTTTGATCTTGTTTAATCAACGATATTAAAACGAGTCATGCATGAATACAGATAAAAATATAAAAAAAAATGTTATAACATGATGTCTACTTTTCCCACTGACAAACTCTTGCAATTTCAGCTTCCTTTAGTTTTTTTTTTTCAATAAACAGAAAAACAGCAAATTTTTCTATAAAATTATATTGCACTAGTTTTTCCTAGCAGTTCAACTAACCTGACAGCTCTTCAGCAATTTAACTAAGTAGCTAACTAATTCGCGCAATCGGTTAAAAATTGCCTTAAGCCACACTCGTTTTTTTTTTCAAATTGGACGAGAACAAGCACGTCCAAACAAACAGACAAATTCTTCATGTTTACAATATTAGTACAGATTACCAATTTGAGCAAGTCACCCTCCATTTACCCGCGATCGTCCGAGTCGAAGTAACCCTTAGATATAGGTCAGTATATCTTGAGCAATGTTCCCCTTTCTGTGGCAGCCGACCCTTGTAAGGCTATGTGTTCTTGAAATGTGTGGGTCAGTGTGTTAGCCAGCGAGTGTAAGTACAGTGTATGGCAGAATAATTGACCCGGGGGCGGCTGATTTTATTATGAATTATAGAAGTTAGAGTAAGGAAGTTTATGTAAGATTTGATTTATTTTAAGTTTTAGTTTAATATCGGGTTTAAATAAGAAATATTGCTGTTTTATATTTAAAGAAAAATGTACCAATATTCTTATTTTCAGCCTAACTTGTAACTTAGGACAATATCTCAAGTACTGTGCTCAGTACTACTTGCTTGATAAATAGTGTGATAGAAAATATAAAGTCACTTAACTAATTAACTACTGACTACTACTAGCTTCAACGTAATATTTTCTCTATATTCCAAAACGAACTTCTAAATAATATCCTACATCATATTATTTATCCTTGAATTAGGCGTCAAAAAAGGTCAGCTACCTACAATGCTAAGTGAGACATTAATTAATCGCAGACCAGCGATTTTCGAGGCTGTAGCGTGAAAGATTGGAGCGCGACGGGAAATAGCATTCTGTTTTTTTTATTAGAAATTTTGTATCTATATGTATTGTATTAATCCATGTTGGTCTTTCTTGCAAAATAGATAATTTATAGGTAAGGCCAGTTTTTGGTAGCATATTTTTGAAATTATATGATACCTAATTTATACTTAAAAGGCAGTTTAGTTATTGTAACAATTTAAGCCATGTTTTATAATTACAAAAACATGAAATTTCAATGTTCTTCTCGAAATATTATTTTACGAAAAAATATGAGGCACTCAATGATTAGAGTATCTAATAATATCTTGTATAGTCAAATGAGGTAGTATACCAATATGCCAATGACTATACAAGTTTACAACAAGTTGTTGAAAAAAAGGCGTACAACACAAAATAATAGGACACGCCCATACAAAAAAGTAGCCGACACCCCCGGAAATAAATATATGAACAGATACAATTTTTGAATTCATAATTAACCGATAACCCAACATATAACTTTGGCCATGTTTTAGTAATAGCAAGGTATCTATCGAGCCTTCCTTGGTACATGTGTATACGATCTAACACGTACGAACACACGACACCAATGTAATAAAAATTATATGCTCCAATTTACGATGCCGGGGGTGGGGTGTGGGAGGCCAAAAAATTCCCCCCTTTCCCCCTGATTGCGGGATCGAATCTCGCTAAACGGGTGTACGAAAAATTTCGCAGTAGGGGTGTCCCCCCGTGGGGCGCAATACATTTTTATCATTATCCCTTTCTCACTACTATGAGGGTATTTGGTAATTATTGTGTATACGTATATATTTTTTGTCGGGTTTTTTGCATGTTTGCAGTTTTTCGGGAGTGGGGGCGGTAATTATGATTGGACTGTGCGTTCAATGATTACTTATTGTGTTTTATATTTTCATTTATTTTGTCGCTTGATTTATTTAATTGGATGTGTTGGTCTCTCGTGGTTATTGCCTGCTCGTATAGGCCCTGGCTTTGTTTAGTGGTACTTGACGAGAACAACTTTTGGTTTTCACGATAATTTGAGGAGTTCGGCTTTTCATACTGTTCTGGGAAATACTTATCGTCGAATTTTAGATAATATCGAGTAGGAGTGACCAAAATTCTTTATTAAGGATTCCTAGAATTGAGTCTACGTTTGAGGACTATTACTTGGAGTCCCTCAAATTATTCTCCCACGTAGCGTGAGATGATAAATTTTTCTCTTTGATTAACAGATTAAGTAATGATGAATTTGGAATTATGTTATTATTTATATTTGGAAGTAGTTGTTAGATTGGATATAATTTGAATTATTTTTTTTTACCAATAATACAGTTGTCAGTTTTTATCACAAATCAGTTAATTGCAACAAATTGAGTGAAAAAGTTACTATCTTTTGAATAAGTTTATTTTTTAATATTTCTTATATTCAGCACAAGATACGAAAAATATATCTCCTATGTATGTTTAGTTGGTAGCTAAAAACTACAATGTCATGAAACAACAGAACAACAAGCGTACGCGCAGAAAAGTGCACTCTTAGCCCGATGGGATCAGGCACAAAATAAACAGCTTAATGTACTCTCTGAGACAAGAAACAAAATCATGAAAATGGTCACTCATCTAAGAAGCACCTTAACTTTTTAATCTATATAGCTATTGGTTAACCACGAGTCACAAAACCTCCCATCTTCATACTAACCGAAGTAAGTTAAACTTAGCCTTGAAGATCAATCGATCGCGTAGTTATTTAACTACGCCTGTTACGTACGGTTCTATCACTGATACCGTTGATGTCGTTTTATAGTTAAGTCAACCTTCGATGTTAACCGAAGATCGGATAACAATCTATTTCTGGTTAACTGTGAATATTTAATTAATATTCTTTTGTGGTTAATTTTTTTTTTTCATTTCTAAGAATTTTACTTGCCTTTTTTATTCGACTAAGAACCGTTTTACAGATTCCAGATAAAGATCTGGATAGGTATATTACAGGTAATGCCATGAAAATGTTTTTAATGTTAACAACTTTGCTTTAGCACTATCTGTCAGTCAGCTATCTAGAACTTTATCTGGAACCTGTTAAACGATCGCTTAATTTCATTTCAAAATAACATCTCTCCAAATTATTCAAAAATAAAATGAAATACAGCATCGCCCTCTGACTTCCCAATCCAGAATACCCACGCCATTAATTTGTTCTTACCCTAATTTACTAACCTAATATAATTATAACATTTTGACGTCGTCGTCAAAGAAAAATCAATAGGGAGTCTTTAGATTGTCCAAGGAAAATTGTAAGCGTCCTACGAGCTACGCGCTCGTAGCCGTAGTACTACGGCGTAGCCGGTGCCTACGCAAAAACAATATTTTCTAACGGTGCGCCCGTTCCTAATTATATTCTTGGATCTCTCAATGAAAACTCTACAGTTGAAACTTTTATATATTTTTAGCTCAATTTTGTATTAAATGAAGGTCTTGAGTCTTCGCTAAATATATTTTTTTGGACTAATTTGGCACGTGCACTTGTCGTTTAGTTCTTAAGTAAATGAGTGTAGTGCAATAAGATATAAGTCACTGGCTTATTACTATAAATACTTTCTTATAAAGTAAGTATAACTCTTGATACTATTAGTATCATCATTTGTTTTCTTCTGTCTATTATTGAGTGGAAACAAAAAAATATAATAAACGAAGGACAGGAACTAGTAATTATGTGTGCATTTCTATACTATAACCTATTTATCCGTTGACTTCCGAGTAGAGATTGAATTTTGACAATAGCTCCATAAAAACCAAGTCAAAATAACGGATAGACACTAGTTTCTGAGATCCACTCTATAACAACCAATAATTCTCCAGTTTTTTCCCCTATTTTATTAAAAGTTTAGCAATTATTTTAAGTTGCATCTATTCTTTTCATATCTCATAGAAACAAAACCACCGAATATTCTATATCAAAAAAATATCCCCCAAACTAAAGTCATGGTATAAAGCCTTTTGTGTTAAGTTATCCCTCACAAGTGCAACTTATAAGAAAGGCAGTACTTGTGGAACATTTTGATCTCCCCTCTAGCGATTAAAACTATTGATTTGTACAGCCACTAGGGGAAGATGGAGTTTTTTTTTAACGAAGATATTGCTAACTAGTTATACCCGTACTGAGGGTATTTCTTCATGAATAAAAAGTAGCCTATATGTTATGCTGATGTACCAGCTACGTTTTTACTAAGTTTCCGTGATATATATCTCTTAGTTTTTATGTGAAAGGAAATACAAACATGGGCTGAGGGTTGTTCGAAAGACTTACCGCGGCCCTGGCACACAAAGGGCTCCCGAAGGAACACGGTGGGTTTTAGTCAGTAAAAGTCTGACACTCCCTTCCGCTGTCACCCACAGCGGAAGGGGTCATACTGATGATATCCCATCGATAAAAAAAAAGGAAATACAAACATAAGTACATTCTGTATTTTTTTTGCATATGAGTATTATTTATAGATGTAGTCACTTACTTACTTGTCGTATATTTTAAGCTTCTAAAACATAATTTCTTGCTTAAATAAAGACGCTAAAATGGAATCCAGAAGAGTCGGTTTTTTTATTTTATTAAACAAGAAATGAAACCATAGTTTTAACCAAATTAAAACGCAGTTTCTTAATTTGATAGATATACGGTTTGCTTCACAGGATCCTACATACGACAGTCCTAGATAGCTGGCTGACATGATGGCGTGCCATAGAAAAGTGGTGAAAATTAAAAACATTTCTATGGCATTATCTGCCAGATAGTTATCTACAACTTTATCTGGAGACTGTGACACTGGCCGTAGTGGCCGTACGTGTCCTTGAAAACCAAAATATAGTAAAAAAACAAAAGATAAACATCATCCTCCTACATGAACCAATAAAGTTAAGAAAAGTAAGAATACAGGAAACGTTTACCGGCCAAAGACAAGGATATTTATCTTTTTTAAAGAAAAAAGGAAAGAAACTTATTATTTTTTTATCCTATAATAAAAATTGAGGTCAGAGAACTCGGTCAAGGAAAGTTTTGAATTTTTTTTTTTGGCTTTGTTTTCATCACAAAGTCTAATATAGATGGGTATTGAGTAGGTGTTGGAATGAAAGACTAATAACAGTGACTGAATTAAAGTAATATCGTCATATTTTTAAGAATTTAATTTTATTGATCATTGTATTACATTTTCAATGAAAAATAATATATCATAATCATCATCTTCCTACCCTTATTTATGATGATGATGATGATGGCCTCCTAGCCGATTATCGGCCACGGCGGCTGTTCTCATATAAGGAGATCAGCCAGCTGCGCAGGACATATTATAGTGCACAAGCATTTGCGCAGACACAGGTGCACTCCCTATTCCCTCACTCTCATAACCCAATGGGACGGCAATCCGACACGATCGGAGAGAGATCAGGCGTAGGACCGACATTAACGTGCTCTCCGATGCACGGGTGTATCAATCACCAACTTCCAACTCCGGGCTGCTTTGTGAAAGTTTCGAAAACCCACAAAGCGATTTCGGCCCGTCCCGGGAATCGAACCCGAGACCTCGTGTTCAGCAGTCGGCTATGCGACAACTAGACCAACGAGGCAGTTATATACCCTTATTAATTTGTATTCGGCCCAGTATGTTTTTTTCTTCCATACTCTTCTATCTGCTGTCAACTCACAAGTAACATTCTTCTTAATTGACATAATATATTTCTGCTAATAATAAAAGCCATTGTGGTTAAGTCTAAGTCGTGCAGATCGATCAATCATACGGTTAAGCAACGCTTGACGCGGTCGGTTCGTAGATGGGTTACCTGATCATGACGAGTTCTTTCGTGTTTCGGAATTCACAATAAATTAGTGGGTCTCTGTTGTCACTTGCACATGTTTGACAATTATTACGGGAAGTCAGAAGCCAGAAGTCTGATAACCAGTCTAACTAAGAGGTAGGCCGCGTAACTGGATTGTGAAGTCAGGTAGACAGTCGTTCCACGTAAAACACTGGTTCTCAGCTGCATCTGGTTAGACTGAAGGCCGACCTCAGCATAATTGGGGAAAAAACTAGGGAGACGATGACGGTGCTGCTAATAGTTAAGTTATGATAAATTGTAATGTCCACATTATCAGTCTTGTGTTATAGCTGCTTATCAACTGTCATATTATGTCAAAAAAACTTAAATAAGATTATAAGCCTACTTCTTACGTATAGAAAGTTTCATATATCGTGCGAATATTATTAAGGAAATTACGAGTATGTACCATTTTTTAACCGACTTACCAAAAACGATGAGATTCTCAATTCGGCTGTTCTTTTTCTGTTGTAGAATAATGTTCATAACATGTTATTTTTTTGTGGTTGTAGACTTTATATGGATCTATTTAAGGAATCATTATCAAAACTTAAGTTAGTAAAATTAGAAACTTCTTTTAATAAGTGGTTTCGTAAATAAGCACTACTTTTCATGACTTCAAAGTATGTAGTTCAACAAGTCCTAAAATAAGAAAAAAACCGGCCAAGTGCGAGTCGGACTCGCACACGAAGGGTTCCGTTCCAATATCTATGAAAAATAAACGTACTTATTACCTACAATTAGGCAAAACACAAATATATGAATAACAAAGTTATAATTTGCGGTTACTGAAAAAGAGCTATATCTCAAAAACCACTAACTGTATCTTGTTCAAACCAATTTTGGTTAGTAGTTTTTATTGAGATCTATAACATATATTTTTTTCAGATTTTTCACTTTGGTAGTTTAGAAATTACAGGGGGGGGGACACACATTTTGGCACTTTGGGAATGTCTTACTCTAAAATGATTGACTTTAGGAAAAATGGTCTTAAAATAATTATTTTAAAGACTATCCTATAGAAAAGTATAGGTTAGATAAATTTTTTTTTTTAGTTTCAGTTCATGTATGGGAGCTTTATTATTATTTTTTTTTATTTTTTATAAGAATCGTAAAGGTAATGAAATACATCTACTACGAGTTTTAATGTAGTTAATAGTTTCGGAATAAAGTGGCTGTGACATCGGCAGGAGAGGACAGACAAGAAAGAAGACAACCGAAGAAGACCCAGAAGACCATGACAGATCTAAAGGGTTCCGTTTTTTGCCATTCGGCTACGGAACCCTAAAAAGTGAGAAAGTTACATTTTTTAAATGAATGGTTACTGATTTCCTTAAATATATTTGTAAGCAGATTCCATTCTTAAAATATAGATGTCCTAAAATGAGTGAAGGCCGATATGACAGTAAAAATATCTTTAGCAACAAAGATTAAATTATTTTTAAGATTTTCCTCGTTTATAAATACCGCGGTTTGATGTTTGTTATTCTATTTTTGTGACAAAATGTGGGAAGCAATTATTGAATGTATGTTATGGTGAAAATAAATGGGGAAATTAATTTATGTTTGGAAACTTGATATTATGTTTCACCCGCGTCCCGTGGGTACTACTACTACGATGAATTGGCTATCTAACACTAACAAAATTTTATTCAAATCGAATGAGCAGCTTCTGGGATTAGCGCGTTGAAACAAACAAATAAAAAAACTCTTCAGCTGTATATTATTACTAGTACAAATTAATGTTTTAATAGTTAGTATTCGAGGAAAAAATCTACAAGGCAAAGCTCAGACCTGCTGTCCTGTATGCATCATCTTGAGTGCTGGCCCACAAAAGGGATGAATGAAAGACAATTGCATGCAGCAGAGATGAGAATGTTAAGAGTAATGTGTGATGTTACGCGAATGGAATATAAGAGGAAGTTTGAAAGTGGCACCGGTAACAGAGAAGCTTCGTAGAAACTGGCTGTCATGGTATAGGCATATGATGCGGAGGAATGAGAATCATGTTGTAAGGAAGGTTTTGAGTATGAACGTGGATAGATATAATATGATGGAAGAAGACGACCAAAAAGACGATGGATGGATTGTGTGAAAGTCGATATGGCTATAGAATGTTACTTGTGAGATGATCGCAGATAGAAGAGTATGGAAGTAAAAAACATGCTGCACCGACCTATTTCAAAGAATAGCATCCGATTTAAAATTACATTCTCATTCACATCCAATGCGTCTCGGAATAAAATCTTTAATAATTAGTGTTTGCCCAGCTCTGTTTTTTAACACATTTTGAGTGATTAAGAATGTTCTAATACTTACGTTTTGATACCCTATGAAAACACAGAAGTTTCTATTTAAGAAAAAACAGTTAATTGAAAGTATTCGTTAAAACTGTCAAGTACAAAATTATAGCCAAAGCTTAAATTAGTAATAAGTGGTAGATAATAATTTGCCTAAAGTTCGTAAATAGTTTCGTTTTCAGTTCTTTTCACATTCTAACATTACAAATTTTAACAATTAAATCAATGTTCGTTAACATGGAAATTAATTAAGTCAGTACTAAGTTAACACTACTATATGGTATAGCGTAACTAACATTATAAATGAGTTTTTATTTCATAATACTTAGATCTATAATTATTAGAGAAGTACTACTAATGTCTCATATTTAATTTCCACTAATACATTGCATTTAATTCAAATAAAACTAGCCATTCTAAGAAAATGTATCTTAAAGTCTTAAGAAAACCTCTAAATAGGCTAAAAAAACATACATCACAGCCTCAGAAAACTCATTTATTTTTCACCCAAACGAACACATACATAACATACATACAGACAGACAAACATATCAAAACGCCAAAGCTAAAACTCAAACACGCTCTCGAAAATCAAAACCTAGTCACACTTTGCTCAGTACCAATAGATTGTCGCGTTTACGGAATGAAATTGACACACATACACACACATTATTATATGTACACGTAGGGGTAGGCACAAAGGGGTCTGATTAAAAGGCATGACATGCGCAGAATAAATTTAAAAACTACCGGGAGGTTGGGTTAATTTTTAAGTATTGATCAAAAATTGCGTATATATATACGTTTCGTGTTGGGGTGGAGGCGTGGGCGGGCGGGGTGCGTGCGTGAATTAGATTTTTTTTCAGTGTGTGAATTTTTTGTCATTAGAAGAGAGTTTTTTTGGATGTTTAGAGGGTGGGGGCGGGATGCTGCGCAACCGAGATACGTTTGATTTGAGTGATGCCTGTTTAGAATGTTTTTTTAATGACAAACGTGATGTTTGTGAGGTTATGATAAGTTTGTTTTTTGTTAATTTCGTGTAGGTGGGTCGGATTTGGTTGGTAATTTGCTGTTTTGATTTTAGCAGAGACTAAGTTTAATTAGTTTGTACTTATAGTTACTCAAAAACGTTGGTTTTGTTTTTTAGTAGTAGGTGAAAAAGATACGTATAGGCAATTTATACGTTCGTTATATCTTATATTCATAGAACTACGTAACTATACCAATCTTATTAATACTAGTTACCAAGACAATTTTTATTGCAATAAACATTGCATTTAAAAACAATCTTGGAGAAATATATAGAAACATGAAGTACTTCATTTACATTTAAAAGTTATGTTGTACATGGTAAGGTATCACTTATTTCATAAAATATGTACAGTTATTTACAAGATTATAAAAAAAAAAATAAGTAGGAGTAAATTACAAATGAAATCTAAAAACTCGATTTGAACAAATTGTAACACAAAATATATTACAACAGGCTAATACTCTGTGCAATAATTATGTGATCGTTGCAGTAGGTTAAGCAAGTCCACAATTAGTGTTTCACTAATTAAAACTACATGCATTTTGGCACAGAATTCACACCTAGATAAATACCGATGTATTTTATTGGACATGTTTTAGGTTTTAAGTATCTATTGAATAACATATTAGAATTTAATATATTTTGCACAAAGATACTGTTTACTTCTTAAAGAAAAGCTTTGAGTTTTTCAAGTGGCCGAGAAAAGAATAAACGTAACTATGCATAATTCTTATTCCCCTTTTATATCATATTTATATTCCCTACTATTTAGTCAATTTTAAGCAAAAAAAAAAGTTAGTACTGCTTAAAAAGTTACCAGAAAAAGGGGAATATAAATAACTTCTATTAATTACAATAAATCTTTTGAAAAACTGTATTAATAACAATTACAGTTTCAGTAGCCTGTTATTACATACTATGAATGACTTATAGGTTAACATGATACTATGATTTGAGCCTAATAAAACATTTAATTATACCCTAGGGATTCTGCTTAATTAAAGTAAATATTTCGTAACAAAACATGGTCATTTTTTACATATAAACTATCTTCTGCCAGTTTCACTCGCATTTTGTGGGAATTACTTTGCGTATTTAGACAATAATTAGTTATATATCTTTGCTCGATAAATGGAGTATCTAACACAGAAAGAATTAATCAAATCAGACCATTAGTTGGTAGCAGACTCAGTCAGCTTTATTGCATGTATTTATTAGTAAGGTAAGTCGTGGTTATTAATTACAAAACATATTCAGTCATTATCGTCTGAAAATGTTTCATTTGTAAAACATAATACATTCATAATTTTAGTATTATGTTTCTTTATTTGTCCTATTTGACAACTACAGTGACATCATATTTTTTCGTATTTTCACTGTTCTAGTGAATGAAAATAATAAAAGTTTAGAAGCATTTCCCTCAGTTATCCGGACAAAGGACTCATTTCGCAATAGAAAATGTCCCCCTACCGAAATGTACACGAGTGCGCTCTATTTTACTTAGATAATAGCTATGAATTATCAAACAGTAGGAAAAGAGTATGACTCAAAATTATTATTTCTTTGTAACATTTTTAAGCCTCAAAATCGTAGATTATTCATTATTTTAGGTTGTGTTTTTCCAGATCTATAAATTTTTCATTTATTAATGAATTGCTATTATACTTCTCATTACTAATATTCAAATGAATAAATGATTATAATTATCATCTTTAGAAATCCCCTTATTTCTCCATCTATTTCCATACAAAAAAAATGTAAAGAGCCGTACGTTCCTAACAGTCGATTTACGCCGTACCATCTAAAAAGGGAGTGGCACCAACAATTACATGTGACCTATTACATAATACGCATTAATACTTCCTAATTACTTCCTAAAAAGTACTCTTAAAACAGAAACTCGCAATTCTCCACGTCACACGCACGCTAAAAAAACTAAACACCGCTACACATGTGGGAATAATTTAAAAATACGCAAAATACAGGCACTTCAGTTCTAACCAGCAGCCACCCTCCCCGCTTGCGTATTTTTCGGTATGCGTGGCAGGTGGCACCCCCCCGGGGTGTTCGTTAAAAAGCGCCCGAGTACGTAGTATTATAAAAGTTGTGCCTACTGTATAAGTAGTGGGTTTGGGCAGGGAGAGGGGTGGTAGCTACCTAGTTAGACAGTTAAAAGTATGCGGTATTAACAAAACGGAAATGAATATACGAGTAGCTACGTTTTTGGGAGGCTGCGTCATTCGGCTTACTGTAATGAAAAATACTTGGTATTTTTTCTGTTGTGTTGTGTTTTTTTTGTTAGAGATTAGATTAGCTAGGGTTAGGTTTTGTTTGGGGCCTAAGGGAGTCTCGTGTGCCTTGTTTTTCATGTGTTTTCGTTTTATAACTCTTTGCGAATGGAACTGTTTTATGCCCATTGCGTAATGTGGGTGGTAATGGAAAAATGTAATTTTGTTTAGTTGAGGATTTTAGTAATACAGCCTTACTAATTTAAACAAAATTAGGAAATAAGGAAGTATATGATATTTATAGTAATAATAACGTTGTTTGAAGGTAATTTTTAGAAAAGTATTAAGTTTTGTCTTATTTATAATGTCTTTTCAAGTGTATTTAGTAATTTAATTACCATCTCAATCGTAATTAATTGGCATGGCACGGAACACATTTGACGGTTAAAACACAACTTGTTTCACCCTAAAACATATACCAAAACACACCTAAATCATACACAAAATATAAAAAATTCATACACCAAAACGCACTACAGCCAATCCAAATAAAATGCCGCAAAAATACATGAAAACACATTATTATTACGACGTTGAGTAAGCAAATAAGGCAGGAATAGTTCTTTGACGTTCCTCCATATCTAAAACCAACCCTAACTTAAAGACTTAAGGTTTATTATAGCTTGTAGGTAGTTTAGTGGATATAATATTTTTACGGAAGATTTTTATGCCAGCATGTACCGCGTTGGTTTAGTGACACGATATTCCTGACATGGCCGTGTGACTGACACATGTAAGCAACAAGTTTTGCCATATTGAGGGTAGGTAGACTCGTAAGTGATAGTCGGTTAGACAGGAAACAGGAAATGTGGAAGCTTTTGAAGATGGAATACATTTTTTTCGTTCGTTTGTATTTGAAATATGTTAGTGGTTTGCTAGTGTATGTCTGATTTGGTTTGCAATGAATTATGAATGAAATATTAAAATAACAATTTTACCAAATTACAATGTTCACAGATTTGCAGACGTTGGTAAATAGAAAAATGTGTTTACCTAAGGTATTACTTAATTCACATGTTGTTAATTTTAGTGCAAATGTAAAAACATGAAAATACAAAATCATCACTAGATGAATTTCCTGAAGCTTAATTTTAGGCTTCCCTCAGGCTCTTTTTGACTATTTACAAGGAAAAAGTCTCCTAAATATAAATAACCTTAGCCTACACTTCAAGGGTATAGGTCATTCTCCTCATCTTGAAACATTCGCAAAACATAAGCTCGAAGCTAGCTCAAAGGTCCGCGTCGACTAAGCGTGGGTTTACGCTCATATTTTCTTTAAATATTCACAAAAATAAATGGATTTTGTCCGTAGGAAGTTCAAGGCTAAATAGAGTATTAAATAATAGTAGAAATGAATAATTTATACTAATGCTGAATTATTAATAAACAAACAAAAATTGCCTGATACTTTCGTAAGAAAACACTTGGTCATTCACTAAAATAATACGTAAATGTATGTACACAGATTGTTGTTCAAACATTCTGTCAGCAAATACATTCGCATCATATTTATGACTAGAACATAAAATAAAAACGGAAAACCTAAAATACGTGCAGACTGTAAGTGGCATTTACCATAACAGCATCCAATTAAAAAATATTAGCAAGTTTCACCGAAAAATGTTTTCACAAAAACTAAATAACTAAAATCTCGTTCAACTGGAATCCGTTTTTTATTTTATTGCCGAATAGATCTGACCAAACATTCCGCCGTTATTTAGCCGGCAAATAACAAAGGCTAAAAATAATTTTCGGTGTAAAAATTTAACAAAGTTAAATATCAACCGATCTGACGAGTTATAATTCAAATTCATTCACTGTGTGATTTAGAAACGGTGATAAAAATTGCATTAATAAAAATGACAGCGCTAAATAAAGATACCAACACATTAAAGATTACATTATGATTAATTAGTGTTCTAATTGAAGTAGGAACAGATAAAAGTTTCAATAAATCAATACTATAACTCGGCAGCCGACCGACAATGTGCCGCTAAGTCGTAATACCGATGCGCCTAAAATTGCGGCATAGCAAAGAAGTTCAGTCGAGCGCATTGCTATAATATTTTTTATAGGCGCTCCGCTTCAAAGAAGCTTTTACTTATTATTCTTAAAGTGGTCCTTCTATGAAATAGCTGGTTCAAGTTGGTATACAATTATAATTTGAATATTATTTCTTAGAATGTAATTGTTTTTGTGGTTCGAAGAAATTACCTGACTTAACAAAATTTTAATGGGTTTAGTACCTACTTTGTATACCTACAGAATTTTTTTTTGGATAATATTTTTCAATTTTATATTTTTGTATCGAATAGGCCGTCATAGATAAATAATGTGTAAGGGATGTTAGTTAAGAGTAAAGTGTCTAAGGTTGAAGATAACGTCCTTTCCTCTTCATATGGCATTACGTATGCTCTTAGCACTCAAAATGAAGTTGGTCTCATTGGCCGGGTCAATGAAGCGGAACAGCACGGCGCAGTAATCCCGGAGGCCTAAATAATAAATACGACGCTGGCACGTCACACAAACACAGTGAGTAAAACAATTTATTACAAAATGTAAACAGGAAGAACCGTATTTTCATTTAGAATACGATTTCTCGATTCCTTCTGCCCCCCTTCTACCAGCCCCTACCCGGGACATAGACGAAAATACCCCGGTTATGATTAATACCGAATGCGAGGCGCATTGATCAAGAAAGCAGCTTTTTACTCCAAACTACCCATCTCTTGCCTCCCTGCTACCCCCTGTGCGAGCGGGACTAATGCACCTCTCCCTTCTCACTCTAAAACAAAGATGCTAAAACTTCTTTCGCTAGTATAAGATTTTAATTTCATATTTTTGACGAAACCGTTCTAATTTTACACCACCATGCAATGAATTCAAGACTTTAATTGTAACCCTTTAGGACACACATTTGCGTGCATTCCCGGAGCACTTGCTTCCGTCTTCTAATTCGGAATTAGTTTTCGAAGTGAAAAGATACAGTCCAAAGACTATACACGTGGTGTACTCAAATTTAGACCTTAATTTCTAAATCTGAGAGTCGATTTCGTTTTGTTCATACATCGGCAAGAAATAATTCTTCAGTTGTACCCCCAAATTAGTCGAAATAGGGGAAGGGGTGCACACGAAGGGTGGTTTTAAAAGAAGCAAAAAGGTGGGGATAGAAAGATGCGCGAAGACTTAGTTCTCGCGGGCCGGGGGGGTTGCGGGTGGTGGGGTGGCGTTATAAAATATATAATTCTATACTTACAATACTTGTAAATACGGTACGCGGAAGTACTGCGACTGAGACTCCTTGATACTTGGTAATTGGCAATAGTTGCATGCAAATTGCGCATTTTAAAGAGTTTGAGCTTTACTGCTAGTGTTTATTACATTGTATCTTAGCTTTTACTTGTAAAATAACTAATAAAACCTCAACAGAAGCTTGAACATTACGATATTTGCCGTAACGCATTCTTATGATTATTTTTCCAATCTGAACAATTTGAGGGATATCAAATCATTGCATATTTTTATCTCAAACATTTTTAATTCTGAACATTTGACATATTACTGACTGATTCATAATTCCTTTCTACGCAAGTATTTTATAATATCACTTGCAGCACAAACATAAATCAATTTACTATTATATACAGAGATAAAGAAAATGGCCACAAATCCCATTATTACACCCGTAAAAACTATTCAAATTTTTTGGCGATTTTTTTCTTGAAATAAAAGAAATACTGTAGATTAGTTTCTTAGAAGGCTCAAGACTGGTCGGTCGTGGTGCACCGCTACACTCGCTGATATTTAGTCGCGAAACTGGATGTATTATAAAGGCGTAGTTGTTTAAAATAAGAGCAGACCATGCCGCCTGGGGTGCAGCGGTTAGAAGGATCTGGAGTGCGGGTTTGATTACTGGTTGAGGTAATTTTTTTTGTGTTTTGCTTTTCTTTTCTTGGTGTATTTGTTTTAGTGTTCTTTTTCATTAGTTAGTGTTTGGGCATTTTCGTTAGAAATTAAAGGTAAGGAAAGTAAGTTAAGTAGTTTTATTATGTATTTTTTGTTGCATATTTATGACATAGGGGTTTTTAAGTGCGTATTTCTCTATTAATTGTTGAGTTACACTTTCATACGATATTTTTTAGAAATTAGTTTTCATTAATACATTTGAAAAATCTTAGTATTTAAAGGCATTGAATAAATTTAAGCACCACTGTTTATGAATACATGGCTTTTAAATATCATAATAACAAATGTATTTATAAACTTAATAAGCTTGTTTCCACGCATTTAAATTTATTATTCGTAATGGTACATTCAAAGTGGCTGTCTAATATGATATCAGGTAATGAGTCTGATAAATGACAGTGGCTATTTCTGTATAATGCTTAATATAATGAAAATGATTTATGAGATGGTTTTTGTGCATTTCAGTAATTAAGTGTAACTTTGGGACATTTCTTGTGTTAATGTTTTATATTTGATTATAAGTAACTTGAATGCGATCGGGTCAAGTAAAAGTAAGTAAGTAAAATATCTAATATTTCATACAAATGGTATAATATTATATTTTTGAAATTAAATAAGGCTTACTTAATTGATGTTGAAACTTTAAAGCGACATTTTACACTATTGAACCAAAAAATAATAGTACCAATAAAATAATAATTATTAGAAGTAAAGTGAAGCTACCTATGTTTTATCCACTCATTTCCCGTGGTTCTTAGTAAAAAGTTGTGTAAGAGGGGGGGCGCCACTAGCGCCTACGCCGTAGCCGTGGCCGCTACGACTCGTAGGCCTCGCTACAAACGTAGCAGGGCTGCGAGGAAATTATTCTAATTGATTAGATTTATTCATATTTTTTTTGTTTTATGGTAATTAGTAATTTAGGTTTAGTTGAGGATATTCTATGGAAGTAAAGGTAAGTATTTAAGGGCTCTAGAATAGGGTAAGTATAATGGAAATGGTAAAGTTGATTTTTCTAATTATAATTAGAAATATTATTTTTTTCATAACTATTGTGACCATTTAAAAGTATTCAAAATAAAATTATATGAAAATAAATACCAACTTTAAATAGAATGTAAGTTAATTACATAATATCCCTTGTTCATGCCAAAAGCGACATTCGGATCATAGAAAATGATTTAAAAAATTACGCATTTGCATGATTATCTCAAGCAACCACTGACCTAAAACCGTTCCACTATTCCAATCACACCTTCAAATTCCAATAAAATTTTCGCAAAAAAAAATTCAACTATTGATTTTCCACCATCACAAATCTACGAAAAACATCTTACACAAAGTTCATTAACATCGCCAACCCTAGCGTTTACTATCTTGCACGTTCCTAAGATGTCCCCCCGGCGGGGGTTTAAAACAACCCCCAGGGGGAGGGGATGCGGAAATATGAAGGGTGCTCTCATTTATCAATACGGAGACTGTTTCTTTCTCTCAGAATTGATTATATTCAACTAAGAATATTGATGTGCCCCCCCCCCAAGAAAGTTTCCTAGGGAGGCTCTGATTAGAGTTTTTGATGTGCGTCGTTTCCTGTTTTACATATGTATGTATTTATGTATATGTAGTGTATAACGTTAATGTGAAGATTTTTAGGGTGCTCTGAAGGGATGTTTAAAATGTGGGACGTGATGTGTTTGAACTTATTTTGTGGATGCTGTGTGATTTTGTCTTGGATTTTGTTTTGAAGGTTTAGAGGTAAGTATGAATATGCTTATATAGTGTAGTAATTATGTGTATAAAGTAATTCACAGTAAGTATTATTTCTCTTAATCAAAGTAATGCTAGTACGTTTAAACGGACTATGTTTAAGCTTCGTGTCAGATTGTCATAACCAGTTCAACGTTTCAATGTCTAAAGCATTACAGTTATATAAGGATTATCTATTAATGTATATTTAGAAGGAAAAATAGCCAAAATTATATTTTAATTAAAATTTTGATAATGTACCAATACAGGTTGTTACTGTTTTGTGAGTACACCACTATTATTTTCTTTAAACCAGACTTTTGTATAGAAGAAGTAGATCTACAATTTTAATGTAAGTAAAATAAGTGTAATTTTTTGGCCCTAATAATGTCTCTATTACATATAATTTACCATAGAAAACTACACCAGCTTCAGAATTATGCATACATTAAAGTATCTCAGAACTTAGTTACACTCAACCACACATTATACCTATACACCAACTTTAAATAAATTAACCCATTTTTCCATCACCATAGATTTACCTATAACATTTACGATAACACATGTTATCCAACCCTTACATGATAGGAAACGCAAAAAGGGTAGCCGAAGGGTTAACTTACAAATTGTAAGTACTGCCAAGTTACAGTTAAGTTAAGGATCGCATGTTCTGGTTATTTGTAGTAACTCATTGGTCTGTCTACCCTTGTGGTTATATGAAGGATGGTGTTTTTAGTATTCTCATATATATATAAAAATATTATAAATAGACGGCTTGTTACGTTTGCACGTTTGAGTTATTAAGTTATTTCAATGATATGTAAAAGAATCATAGATTCCTTACGTATTAATTTAGTACTATTCTACAACTCTAAGTACAAAGATCAATCGATAAGTAATACATCCCTTTGATATACCCTATTATTAGTAAGATAACATTTCCCTCAAAATCTGCGTATCATTTCCTGAAATTCTCTCAAAGATCAATGACCTAAGCAAAAGCACTGAAACCCTATACACACCACCACACAAGCTACCCAATTACTCAAACCGCGCCCAAAATCCAACAGCAACACAAAACCTCAACAATCATAACTACTAATAAAAAAATTACAAGTTACGTAAAGCCGTATCTGCATAGAGAGGCAACTAAGCGCGGCACGTCCGCCCTCTCCCCTCACTCACACGAGAAACGAATAAAACACTAACACAAATAAGTAATAAAGTACAGCAGTAATATAAAACTAAGGAGCATCAACATCTTGCCACCCCCGGGGGCCTCTCCCCCGGGCGGTAATTCCCCCCGAACTTACTAAAATACTAAAAACGGAGATACAGGGGGAGTACCCCCACGTTTTCTTATGCAAGATCCTTATATTTTAACCTAAATGTTGTAGATACGTTTCTGTTTTTAGTTATAACTTTGTTATTTGAGTTCGCAGTTTTATCAGTTTTTTGGGTTTGATGGATGTTCGTTTATTGTTTGTTTTGGTATATTAGTAAGGATTTAGGTCTTAAAATTACTGCTTTGTAAATAGGTAAATCTAGGTTCTATTCTTTGATGTCTTTGGTGACAAATATTGAGAGAATATAGATTAATAGAGAAGTGGTACGGTTCAAGCTAGTCTAGATAAATGAAGGATTTATTATTATGTGTGTAAATACAGATTTCTAGTGTTAATTGAGTACTACGTTACAAATGACTGCTTTTCTCGTTTTATACTTTATGTAGCTATGCACAATAATGAACCTTTACTAAGATTGTTTGCCAGACATTTATTCGTTGTTCTAGGAAGGAGGAAGTTGTAGCTACGAGTAAATAACAGTCGCACGGGTTGATCATAAGATTAAGCAACGCTTGCCGCGGATGGGTGACCATATTTTCATGATGACGAGTTCCTCTGTGTGACACGTTTAAGCGAGTCTCGACGGTCGTTTGAATATCTTTGGCAGACGTTACGGGTAGTCAGAAGCTAGACAGTCTAAGAACTAGTCTTGAAAAGATTATAAGCAGTTGCTTTGGTAGCTATTTGCTTTCGATTAGACTGGAAGCCGACTCCAATATAGTTAGAAAAAAAGGCTTGACAGAAGATGATTCGTATTCACAACAGACTAAAGAAGTAAAAACAATATTGCACCACTTGAAACAAACCCACGGTCTAAACTAGTATAATAAAGTCACCAGCCCCTTGTAGAGATCAAAATGTTTAAAGGGTAGTGACGTTTTAGTGCAGGGCAGTCCAGGGTTTGATGCCCGTTCGTTAAAATATGTCGTTATTTTGATTGTAAAATTGATGACTCGATTGTAAAGATTTTCATGGCAATTTTTATGGGGGACTAGTTCTAAAAGGGAAATAGAAATGGGAGGTTTTTGATCGATACTGTGAGTGTCGGCTGAGGGACTAGCATGTTATCTTCTACGGTAGGAAAAATAGAACTAATACTTGATCAGAAACAGACAGGCGCGTTACCACTTTCCGTAAAGAGAAAGAAAACTATAAAGTTGTAAGAAAACTCGGAAAAACACATTATTTTAAATCACTTGTAATTTTTATTCAATAATATATACAATCTTAATTTATATACACATGTCAAAATCCACGTCTATATATATTTACAAACTTAAAACTACTCTTAAATACTAAAATAATACAAACTAAAAAACGTATATAAAGGGACATTCGACAGCAAGTGGTTAAAATATTTGATTTCGCAGTTTACTGCGCTCTTCCCAACTTCTGAGATAGCTATTTCATAAAAGCAATTAAAACAAAAACTATACCTACCGTATTTTTCCTTAATTTGCAGTATAATATACATACTGACAGCTATGCCTTTTGATAATGGATAAGGATTAGTTATTGTATCCATCTTATTCTATTTTTTTATAAATAATAGGTTCTTTAAAATTTGCTTTTAGTGATGTTCAAAACTAGCAACAATAAAGATTGCAACATTTTTTTGAATGGAGATTGAGTATATTCCATAGCAATCTATTAAAAATATAGATGAATATTGTAAAAAAACTCCACATACAGAATCCTCAAGTATCTCAAGTTACTAACTTAAAGTAGAGCAAATCAACTTCATGTTATGCATGTGGTAAACTCGATAAAATACTTCTAACTTAGCCGCACATACTTTATTCTTGTGAGTACGAGTCAAGTATAAACTTTCTGTGTCTAGGATATCATGTAATACTGGATTTATCTCCTATAAGACTTAGAATTCTTTAAATAAGATAACCATGTTTAAAAGAACCTATCTATCTGGTATTTTACTAACTAGAGATAGGATATTACTTGGATAGGGACAATGTCAAAATTCTATCTCTAATGACCGCACTGGTAGATAGATATTTTATTGAAATGCGAAGCTATTTTGCCAATTGTTACAATTAGACGTCGAATAATGTATCAGTATTAATTCATCTCTGGTACGGTAAACACGTATAGAAATATGTGCTACACTCGTCGAAGTATTTAAAACTAAAATGTTCAGTTAAAAATATAAATCAATCCGTTTCACAGTTCAATATTCCACAATAAATATCAAATAGAGCGTTCAACGCCAAAAAATCCATTTAAATTGAAATCTAAACCACTCAAACTCGCCACACAGTGCCAATCAAATACCATACTAAAAAAAACAAAATCCGCTTACCGAGCCTCCCGTAAAAATACCACTATGAAATGAAAAATAGACGAAAAAAATAGCCGCGAGAAAATAATGAATAACCCTGAAAAAGTAGTTCACGCAAAAAAATACCCGCAAACGAGTTTTTACCGATCTTTATTTGCTTTTTACGAGCAACTACTGAAAGTGAGAGTGGTTGGCGAAAAAAAAACCGTCACTATTTCTATCGGGAACGCGTGAAAAAACGGAAAAAATGCCATCTACCCGTCGAGAGAGAAAGTTCTATATTCGGCATGCCCGCGCGCCGTTCGCTTTTTATTTTGGGTTCCGTTTCCAGGGGTCCATGGAAGATGAGAACACCCTTTGACACGTCATAAAAAGACTAGGAAGAGTTATCATTTCGACTTCAACAAGCAAAGAGAACAAACACGGTTTGGAATTACAGCTTGTAATATAAAGCTCCTCTTTTGGATTTTTATAGCCTGAGGGACTTTGGACTTAGCTTCTACAAATCGAAGTGTACTTCATTTCATTTTTACACGTATTATAGACTAATGTTATTTTATTATGTAGATAAAAAAATGAAATTCAGATTGAAAAAGCTTGACAGTTCTTAGTCGTCGTTTCTACAAAAATAACATAATATACAGTTTTATAGGTTTTCACTTAAACTTTTTCTAATTAACACTAAGTGATTGTACAAAATTGTACAAGCATAGATATGATAAATTGTATTAAAATTAAATGGTAATCTTTTGTCTCTTAATTAAGGTTTTCCCAATATCTTAGGCTTATATTACCATAAAGCTCTAAATATTAGGAAGATATAATATTGTAATGATTTTAGAGCACCAAATTACTTCAAACCATTAGAATCCTATTTCAATAAATCTTAATCTAAGAGTCCATTTCACTTTTCCGCTTAAACAGACTTCAAAAAACAGTACAAAGAAACAAAACGGCTACGGGCCCTCACCCCTATCTAAAATTCGTAGCTGGCATATAGTTTTTTTGTATTTTTTCAAAAGGATTTTTCGGCTGTAGCGTCCGGTGCTTCCAAATTGTATGCATGTGTTTCATACAGCCACTCTGTTAGTTTGTCCATTGTTTTGACGCGGAATCTATTTGATGTTTTTTTCGGTGAGTGTCAAAAAGCCGTGTACCAGCTTTTATTGCAGTTAAAAGTTTTTGAGGTCTGTCAGTGAGATAGTTGACGTGGCTCTGGCGGGATTCGTTGCGAAAGTGATTTGTTAATTTCGTGTGTGTTTTGTTTTGTTTTAGTTTTTGCAGGTATTTATTTAGGTGAGGTGTAGTTTGTTGGTGGTTTTATCAAAGGTGTATTAGTGATAGTAGTTTTAATAAAGCATATTTGTTCACTTATGGAATAAGGAAAGTGAAGAGTAACAAATAATTATTGAAATGTCGACGTGTTATGAAATTATCATCGTAATAAATAATATCTATTCCAAAATAATCAATACTTGTGTTACTGAAGTGGAATATTTTAGTACTACCACCATATATCTGTACTAATATTATAAAGCTGAAGAGTTTGTTTGTTTGTTTGTTTGATTGTTTGTTTGTTTGTTTGTTTGTTTGAACGCGCTAATCTCAGGAACTACTGGTCCGATTTGAAAAATTCTTTCAGTGTTAGATAGCCTATTTATCGAGGAAGGCTTTAGGCTATATAACATCACGCTGCAACTATTAGGAGCGAAGAAATAAAGGAAAATGTGGAAAAAACGGGAAAAATTATTCATCCTTGAGAGCTTTCGTTGCGTGCGCTGCAAAAACGGTTCAAGATACCAAAAATATATGTACGAAAGAATTATTCCTCTTGAAATGAGCCAAAAAAAATGTCCGCGACAGTATATGTCCATCTTATAAGATTAACTCTCTAGAACCGTTTTTATGGTAATCTTTGGTGGAAATGAATGCATTATTTGTTAAGAGTTGTATCAACGTAATAATATTAATCTTTCTCCAAATAAATAGTAAATAATGTTGTTGATTAAGAGTATTTAATCTATACTAATATTATAAAGCCGAAGAGTTTGTTTGTTTGAANGTTTGTTTGTTTGTTTGTTTGTTTGTTTGAACGCGCTAATCTCAGGAACTACTGGTCCGATTTGAAAAATTCTTTCAGTGTTAGATAGCCTATTTATCGAGGAAGGCTTTAGGCTATATAACATCACGCTGCAACTATTAGGAGCGAAGAAATAAAGGAAAATGTGGAAAAAACGGGAAAAATTATTCATCCTTGAGGGCTTTCGTTGCGTGCGCTGCAAAAACGGTTCAAGATACCAAAAATATATGTACGAAAGAATTATTCCTCTTGAAATGAGCTAAAAAAATGTCCGCGACAGTATATGTCTATCTTATAAGATTAACTCTCTAGAACCGTTTTTATGGTAATCTTTGGTGGAAATGAATGCATTATTTGTTAAGAGTTGTATCAACGTAATAATATTAATCTTTCTCCAAATAAATAGTAAATAATGTTGTTGATTAAGCGTATTTAATCTATACTAATATTATAAAGCCGAAGAGTTTGTTTGTTTGAACGTGCTAATCTCAGGAACTACTGGTCCGATTTGAAAAATTCTTTCAGTATTGGA
>NWSH02000525.1:2532868-2553753 GCA_002382865.2 Heliothis virescens | reverse complement strand
GGGTGGTAGTTTGTATGAAAGTCCTATGTTTTTGATGTGTTTACCTGATGTAGAACCGCAACAGACGAGCTAAACTATAAGAGATACAAGAATGGTGCCATTGTAAAAAATTATCCACGTGATGAAATTTTTCTGCTGAGATATTTAATTTGAAGATCTAGAATACCTTATGTGGAACTTCAAGAGCCCAGCTATACCTACTATAACACGTGTAGGAATGATGTCTTAGCAAAAGTTGTTTAGTCTGGTGTGTTGACTTACAAAAATGAAAGTTCTAAATCGCCTCGCATATTCAGTCGCTACCGGGCTCTTAGAATACGACATCGGATGCTTCAGTCACATCTTTGATTTTGACGATCCCGTTGTCGTTGGCATAAACGACATGATCCGCGTACGAAGTCGCGGGCAGAAGCTAGTAAAATAATAAACTCTTTTCATAACAATATTGTTTAAGTTCAGGAGCTACTGTAATTACGTAGGGATACAAATTCATCTGAAAATTAATACTCTTTTACTTCATGAAGAGACGCATACTATTTATTGCCGACGGAAAAACTAAACGCCATGTTTTTAAGCCATCAAATAGAATAGAGAATACAAAAGGTGATTATTAAGGGGAGAAGTTGTTAATTTATTAAATACTTAACCCCATAACCATGGAATTGTGTGGTGAACCGCGTATCTTGCACTTCAAGTAAGTGTGAAACGGGATCCCATACGGGGTTTCAAAGTTGTGCTTATGTTTAATTGAGTATAAACAATTTGGAATTTTTCCTATTCCTATGTAATTTAAGTGTGCTTTTGTGAATTTTTTAACTAATCATCAAAACTAAATCTGCTTGTTAAATTTTGTTAAATATAGCTTAGCAAATTAAACAATAAATCTTGTAAGTATGATTATAAGACTATTAGAAAAATGTATTAGTATTGGATAGCCAGTTCATCGAAAGAGGCTATAGAGGCATTTTGTTATCTGGTTGCAATGAAGTAGTTCTCACGGAACACGGGTAAAGTCGTTGGCGTAAGCTAGTATCTTATTAAATTAGAATTAACCTTCTGAGGTAGCACTTTCCTTCTCAAACTGTTTCCTTTACCGTCTTCACTTAAAGGCTTCGAAACTATTGAACTGATTCAAAAAATATTTTCACTTTTGAGGAGCTGCACGATTCCCGTCTGACATAATGCTATATTTTACCGTTATATAGTTTCCACGGGACGTGAGTGAAACTGCGAAAAATTGTGTGGCAGATGATTCTTATACAATAGAATTAATCTAATCTAATGGATAATAATTGGTTAAAAATTAACCCAAACCAAATAGTTAATTTAACCTAACTAATAGAAGTAGCTAAACAGTTAAAAAACCACTAGGTTTTCAATCAGCAACGTATTATCGGCGCGTCGGTCACTGAGCAAACAGTTGCCGACAAAGGGCACCGCAAATGAACGTAAATATATAATGTTAACTGCACCTAGTTAAATGGATGCACAAAAATCTTATTTACTTGCTAGTCATTGCTTTACGGGTTTGCTTGTGAATTCTCGAGAGTATTTATCTATACTTTTACACTAATATTATAAAGCTGAAGAGTCTGTTTGTTTGTTTGAACGCGGTAATCTCAAGAACTACTGGTCCGATTTGAAAAAATCTTTCAGTGTTAAACAGCCAATTTATCGAGGAAGGCTATAGGCTACTTTTTATCCAAGTGCTCGGAGTAGTTCCCGCGGGACGCGGGTGAAACCACTGGCGGAAGCTAGATATATTTACAACACTATAAATTACAATAAAACTGATAGTTTAAACTTCTAGTAAAAAAGCTTAAACTAAAACTAAAAAGAGAACTTTTTTCTCGTGAAATATTTTTTCTTTATAATACTATTTTCCTGTTTCCTATATTGAGATGTTTTTCTAGGAATTAGAAGTTTGTATTTTTAGTATGGTTTCCTTCATTTTATTGTGGGCGTATCAATAAATGTGCCTTGAAATAGGATCATGAGATGTGCTTAAGAAATAAGATTAAACAACTGACAATTACCGATTTAAAAGCATTTTTTTTTTCAGTAGATTACTGCACTGAAAATCTTGATACAGGTTATCTTCATAATATTTTTCCAAACTATCTTAGAGGCGGCTTCCAGTCTAACTGTATGCAGCTGAGTACCAGTGTTTTACATGGGGCGACTGCCTATCTGATCTCCTCATTTACGCGGGCAGCTTGATACCCCTGATAAGAGGATATGCTCATAATAAAAGCAGTAAAGTGTGCAATGTGCCATATTTACATTATCACATCAACTAAAATTAGTTTTTTTTGTTTGTCCAAGAAAATAATCAAAAGAAAAGGTCTTTCATCGTCTTCCTTACGTAGTTTTCTGAACTTCATGTTTTTCAGACCGTTCTGTCTATTTATAATGATTCAGAATGTTCAACAGCAACATTATACCCAATAAATCAACGGACAGACAACAACACAGTTCGAAATGATAATAGTACATGAGGACTATGTACGATACATACAGATTAAGGTACGTACATAGAAAAAAGTAAATATACATGATAAAAAAGCCACATTTTATTATGAGCAGATCAGTCGAGAGAGGTGTGTGTGTGTGTGCGTGAGTATACAGCGTGCTCCTGATTTCGGCACTAATTAATTATTAATTTTAAAATGTATGGTATATTTTAGTGGCTTTTTACGGTGTAATGTTGTATGAGTGATATTTGGAAGGTAGGTTTATTGTAAGTAAACTAAATCTTTATTTCAAATCAGATATTCTCATACGGTGTCAAAAAATGCAAAAAAAATAAGTATTTTTGAAAATCAAAACCAAAATCCTCTTTTTTCCGAGTCGAAAACTTTTTGAATGAAAAGATTTGAAAAAAATGTAAATTAAGTTATAAAGAAAATTATGTCGTGAAGGACATAATGCAACATATATTTTTTTATGATACGACTACTAAAAACATCCATTTAAATATTTTATTGGCATTCAAAATATCCATTTACTTATTACGTAACATTCTACACTCTTAAAGAAGCATTATTACATACTTTATAGATCGATTTATTCAGCAAGTACTAAATGGTATGATCGACCATTAAACGATGCAAGTATTAATGATTAAGGGTCGAGGTACAAACGACCTTATATTGCTCGCAAGCCAAAGAATCCACTCCATAATTATACACTTTATCTCTTCCTGATTATCAAAAACCTGTTCGACAATATCTGTGCAATAAACAAACGAATTACGAGCTTATTTTATAACATTTTAATGTACTAATAAAAAATTACAGGCCTTTAAAAAATGGACAACAGCCTGTGTATGATGGGTGCACATGTGTTGGTGCATCTGCACGGTGTCACACAGACGTGTTTGTGTGGTGGTGTGAGTGTAACATGCGTGTGTGTGTATCGAGGTCACATTGCAGTGTACAGGGGCAGGCGGTTGTGATGTAACTTAAAAAAATGCCTCCTGTTTTTGGAAAGTTTGCCGTTTTCTGAGATAGCGGCTGCGTTTTAGTGTGCTGTATATTATTAGTTGTAAAACTGTATCAGACATGCTGTGTTGATAATAAATGTTTTAGTTTATGTGCTTCGTTTCGTTTTTATTTTTGCGATTTTTTTTCCTTGTGTTTCTTTGTCTTTTCGAATCTTGTTGAGATTATCAATTCGCTATTGTTTCTAAATACTATTAAGCACAATTCTTACATCGCTTAGTATACCTAGAAAATTAAATAGAGTTATCTTACTACCTAGAGTTATCTTATTAGAAATTATGATATAAAATAATATCACTTCATTTAAAGATGATACAGTTTAGATTTCTAAAGGCAAGAATTTTATATATCATATCGACATTTTAGGCACTAAAATCAGCTCGTATTTAATTTACACCAAAATGAATAATGGTCCCGCAAGTAGGCCACATGAACAGTTACGTGGAACCCTAAAATAACTACAGCGAACACAAATTGGTTTGTCATTAACAAACGACATCATTCCGACGTTCCAGATTCGCTTGCTCCGCCCCCCGGCGCCGCTCGCCTTGTTTAATACAACTGTTCCAGTTTTTTTAAGCGTCATGTGATGCACATTTCCAATGTTATCATGTGACTGATCAGTGGTAAAATGAAAAAAATGTATTTCACTCTTTTTCGTAGGAATTTAGCAATAAAAATTTTTTTTTTGGTATTTTTTAAGAAAATTTATCTGCTCTAAGACAGCTGCTGTAGACAGGGTATGTTTGTTTGTTTTGCTTTTTAATAATATGTGACATTTATCTGTACCCTCTAAATCATAATTTAATTATTTCAAAACTTTACCCCTTTTTAATTATCCGACATTTGTCTAGGAAATAATATTTTTAATGTGTTAATTTTTAATGTTTTGTCCACACAACAAGTGAAATGGTAGTCTCAAAAGCTAGTCAACTAAAAAATAGATCATGCCATATATTTTTTTAAATATTAAATACTTTTCCATTGCATTATTCCTCACTATCTAACACTTTATCTGAAACCTCTGAAACTGGTTATAAAAATAACTTCTTTCTTGGTACAAGTCGGTCAAAAAATGAGTCTCAAGGATCATATATCAGGACTTTCGACCCTGATCTGCAATTGTGTTAACAGATGCAAACAGATTTAGGTCAAACACAATGAAGGTTTGTTCGTATCGTTAGGCATATAATGTATTTTCGTTCTCGAAACCGACCGTTTTGATTATGTAAATTTTGCTCGCAATTCGATCAATGCAGTAGGTATTGATGATTTTTCTGATTTTGTGATTTTAAGTTAATTTTTTGGGGTAGATAAGGAAATTATTTTAGTTATAATTTTGTATAATAAAATATGGCTTAATGTGTCATTAATAGTAAGCAGTAATTTCATAAAAAACAGAGGGGTCTTTGTTGAAAAAAAAAATGCATTTTTTAAATAGACACAATTTAATAGTTATAGTAATAAAACATACTGTAGTATTTAATTAAAATGAGTGAGTAATGACTATATTATAGAGATGACGGTCTATGTCGCCTCTGGGTGTACTCTATTACCGAAAATGCAAGCCTTGTCGCGGCACGCATTAAAAATCGACAATCGTGGTGTGCGTCGCGATGGCGGGACACATCGACATTTTTATATTATTAATTAACTGAAAATTAAGGTACAATTTAATTTTGTGCAAAATATTGTTTAAAGGCATACAGTATATTATTTCATTTAAAAAAAACTAGTTTAATTGGTTTTGTTCTTAATATTGGTATGACAAAGGCGTACAAACAATTTATTATGCCCACAGTGTATTTGAAGGTCGGTAAACATTTATACAAGTACTCAAACAGGTAAAGGTTTCAAACTTGAGCCAAAGTATTTTTCTTGATTCGTATTCCAACTATCCATCGTCTACGTTATTGAAATTCTACTTTATCGCTCTGATTTCATGGCTGATTTTACTTTGCGTCGTGTGTAGATTTCTAAGCAGTACATGTGGAAGATAAATACACAAGATGAACAAAATAAACCCTGTTTAAGACGAGACGAAAAGTTTTCCATAATGAATAATCAATAACAAACACCCAGCGATCAGCGGCGGCCGCATAAAATATTCATATACATTTAAATTCACACTAAACCATCAAAACAATGGGCCATAGTTTTCGTTTCACAGTTTTACGATCAAGTTTACGACAACCGGATCTTCCAAAATATGTTTAAAAAAAGACAGGAGAAACAGTTCACTAAAATTGTAAGATAATGACATTTACAAGAATACACTAATATAAGGAGTAATGAGAAGACATTGATTGCATAAAAATCAATTTCAATTGCTTTCGCAAACCTGCTCGGCGACCTTTGTATTTCTGTGTCGGCATCAGCCTTGTGAGAATAATAAAGTGCTTGTCAAAATAACAAAAAAAGCGGACGTAGATTTAACCAAAAGGGCATTTGAAATAAATTCTTCATTTTGAATTTTATCTGTCACTAATAGCGTTTATTGCATTGACTAAATATGGGTTCGACAAAACAAAAAATTAAATCTTTATTATTTTACAGCAGTAATTTTTATATGACGGTATTAACAAACAAGTTAATAAAACTAACACACAGACAAATAAACACTTACATTCATTTGGCATTGACGTGTTTTCATGTTTTTATTAGACGAGTGTCTGCAACATTTTATACGCGAGTAAAAAAATACAGTCTTAAGAATCATAATTGCGTCTCAGTAGTTAACATTAATATTTTATAAAGTCAAAACATTAACATATAATTTAAGCGCGTTTTCCCTGAAGGCATATTATAATGTTTAATTAAAATCCAGTTATGTATGACCTTTGCGAAACAAATCCTTACATAAGCCCCGATAGATGGCGCTGATGCAATACAGCTTCAAATTACGTACAATTAGTTTCGTAATCAATACAAAAATACATTATTTTAGATTGAAAAGTAGTCCATTGATGATAAAAGTTGTTTGCCTGTATGTAATATTATCATGGTCGTTGAACAGCGAACAGTTGCGGGGAAAAGTGATGAGTCAGTAATGACTTTATAAAAATTACTGCAATTTACATGCACCTTGACATTTTGAGACCAAATATTAGTGGTTTCGTGGTTTGGTCACTACATATTTCAGGTTTTATTGCTAGTCTACCTATTTTTCTTTTGAGGAAAGTCATTGCAGCTTGAATAGTAAACTTTTGAACTAAGAATAGTATCTAAGCTTACTAATATAGTATTATTTCGAAGCAAAGTTTTAATTTATACTTAAAAAGAAGCTCTATACTGACGTAGTTTCACATAAAAATTCAAATAAAAGTCGTTAAAACATAACAACACGAACAGTTGTGCGAGTTAACGCAAATATTCCAACAAAAAGCCACACTAGAGCTAACGGATCTCGAGTACATTTAAAACAAATAATCTAACACGCCAACCGGCGCCTAAAGTGCATACAAAAAGAAATGTGCAACATACTCTCTCTTAGGTTCAATAAAAAACGACTCAGGCGCACAGCGCAGCGACGATGCGTTTATTTCAGCAATTGACCTAAATACGCCACATGGTCCGTCGGACTTAACGCACATTGTGTGTACGTACGCGCCACGTTTAAGTGTGTGTGTGCGGCTGCAACTGTGTGCACGATACAGGTTGTATTGTTGCTGTAGGGTGCGGAAAAAAGTTAATTTCATTAATTTTTTTTAAGTGCAATTCGCTTGTTTTTTTTTATTGCGATTAATGCCTTGGTTATTGTCATTAATTAGGTTTTGTGTTTCTTAAGCATACGCCAGTTTTGCAATGTTTTAAAACGTTTCGGGATTACCATTTTGATTTTGCTGGAGAAAGCTACTTAGTCTTAATTATCTATTTATCTTGATGTGACATTCAGCACTTATAAGCAACTGATTATGGATTTTTCAGTTTTTTTAAGCTACAGCTAAAGTTAAATTTGTCTTTAAAATAATACCAACTTATGCATCAATTAATTTAATCTACATGATTTTGACATTATTTATTTGTATTAAAATCTAAATAATTCTGCAAGTCCCATAAAACAAACACATCTTAAACATACCACTTTAATAAATATCTCAATCATTAAAAAAAACACAAGAAAAAATTAAACTTAATTATGATAAAAATGCAATTTTATGCAAACGCTACTAGCAATGACAAGCAATATTGAATTGTGGCCGTGTTGCGCATGTGTGCGTACCATTCTTTCACACATTTTTGATCAGTACACTTTTTATTTGGGCTTTTTTGTAATCGTGTGCGTTTAGTTGCACATGTATGTGTATGTGTGCGCTAATTGCGATAGCTACTTCATTTAAATTTCGACTGTCAGACGCTTGTTGGGAAATCAGGATAAGTATGAATTTGGTGCTTTTTTGTTCTTTTGTGCTTGAGTTTTGGGAATATTTGGCGGGGTTTTTAGTTTGTAAAATACTGAGGAATGTTGTGTTAATATGATAGTTTAATTAAGTTAGTATATGTAAAGTAGCCACAAATTAAATTCACTATACCAACATAAACGTCAGCTTTCTTAAAACAGCTCATTACTTGCTATTGAAAATAATATTGAAAATCAATAAATTTTCAATACCTATTTGAAACACAGCTCTTTTAAGAATTTTTTTTAGGTAAAAATGAGCTTAATTGTATATAATGCGTACTTGACACTAATAAAAGATTTTTACTATACAAAATAAATTCTATATATCCTTTTTATTCACCCATCTGTTTTAACGCATACAAAATCTCGGCTCATCAAAAGGAAGCTGTATTTCAGTGACCATAGACACCTGCTATGGTCACCGTCACAGAATCCTGCCGGCCTTGTGGGTGCCCAGTTAGCATTGAACGAACGGACAGACAGACTTGCTTTGCAGTGAAGAAAAACGAGCAGTTTTGGAAATAATGATAAGTGTACAATTTTTATTGTTACGGTGTTAATTTTAGGGTTCGTATAAATATTATGGTTGTAAAATTGACGTTCGTATTATTATTTTTTTGAATTTGTAAACGAATGTAACTGTAATCTTTTGAAAAAATAATTCTTATTAGCGTATTCTTGCTTACAGTATTTTTATTGCACATGTAGGTCTTTCTTGTAATACAGATAGATTTAATTTTGAAGACATCCAGTCACTTAATTTAACATTAAATGTCAATCTAGCTGCGTCTTCTATAAAATTTTAATACAAGCTATTATATACATGGGCTGCGGGTTGTTCGAAAGAGTTACCGCGGCCCTGGCACACAAAGGGCTCCCGAAGGAACACGGTGGGTTTTAGTCAGTAAAAGTCTGACACTCCCTTCCGCTGTCACCCACAGCGGGAGGGGTCATACTGATGATTTCTCATCGATATATATAAAAAAAAGCTATTAAATACATATACAAAAAATATTATTGGTTCAAATTCGAAACTCACAAACCCACAAACTTTTAAACAAAAAGTAAGTTATATATGTCAAATTACCGACAAAGAGCACATAACAACATTCTATTAATATATAAAATAAATGTCACTACAATTTAATTGTCGGGTACAATAATAAGAATGTGTATATCGAGATAGCTACAATAGTCGGTTAATTATAACTCGTAGCCTTGCAGTTAACTTATGCAAATAATAGTACTTCAGTTATGTTGGGCTTCGATGATTTATCAATATTGTTGGATGCACAAAGCTACATATATCATCTGCTTACATTCACAAGAATAAATTAGGCGTTAGCTATTGAAAATTTACTCTAAACTAGGAATTTGTATTCGAAGATTAAGACAACCACAGATTTGGCATCTATGTACAACTAGCTTTTGCCAGCGGTTTCACCCGCGTCCCGTGGGAACTACTCGGCGCACCCAGATGAAAAGTAGCCTATAGCCTCGATAAATGAGCTATCTAACATTGAAATAATTTTTCAAATCAGACCAGTAGTTCCTGAGATTAGCGCGTTCAAACAAACAAACAAACTCTTCAGCTTTATAATATTAGTATAGATGTACTTATCTAATACTTACAAAAAAAAAATACTGTTCGGGAGTTAGACTATCCCCGAGTTACATGGGCTATGTTATTTTATACGTATTTGTCTGAGTTCGGGAAGTAGTTACCCCGGGACGTGGGTGAAACCACGGGAAAAGATAGTCTATTTACTAATATTGAACCTGTAATTTGCGATATAAAACACTGAAACAAAAATCCAACAGTAAAATCCATAAAATATAGTATTTCTTTCATCCCAATAAGCACATTGCATCGACACTGCCTCTTCAAATGGATACTTTATGCGCGTGCGCCTAACCTTTCAGCTTAACCTCAAAAATCAGATTACCAGATACGATCATATCAGTAATCTTTACCTTTTAAGTTTTACTAATTGTGTAAACAATATATTTCATGTATTTTAAGTACTGGGAAAAAATAATATTTCGTTATCGAATCAGTCCCATGGTTGTAATAATATCACAGTAAAGTTTGGTTCTGAAGATTGTTTGTTTTTAGAAATATTTTCTTGTGTAGAATTTCCTTATTTTTTAATTATGTTTTAATAGTTTTATGGATTTATTACTGAAGGCCAGTTATCGTAATCAATATCATATCGACAGTTGACTATAATGCAAGTTTTACACAAATAACTCGCAAGGTATACTATCAATATTTTGGAAATTCTTTCTGATAAAAAGGTACTTGTCGGACCCTCTTTATGTTTGGGTGACGGCCTCTAAATACCCTCTGTCCACTCCCCAGAGGTTTTGGCGTGAAGATAGAGGTAATACACAGAGATTATCACTTATAATTACGATTCATATCTGGGTTTATACCGTGAAAATGAGTTGTGGGTGAATTTTAATATTTTTGATTATGTTTTGAATATTTTAAAAAAATATGCTGCATATGTGTTCCAAGAAATGTAAAGTGAAGTTCTGCTAAAATCATTTATGATAATGAAAATGAACTTAAGCTACTCTCTTTTGTCGAAGCAGTGACTTACTGCGGGTTTCTGTACCCTATCTGTTGTTCTGAGATTAGAGACTAAAATCTGACATAATTTATATCGTACTTAAGTCAAAATTCAATATTTAGTCGCGATTTGGTTATAGAAATCCAACAAATGTCGACGAGTTTGGATGCCATCATTCTACAGTCTTACCAATACAATACTAAATATTCTACGTAATGACACGAAATATTGTCTTTAAATAGAAAATAATTAATCATCAATTTAAATTAGTCATCCATAAAAACAGTAAAAACATTCTTATCACATTTTCATTCGCGGCGATACACGATAAACGTTCGATGCAGCCGGACATTACGGCCTCATTTTTATTTGGCACATAGACAAAAACACCCTTTTTTACGTACATAATACACACTCACACTTATATACAGTACACAGTACATAAGTACATAGCTGGCCAGTACATAGTCGCGCCTCGTTCAATAATTAGTGAATGTTTTTTAAACAGAANAACCCCTGCGGGGCCCACTAGGGCCAGAGCCCGTCGGGGCTGCGGGTTGTTCGAAAGAGTTACCGCGGCCCTGGCACACAAAGGGCTCCCGAAGGAACACGGTGGGTTTTAGTCAGTAAAAGTCTGACACTCCCTTCCGCTGTCACCCACAGCGGGAGGGGTCATACTGATGATTTCTCATCGATATATATAAAAAAAAGCTATTAAATACATATACAAAAAATATTATTGGTTCAAATTCGAAACTCACAAACCCACAAACTTTTAAACAAAAAGTAAGTTATATATGTCAAATTACCGACAAAGAGCACATAACAACATTCTATTAATATATAAAATAAATGTCACTACAATTTAATTGTCGGGTACAATAATAAGAATGTGTATATCGAGATAGCTACAATAGTCGGTTAATTATAACTCGTAGCCTTGCAGTTAACTTATGCAAATAATAGTACTTCAGTTATGTTGGGCTTCGATGATTTATCAATATTGTTGGATGCACAAAGCTACATATATCATCTGCTTACATTCACAAGAATAAATTAGGCGTTAGCTATTGAAAATTTACTCTAAACTAGGAATTTGTATTCGAAGATTAAGACAACCACAGATTTGGCATCTATGTACAACTAGCTTTTGCCAGCGGTTTCACCCGCGTCCCGTGGGAACTACTCGGCGCACCCAGATGAAAAGTAGCCTATAGCCTCGATAAATGAGCTATCTAACATTGAAATAATTTTTCAAATCAGACCAGTAGTTCCTGAGATTAGCGCGTTCAAACAAACAAACAAACTCTTCAGCTTTATAATATTAGTATAGATGTACTTATCTAATACTTACAAAAAAAAAATACTGTTCGGGAGTTAGACTATCCCCGAGTTACATGGGCTATGTTATTTTATACGTATTTGTCTGAGTTCGGGAAGTAGTTACCCCGGGACGTGGGTGAAACCACGGGAAAAGATAGTCTATTTACTAATATTGAACCTGTAATTTGCGATATAAAACACTGAAACAAAAATCCAACAGTAAAATCCATAAAATATAGTATTTCTTTCATCCCAATAAGCACATTGCATCGACACTGCCTCTTCAAATGGATACTTTATGCGCGTGCGCCTAACCTTTCAGCTTAACCTCAAAAATCAGATTACCAGATACGATCATATCAGTAATCTTTACCTTTTAAGTTTTACTAATTGTGTAAACAATATATTTCATGTATTTTAAGTACTGGGAAAAAATAATATTTCGTTATCGAATCAGTCCCATGGTTGTAATAATATCACAGTAAAGTTTGGTTCTGAAGATTGTTTGTTTTTAGAAATATTTTCTTGTGTAGAATTTCCTTATTTTTTAATTATGTTTTAATAGTTTTATGGATTTATTACTGAAGGCCAGTTATCGTAATCAATATCATATCGACAGTTGACTATAATGCAAGTTTTACACAAATAACTCGCAAGGTATACTATCAATATTTTGGAAATTCTTTCTGATAAAAAGGTACTTGTCGGACCCTCTTTATGTTTGGGTGACGGCCTCTAAATACCCTCTGTCCACTCCCCAGAGGTTTTGGCGTGAAGATAGAGGTAATACACAGAGATTATCACTTATAATTACGATTCATATCTGGGTTTATACCGTGAAAATGAGTTGTGGGTGAATTTTAATATTTTTGATTATGTTTTGAATATTTTAAAAAAATATGCTGCATATGTGTTCCAAGAAATGTAAAGTGAAGTTCTGCTAAAATCATTTATGATAATGAAAATGAACTTAAGCTACTCTCTTTTGTCGAAGCAGTGACTTACTGCGGGTTTCTGTACCCTATCTGTTGTTCTGAGATTAGAGACTAAAATCTGACATAATTTATATCGTACTTAAGTCAAAATTCAATATTTAGTCGCGATTTGGTTATAGAAATCCAACAAATGTCGACGAGTTTGGATGCCATCATTCTACAGTCTTACCAATACAATACTAAATATTCTACGTAATGACACGAAATATTGTCTTTAAATAGAAAATAATTAATCATCAATTTAAATTAGTCATCCATAAAAACAGTAAAAACATTCTTATCACATTTTCATTCGCGGCGATACACGATAAACGTTCGATGCAGCCGGACATTACGGCCTCATTTTTATTTGGCACATAGACAAAAACACCCTTTTTTACGTACATAATACACACTCACACTTATATACAGTACACAGTACATAAGTACATAGCTGGCCAGTACATAGTCGCGCCTCGTTCAATAATTAGTGAATGTTTTTTAAACAGAAAATTTCAAATGAAGTTTTATATTGTGATTCGTTTTTTGAATTGAGTATTTGTGTACTGTGTATTGGGTATTTTGTGTTGTGTACTGACAAGTTTCGTAATGAGAAATGCAAATTATTGGGGTGTTTTTTCATTATGTTGGAATTAAAGTTGATGTCGCAAAGGGTTTTAATTTATCATCAATGTATGATGGTTGGTCTAGTCGTGTGTGCGATCTATCTATCTGTATATCTATCTATTGTAGCGACAGTGTGAAAGGTGTCTATTTCGACTCCTATGTCTAATAAAAGTTTATAAAGCTTTTATCAGGGTTATAATTTTATTGAAGTTTTTATCACGAAATACTTGAACTATATTCTTGATCTTGACATACCTACAATACATCTGAGCAGACAAAATCTTCAGAATCATTTAAAAGACAGGAGCGCCTGTCTTCATGTAGTATTCCTATTTTAGATGCCAACACTGACATTACTTATCATGAAATATACATATATAATTTCTAACAAACCTGGAAACGACCACAAATGAATAAAAATCTTTCACTAAGACACAATTCTGCCTACCCTCACTCCGTAACATAGCAACCGAATTAGAGATCCACTTATCACAAGGGCAAACCCAACCATACAAAGTATACTCTTACTTAACCATTCCACTCTATCTTGAACTCCCTCACCCCCTTCCCAGGACCAGAGTAAACCAATCTCAAGGAACTGGTCCAAGGAGTGAGGGGTCTATGTATTTTGGACGGTAGTTTTATAAAAACGAAGGGCTCTTCAAGAACTGTTGGCTAGACTCGAAGGGCAGAGGGTCGAAAAAACTGGATTGAACCGGTTCGAACTAGATATACGTGTCTATGTATGGAGCTGGTTTACGGAAGATGCTTTTTTAGACTAGGCAGGTAAGTATGGAATTTCTGAATCTATACTAATATTATAAAGCTGAAGAGTTTGTTTCTTTGAACGCGCTAATCTCAGGAACTACTGGTCCGATTTGAAAAATTACTTCAGTGTTAGATAGCCCATTTATCCAGGAAGGCTATAGGCTACTTTATATCCGGGTACGCCGAGTAGTTCCCACGGGACGCGGGTGAAACTGCTGGCAGAAGCTAGTAAGTTATAATTGTAGTAAGTCATGTTTCTGTAGCAAAAAAATCCTTATTTCTTAGCTTAAAAGGATGGCTAGTAAAATATGAATTAGATAAACTTTATTTTTTACGCTTTTACTGTTTAACCCCTTTAAACTTTTTTTTAAAACTTTATGTATTAATACGTAATTTAATATAAGTAGTTATATAGATTAAAAACTAGAAAAATAGGTGAAGATGTCATTTGAGAATACTAGATTCAGGTGCAAAAGTTAAACTGGATAAACAATTAAAAATACGACGAAAGTACTTAAAAAACAGATGTGAGAAATATTAAACAATTGATATAAAAAATAACAACTAAACATATCAAATAAAAACTATCATAAATTCTTTTTTTATTAATTACTTAATAGGATATCAATTTGTAGGGAGTTAATTTATGTTTTTTTTTTCTTTCTGAGTGTCAAGACAGGTTATATGCGTGTTGAAATGCAATTCCTCAGGCAATCTATTTACTTATAGGTATCGAGATATTAATTATTATTACAGGGGACACTGTACGTGTAAGTTATTAGGAACTAGCTTTCCGCCCGCGGCTTCGCCCGCGTGGAATTCGGTTATATTGCGGTATAATAAACGACACACAGCGCCATCTACAATCCATCCATCAAGCAAACAATATTTTTGTTTTCCCTCGGGAATATCTATTTTTTTCGGGATAAAAAGTACCCTATTATTTAATCCGGACTTCTAACTTTACGTCTGCAAAATTTCAAAGCAATCGGTTCAGTAGTTACGGCGTGAAAGCGGAACAAACAAACAAACAAACAAACAAACAAACTCACTTTCCGATTTATAATATTATATATAGTAAGGATATTCGGCTTAAAATATAAGTAAACAAGTTTTATTTACGTTAGGGTATTTTGAATGTGTAATAGATTAATAGTTCGTTGTTATTTTTAATTTGCAATCATCAAATAGTGGTTTGGCATTATAAGTTAACATTACATGTAATTAATTAAGGTGTATAATTATGTCTAAAGCCATAAAGCGAGCGTCCTCGAAATACAAACTGTTATTGTACGATTCTAGCTTTCCAAATAAAACAAAATAACTAAAACAAAACCTTCAAACATATTCCATGAAAACCAATTTCACTATCAACGTAAACTATCCAAAAAAACTAACACCAATCGGAATCCCATAAACCAAATACGCAGCTAAAAATCAAAATCCATTCCGATTATATCAATATCCGATTCACACTAAATCGCATTTCGATTCCGCAAAATCCGTATCGTACACTATTCTATTCACACACGTAAACATCACACATACGAGCAAGTTATACATGTGTGCGTCTATCCTTCCTTGACCTAGAGACGGCTACTATCGCAGATTGCTAGTAGGTCAGGACCACTACACACTACACGGGACGTCCAATATACGTTGACCTGCCACTCCCCCCTTCCTATACCTACCTCTAGTCGTCTGCGCTGCATTTGAATAGGTTTTCCCGTGTCTACGTAAATTGGACGTGTGGCTAGACGAGTTGTAGACGGAATGCGGTTGGACGCGATTAAATGGCGACGTGGGCCTCGAGAATTTGAATTTCGAATGTAAGTTTTAATTAGGGACGGGATTAATAGTTAATAACGTTTTGTAGGTTAGTTACGTTAACGTGCCAGTAAGTGGTTACTCGTTATAATTAAGGTATTTGTAATAGTAACACGTTTTAATTGTTTGGTCTATTAGATTAGCGTTAAGCTTGTTATGGAAGTTATTTGAATTAATTTAGATGCGGATATTGTTTAGTTTTGATATAATAAACAGATGGTTTTAACATCATTTCATTATAGTTACTGGATATACGTGTTGTAGTATTTTAGTAGGTACTAAATATAAAGTCTAACCGAGTTGTTTATGCCGCGGTAGTTTCAAGGTTAAGACAATTGATGCAAGTACTTATTTACGTAGGAAAAAGGGAAGTACTTACTAATAATAGGCATTATTTTTTAAATTTATATACGTACTTTTAACGAGCTTTTTTTTGTACAGGTATAGTTTTTTAGTCTCAATATATAAAGTACTTTCTATCTAAGTATAGAAACAATTTTAAAAACTACCAATAAAAATATATATTATTTGTGAGTGTCTTTGACATATTTTATGCTGTTCCCGTGGTTTCATGTGTGTATCAAACGAATGACTTCACCTTTAGATAAAAAGTAGCCTACTTCGATAAATGAGCCATATAACACTGAAAGATTTTTCCAAATCGGAGTAGTGAAGTCGTTCCTGAGATTAGACCCTTCAAAACAGCTTTATAATATTAGCATAGGTAGGTAGGTACTTAGATAGGTCGATATAAGGTTAGATAGGTTAAATAGTAATATATAGCAAATTAACCGCCATTTTAAAGCCAACAATAACCGGTTATTGTTTACTGCATTGCATAGGAAACTATACAACTAATATACACGTAGGTATTGTTAATGTATACACATTATTGCAATTTACTGCGCAGCCGGGTTAGCCTTGAAATCTTGTTGTGGCGTCTGTTGATAAATAGTTAATAATATATTTTGTACTAACACGGAGATAGGCACTTTTATATGCTATATGATTATAGTTATAGCATAGTATTATAATATTTTGGCTAACTATTAATAATTATATGTAACGGTAATATGTATATCTTATTACATATATACTTTTTGGAAGAACAATTGCTTTTTGTTTTAAAACTAGTTTTATATAGGTATGTAATATGTCAAAGTTTACCTTATGTAATAACAATTTTTTTTGGTAGTTACCGAAGAGTATTTTGAGAATTTCTTAACAAGAAATGTTACAAAGATAACGCTGATTAATAATATTGTATTGATTAGAAACATTTGTTCAAAAATACAAAATAACATAGGACCGCACAATTTATTTCCGCTATAGTGTGCTCTTATTTCTTAAGAATCGTCACACATTTTATTAGTGATGGCAGTGTCATAAAATCTAAATAGTATTTCCCCTAAAAATACAATTATACATATAGTTAATTAATTAACCTACATATAAATGTTTTTAAACTTTCGCTATTTGTACACATATTTTAGACAACACACGGGTCTTACTCGCGATGAAACTATAAAAGGTTTACGATACCTCCTTTCTCCCGACGTTTCGGCCGAAGACCCGTGTGTAGTTGTCTAAAATAACCTACATATATCGCCAATAACCCCAAACCTTACCTCTATACTCCCCAAACATAACTAGCAAGATAAAACCACTTTCCTCCTTACAGATCAAAAGAGACAAAACCCAGTTATTCATTCATATTGACATAATATTGTTACTAGCAGTTTTCCCGGTTACCTCAATCCTTTGCATATTATAGGAAAAATAAGGAGCTTACGACCCGATCCTTGAAAAATGGTTATTTTACTGCCTATCCGATCCTTTGTAACGTCGTGTATTTAAGTATGATATATTTGTAGCCAAAGGGATAGTATAGCATGTTTGTGAATTTATTTTATGCTTTCTTATTTTAGTGATATCGTATTTCTAGTTTTTGAAGTTTTTCTTAGACCTAAGTTTATCTACAATATTAACATCAGTTACTTGTGAAAAACTGTATACTTTGAAAATTGAGCGTGATAATTGAATTGAATGTGAACACTTGCATTGAGAAAACTAATAGTCATGTTGACGGTGAACTTAGGCTTTAGTAGAAGAGAACAAAACTGTAATTAATTCAAGGTTTTAGCAGATAATTATAAAACCACTGTGCGATATTAAAGCACAAAAAATATATATTAAAAACATTGAGTATAAATTTTGTTTAACAAGCTTTTTGTAAAGATAAATGTAGTTATAAATAATATAAAGCACACTCAATACTTAATACCACAAAGTGTAATACAAAAAAAAAACTGCGCATGAGTCCCGATGCGTTTGCGCAACAAGCAATCGACGATCGATATTTTATTGTTGACGTCATAATCAACGTTATATGGATAATGTCATGTTATAACATATAGAAGGACTTTTATAAATAGAAATGCATCCGTGAATCATTTTTATAAATAATTTGTTTTGTGATTTGAGTTAACACGTATTAGATTTACAAAAATAATGTCATTATTACAATCATGTGAATGCTAACTGAAACTAAAAAGAAACATATATTAGTTTCGTAAATCCATTTAGTTAGGTATTAAGTTTAGTTAAGATATTTGTACAATAAAACGTTTCAAATATCTTGATCCGGAAGGCACGATAAACAGTGGGTCCCGGCTGTCATTTGAACATCTTTGGCAGTCGTTACGGGTTGCAAACCAGTCTACCAAGGCAGTGCCAGTGCCAGGTTGCCCATGTAATTGGGTTATGGAGGTCAGATAGGCAGTCGCTCCATGTAAAACACTGGTTCTCAGCTGCATTCGGTTAGACTGGAAGCCGACCCCAAAAATAGTTGGGAAAAGGCTAGGCAGATGAAAACGTTTCAAATATTAAAAAAAAATGTATTAATTTATAAACAAAAAACACATATTTGAAGTTTTCATGATATACCCTGTTACACCATCCTCCACCATACATCACTATCCGGTCTAACCGGCCGCATATCACTTTTCTACGTACATATATATTCTACATCTACGCACACATATACATCAACATATATGTACACAAAGTCAAGGGTTGTATGCACCGGGGTGAATGACCGCCGAAACGCAGCGCGCAGCAAGGTCACACACACAAGCGCACGCTCACATAGACGCGGCGACCGTGAAATTAGAAATAGTAGTGATGGCTGTTTGAAATTCACTATCGATAAACGGCTGAAAAATTATCGATATTTTTTTTTTATAATAAAATAGTAATGTTAGAGTATATTTTAATGTAAATAGTTCTTTGATGCACTAATACATAAATACATAAATGATTTCATAAAAAAAATACAAACTTGAACTATTGACATTTTATTGATTTAATTGTATATAATTGCCGCTAATTAGTCAAATGTTATTAATTAATCATATATTGAATGCTAATGTAAAATAATGAAGTGATGTGTACAAAAAATAATAATCGCTAATTAATATGCACATATTTATATAATTAATCGGCCAAGTACCTAAAATTATCAGTTGAAATAAAAATGGAAACACGATTCGTAAGTTCAGTGCCCAAAAAATGTATACAATTCTAGCATTGTTTTACAAAAATAAATACTCCCCTACTTGAATAAACTGAATGTATATTAACATACTATTATATGTAGTAAGTATGTAATTGGGTGCTTTATTTATTTATTTATAGACTAAAACGACCCTTGCCCAAATAACTCTTTAGCAATATAATCTCAATTTACTTCAATATACTTCAAAAAAAGTCCCAATATGCCACTATTTTACTATACTCGACCCCAACAGCAATATTTTTTTATCGATAAACTTTCTTCAAGAAAATGTCCCATGTCCCAGCACTACAGACCGACAGCTACAGTATAGGCAACAGCAGGTCACGGTACCAGAATCTGTCAAATTTTACCAGTCAAACATTAACCTACCTCCATTGTGATAAGGTTGAAAATCTATTGCAGAAATTTGACAGATTGTGGTAACTTGATGTGATGTCTGTACAAAGCTAACCTTGCAACATGGTCGCCATGGCCCACCAAATGATATTCAAATCCTTCGGCCGTTGTATTAGCGATCGACTTCGGCTGCATACTGATGACCCAAGAATGCAAGCAGGATTAGCATGAAAAACAATTGTTTCCTGAACCCTAACTATGTTGCATGCATTAACGTCTGTGAATTTTAATAGTATGCTAATAAAATTGATTTATTTATTGCTTAATACGGTGAATGACTTATTTCTACACAAAAAAAATATAAGGTATTGCCTGATTCAGTATTTCAATTTTGCCAGTGTTTACGTTACGTATAGAAAACGTGATAATAATTGGTTATTGTTTAAATAATTTAGAGAGATTTAATTGCTTATAACTTTTTGCCAATTTAAAAAAACATGATTTGAATGGTCTATAAAAAATATTATATACAACCTCAGTTAATTTTTTTTTTACAAATAATACAAAAAAAAAGAGAAATTACAACTTATTATTAAAAACTTCATAATTGTATTATTTTTAAGCTAAAAACATGGGTAAAGATTTATTCGTAATGAATTTCTACATCACTCGTACGTCAATGTGCTATAAAATATGTCAAATTTGAAATTCAGCACTCAACTACTGCTACGGTTATTTTGAATACGCTAGCAAAGACTACTGCTTACATCAATATATCAATCTCGAAGTACCGTTTCCAAGTTAAGTTATTCGTTTTGATCTTAAAATTGGCATCACCTCATACCTCTATTTTTTTTAATGTTTAACGTTTAATTTTCTTCAAATATTAATTTCAATTATAAATCGGCATTTTCTTTACTTCTATGTATATTGTATAATTTAAAGTGACACATAATATTAAAAAAAAAAAAA
>NWSH02000525.1:2508679-2522521 GCA_002382865.2 Heliothis virescens | reverse complement strand
ATGTAGTCAACAAGACGACCTGGTACCACAAGCAGCACCCGTTCACGAGCATAACGCGAGGATCAGCCATCGCCCCCCTCGCACATTTTTGAGGGAGGGAGGCAACCCGACCATCGACGCTACCGCAAGCAATACCGTCTAAGGGAGCATGACGACTTGCTGCTACACAAAAGAAAACAGTAAACACTAAGAGATTCAGTCGCTAGTAGACCATTTACAATATTGCACTACAACTCGTCGTGAAAAACAGTACAATGAGAGTAATTTGTCAATGCTTTCTCACAGGATGCGGGCAAAACTACTGGTAAAAGCTCGTTGTATGATAAAGTTACGCTACTATGAACCCTTGAATCCATTAAATAATATTCCTTAAAAATTACAAAATAAAATAACATAATAACCAATCAAACAAGACGTACAACATCAAAAAAATCAACATTGCAACATCGCAATCGTCCCAAAAAACCAGCCGAAGCCAGCAGGCAAGCCTAGCTATGAGGGTCAAGGTGATGTGTTTGTGCAACTTTCGAATCCCCCCCTTCGCCCCTGATGCGCTCCCCCCCCTCCCGTATCCTTGCGTGTTATTTATAGGTGCAGTTAATGCGTTTTAGCCGCGGAAGTCGAAGCCAAATAATAGCTTAATAAGTAAGATGGTATTGCGCATGTTTTTTGAAAAACTTTATGTCTATGTTTTTTGTTGAAAAGTTAAAGAAAGATTGAAACGACCTGGTTTTGGTAGCAAATGCAGGTTTTAGTCTTTTATACTTTTTCCATCATTTACAGAAAGAATTGACTTTAAAATGTTTTTAGAAGTATTTCCTAAAACATATTAGTACGCAACTAATTGATTTCAATGATTAAGCTTACAAATATTTAGCCAAGTAATTTACGATTTCCAATATCTTATATTTTTAATACAAAACGAGTTTTCCTTAAACTATAGGTATACCTCCATCACGGTGTTATCATTAATTACCAAAGGTTAAAATAAAATGGTTTTTTTATATATAAAAAATCCCTCAAATCTCTACATGTACATTTACAACTATACTAAAAATGACTACTATATAATAATCACTAAAATCTCGAGATAAAACACTAGTCTTAGTTAAAATAGCGCCCGAAGCGATAAGGAAAAGCTGCAAATGCAGCCGGCTTACTCATGCAGCCTTGATGCAAGCGGCTTTTGTTGCAAATGCACTGAGTTGTAGGATTCTTTAAGCCGACTTCAGAAAATGGGTTCCGATCTATGTCCCTTTATATGAATTTGAAAAAAAAATATGGAAAAAATGTCAACAAAAAAATATTTACGAAGTCGAATTGAGAACCTCCTTTTTTTCAAAGTCGGTTAAAAAGTGAAAAAGATTTACGAAAATATAGTTAAAAATTACTAATAGAAGTTTTTTGTATTTTTAATTTATATATTTTTGTGTCTACATTTGGATCGATCTAAGTTAAAGTTAAGTTTATTTGTACTTATTTTATAAAAGCGACTTACTCACGCAGCCTTGGATGCACCATACAGTGGCTTTGTCGTAAATATACTACTCCACGTGATAGGAGGGTGAGACTTGTAGGTCTTAACCGACTTCAAAAAATTAAACAGGCTTCCATGAGCAAATAGGAAAATAAAATAAAAAGTAGTAACTTTTTCTATTATAGATTTTCGACAGATATAAAAAAAATACCCTGTGCAAAAAATGGACTTATTTTTATCTAATTTACTTTTATAGACTAAAGTGTAGTCTTTATCTTAAATACTAGGCTATAAGCTATATAAGTGTGAAATCTGCGTGGCGATACAAAAGCTGCGCGAGCGCAGCCGGTGGTTACTCAGCGAGACAGCCTTGACGGACATCTTTCTTTTGTTATATATAGCTTTGTTAATTGTATGTGTGTTTGTTTATCCTCGTAAAGATATCTTTTAGTGTCATTAGATTAGGTTTCTTATAATGTTGATAGTTTTAGAATTTATAAAGTAAAATAATCTTTCAGAAAAAATATTTAGTTTATAAAAGTGACATTTTATATTTAAAGTATAGACAACAGCACATCAAGTTACCATAATCTGTCAAATTTCTGCAGTAGATTTTCAACCGTATCACAATGGAGGTAGGTTGATGTTCGATTGGTAAAATTTGACAGATTCGTATACGTTGAACCTCTGTCGTCTGTACATATTTTCTAAGTTAGACAAAACGTAACTAATAATATAAGTAGGCATTTACTTTATTTAATTATACTTTTTTTTAATACACCTAATTAGGACCCTTCATATAATGAAGTCGGTTAAGAGCTAACTTTATAGGTAGCATTATTAGGAGTAATTTTCATCATTTCGATCGAATCGTAATTGCATTTTACAACACCCACAGGTGAAGAAAGGGCAACCCATTATTTTCTCCTCAAACAAGGAAAACGTTTCATTTAATTAATCTTTTTTTATTTAAACAAAGGTATGATAACGCCTTTGACATTTAACCTTTTACAGCGGATTCGATAACCTGTCTATCTGTTGATTGGTTTACTAGAGATAGGAATTTGACGTCACTCGTATGAGCTCATCTCAAAATTCTATCTCTAGTAACCAATACAAAAGATAGATAAGTTATTAAATTCCGCAGGTAGCGTGCATATCAAATAACTTTGACACTAAGTTAGTAACTGTCGTTATTTTCCTTATAAATATATTTATCAGTTTAAGTATTATAAGTGTCTTACATATATAAAATAAGTTTTCTTAAAAAAAAATATTACTAAAAATAGCAACAAATACATTTACAAAACTTTTATTGTTAGAATAAAATATAGTTTTAGTATATAAAAAAAAACCTATTTCCTTGATCCATGTCTATCTGGTTGTAGAGCTACGAATGAAAAACAAAAATAAAGTAAGTCCAAGGTGCGCGCGCGCATAGCATGCACCGGACGGCCATGAAACTCGAGTTTGAAAGGGAAACCTCTACGTACTGGCTTTTCTTAGATCCAAGTTAATGCAAGTTTATGTTTTTAAAATAGGCTGGTGGATTGAGTTACTGAGTACCTTTTATTATTTTTTTTAAAGTTGAAAATAATGATTAATTTTATTTCACATACATAAGAAATACTATTTACAATAATAAAATATGTACACTTATTTACAAGATTATAAAAAGTACTATAAAAAAGATATTTACAAATTATTTTTTTTTAAATATATTATTATACGGTTTTCCATGTTAAAGGATCATTATGTTTAAGTTTTTTTTTAGATCTTCGAGCTTTTTTAATAACATTTGAAATAAGTAGGCATATACATATTTATTGAAACATTTTTATACGAAGATATATTATACAAACAAGATATACTATTGTATATTGAAACTACTTCTTACTAGTTGTTCCCTGCATTACACACTACATACCGCAGCCGGATAAAAGAAGCCTATGTACTTGCTCAATGTCTCAACTATATGTACAGATGCTAGCACATCAACCTGCCCCAATCGGACAGATTCCTTCAATAGATTTTTAACCTAATCACAATATTGAAAGGTGCATGTTCGATTGGTGGCATTTGACAGATGCAGGTAGGTTGGACGGCTGTCGTCTGTACAATATTTAGTTAAGATTTATATAAAAACTAACGGAAAGCTTGTAATTATTGAAATAAAGGGAATGCCTTTAATATTCATAATACTCGTATATTAAATTAAAATAATTATCAAATAACCTTCACATTATGTATTAATTCAATCCACAATGTTTTGTGCAATAAATTAACTATATAAGCTGACCAATTACATTTGAGAACGTCATGCAATAGTCACGTTATATGCTATTGTGTGGTAATGAATCGTAAAACATAGTTATATATAGTTATATTATTAATTTGTTTGTGTAAACCCTATTATAATAGAACTTACGTATTATAATACGGCTAGAAACCAAACGTACAATCTACCAATGTTTGATTGTCCTAGGTATGCATATTCCTAAAATACAATTCTCAGATCTTTTATTATTTATTACAAGTATTTATTTTAAGTAACTTAATGAATAGTTTTTTTTTCTAGATAACATCTGATAATGAAGAAATGTAATCAAAATTAAAAACATTTCATTTTAATCACATAATCTGATTACATGGAACTATCTGACAGATAGCTATTTAGAACTTTATCTGGAACCTGTGAAACTGGCCGTATATCTATTTATTTTATTCAGTTGTATTATGTGAGTGTAAATTAATATAAGAATAAACTCATTGTCATTTTATTTCATCATTTTTCTTAATGGTCTAACGGTGTCAAGAATGTCGCATTGAAGAAAGTCAGCCAAGAAAGAAAGTCTAACGACAGTTGGCTCAGTAATTTTCGAGTGAAACGTGCACAAACTGATAAAATAAAAGGATTTTTCTTTTTGCGGGAATACTGCTTGTTCATTATTCAAAATCGAAGGATAACCTAAAGAAGCAAAAAATGAATAATTTTAAAATTAATCGATCACGCATACTGTCAATTATTTAAAACTATCGATATAGAAAACCCTAAAAGATTTATCTAGTCAGTAGAATCATTTGAAACTATACGATATCAATGGTAAAAACGTTAAAAGCAACAACTAGGTACCTCTAAAGACTACATATAAAAATAATAAACCCTCAACAATAAAATTCTTACAAACTATAAACGAATCAATTGCTCGGCGATCTTCGGGTACATTCGGGATACTTCGGAAACGCTCGGGCGCCCGAGTTTAGCCGAAGCCTGACAGACAAGTATACAATAGATTGAATAGTTTTCTTGTAATTTGCAACCAGACATCAGATAATGTAAGGTCATGGCTAGACTGATTCTAGGAATTGATTCCATTAAATGTCTGCCTAGATTTTTGGCTAAGCATCGGTTTTAAAGAACAGAGAAGGATATTTCGTGGGGAAAATTCAGATTTGTGTCGTTGAGGTAAAAGTATGCAACACCCAAAGAATGCAATATCAAGTTATTTCTTTAGTTAATCTAGAGAAAATATTCTAGAAAATATATTTTCTATATCAACTAAAATATTTCAAAACATCAAATCAGTCTATTTATAAAGACATCTAGTAAACAAATATCTTCATTGAATGTGCCGTCTCTTTCACACATTAGCAAAACAAAAGAGATACAGTATCCTTCTGTGCATCACACTCAATGTCTCGTTAAAATAAAATTACACTGTGTTGTAAATGGAAAACAGAGTTAGCACGATTTGAAAACCTATGCAGTATACCTTGACCCCTCTGGTAGACGTATTTATTCCATGGCAGGGGTCTAGCTAAATTGGTACTTCAAACTTTAGTCTTAGAAAATAGGCGTTTTAAATCACAACACCATAACATTTTGAGTCATCTTAACGTACTAGTACACTATTTAAAACCAAACGATTTCAACTCTTAACACCGTGCTACAGAGTTGGAAAATCATTAACACTACATCCACCCAAAATACCTTGACCCCATACCTTGAACGTTTCCTTTACGACAGAAGCTCATGATAAATTGGTAGTCTTCCAAAGAGCATAGTGTCATTGACGAAATACTGTACCTGCAAATGTAACACGACCAATACATCTTGATACACGTTACCTTGTAAATTGTTCCTCGACAAAGGTCATGGTACATTGGTACTTAACAAGTATCAAGACTCTGTGTCATAGATGGAAAACAGTACTTACGTTTAAGCCAGTGTAGTGTGACCCCCGTCGCCTTGGTTTTTATATGGTAGCAAAGTTCAGAGTATATTGGCGGTATTCAACAAGTGGACTCTTGGCCGTCCTTTTACGAGACTCGCTTTTGTTTCCTATATTATTTGTTAGTTTATTTTCTCTGTACTTGAGGATAAGGTGTCGCATGGATTGTGCGCCTAAAAGTTCTTGCGATTTTTAGTTGTTACTTTGTTTATCGCTTAGTTTTCTGTATTAAGAGGGTATTTAAGAGATTTTATTAGGTGTATAAAAAAGCTTTTTTTCTTATATAAAAAAGCACTTTACCTCATCTCGAAGAAACATTTGAAACAATCATTATTTTTTCCAAAATATTACCTAAATTAACATTTAACATCCTTTTAAATTTTAATCCACTAATCGTCTTAACAACGCCGACAAAAAACATTCTGTCTCGTCTAGACCGCCATTCACAAACTTGTCGCGGCGATTAATCGCACGTGAATAGGACGCGTTAAGGCTTTAAGGTTTGTATGAAGGGCATTCAGAATGTTAGTATATTGGTCCCTTAGCCTTCATTTTATATTTATTTTATGACTTATTTTCGGTTTAAGATGTACCAGTGTCTACCTAGGTACAACAAGTTAACTAAGTACACTAGAATTTTTCGGATTTTTGGTTCTCAATTCTGAAGTTGTTTATTTACTATCGAAGAAGGAAATTAATGTTAGGTTGTATAGTCTCCTGTATTACTGGATCTTTGTGACAGTCTGTTTTTATTTTAAGCGTTAGTTGAAAATTAATTAAATTTAAATAAATGTAGTTCAGTATATTGATGAAAGCACATGTCTAAGATATTATTTTGTACTATTAGATACAGATCCTTTTAAATAAACGTGTGAAGGCGAAAAAGTACTAGAAAGGTATAATTATGTTGTTATTAAATCATTGAACCTCTAACTTTTATAAAAATACACTTGGAGTGCATTGTAAACTTACAAATATAAAGAGGTTTCGTAATATCTGTTCAGTGCGCAGACGCATGATATAGTTTTGTGGAATGTTTTCATTGCGTCAATATCTAAATAAGGACTTTCTATTTCGGAATCTTCCTAAGAGAATTATGCACAATTGCTGCTACGGTATAAAATTAAAGAAAACCTTAAAGAGAAAATCTGTACTTTATATTCCCCGTTTGTTTCGCTGTAAATCGCGAATGTCAAGAACTACTGATTTAATTTAAAAAAATATTTCAGCGGTAATATCCCATTTATTAGAGAAGGCAATAGGCTCCTTTTTATCCGGGTGCTTGGAGTTGTTTCCTCGGGACGCGGGGGAAAACTATTGGCGGAAGCTAGTTATATCTATTTCTCCATTCATCATGTATACTTTAAAATTTTCAACATGATTTGAAACTGATTTAATTTCATAATATTTCTTCATCTTCCATCAAACAAATAAGCTATAATTCTACGAAATTTCATGATTCACCTATCATTAGAAACAAAGAAAAAACCGAATCAATTGTTACTATGTCCTTATGACTTTGGTCTATGATAAACGTACAGACAACAGCACATCAAGTTACCACAATCTGTCAAATTTCTACAATAGATTTTCAACCTTATCACAATAGCGGAAGGTAAATATTCGATTGGTAAAATTTGACAGATGCGTATACGTTGACCTGCTGCCTGTACCTTATAGACCAAGATTAGCTCTCACACACACACGTGCAAGCACACACACATACACAGTATTAACACAATGATACACTCATACGTAACTGAATAGTTTTTAGGCTAGCAAACAAGCGAATGTCGTTTGAAAATCAAAAGTTTATTAACTCCACTATGGAACTATGTAGCTATACTATACTACTTTACTGAACTATGTACTTCACTATATTATTTTACTGCCTCGTTGGTCTAGTGGTTGCATAGCCGACTGCTGAGCACGAGGTCTCGGGTTCGATTCCCGGGCCGGGCCGAAATCTTTATAAACTTTCACAAGCAGCCCGTAGTTGGTGATTGATACACCCGTGCATCGGAGAGCACGTTAATGACGGTCCTGCGCCTGATCTCTCTCCGGTCGCGTCGGATTGCCGTCCCATCGGATTATGAGAGTGAGGGAATAGAGAGTGCACCTATGTCTGCGCAAATGCTTGTGCACTATAATATGTCCTGCACAGCTTGCTGATCTCCATATATGAGAACAGCCGCCATGGCCGACAATCGGCTAGGATGCCATTATTATTATTACGATACTATACTTTCCTAGGTAGCTATCTCGCTTGGCCTTCGGATGTACGCGTGCATCAATTCAAGGCTAAAATGTACTACCAACTGTCTGGATGCTTTCACAATGAAATTACTGGATTGGTTTGAATGAAGTTTTGTGTGGAAATAGATAGAAGAAAAATGTATCTATTATCTTGAAGCAACGAGAAGGTTCAGCAGGATATTTTGAGTATTAAATTGTGTGATAAAATGGTAAATTAAATACAAGCTATTTAACAGTTTCAGTGACTGAAAATTGCTTCACAGATAGATGTCTGATTCTTTACTTTCTATCAAATATAGTTATAAAGTTTAAAACGAAAACCTTTTACTAAGTTTGATTTTTTTAAAGCTTGATAAATAATTAATTTAATCTTTTTAAATATCATGATTTTAAAATTATTATTGGTACAGTCTGCGTCAAATGCCCTTGCAATTCTAAGGTTTGCTATTTGACTACCTGTGCACTTTTTATACGGATTTAACCAATAAGTTATGGTTGTCCAAAGTTAGCTGCTATTGATTTCAGAATAGTCCAGAAAACTATGGACAACAATGGGTGAGTGGTCATATAGCTTACTTCAGAATTGCAAAGTTATGTGACGTGAACTGTACATAGTAATTTATTGATTCTGTAGTGATAAGAACAATTTTATGATTTTACTTGCCATTATTTTTTTATTAAAAAAAAAAAACAGATTTTATTCCTCACTAGTAAGAAATACAGGAACACCGAGAGCTAGGACTAGCCCCTATTGTAAAATGGTTAAGGGCCCGTTTTAAAAAGAAGTCAACATTTAAACATATCTATGGCTTTGTCTATCAGATAGCAAGAACTTTCACTCACTGATTAAAGGTGAATGAAAACATCTTGAGGAACCCTGGATTATAAAGTCTGGAATCACCAACCCGCATTGAGCAAGCGTGGTAATTAACGCTCAATCCCTCTCCATGTGAGACTCTCCTGTGCCCAGCAGTGGGACGATAAAAAGGCTAACGAAGAATAAGCTATTTAAGGATTAAGTAGATTGTATTGAATGATATCAAACTTTATAGGTTTCTTTTATTTCTGTAAAAGAGTTGTCACATGGTCAAAAACTAGCCCGATCACCAACGATGAAAACCGGGAATTTTGATAATTTTTTTACCATATACCTTTAGAGAAAAATAACTCTGTTATAATGAAGATATTCTTCTAGTCTATGTGTTAGTTCTTTTTATTATAAACCTACGTAAATATAAATTATAATTTGATAATCCTTCTTAGTTTTATTATAATGAATAGAAATATTAATATTCTTTAAAAGTTCGAAGTTTCGTTGAATTTGTTTCAAAAAGTTACAATAATATCATAATTTTCCATTTTATTTTCTTTTAGATCACTTTATTGAACTAGTTACAGTCTTATGTAGCTGTTTTTACCTTTGTCAGGCCAATAGGACTCTATTCCCCTGGTTATAGGCTCTAGATTAAAAATAACTATTTTGTTCTAAAAGCGCTCACTCCGTCAAAGTTCTTACGACTTAAATATATTTTCAATTATTAATTCTTAATAGGAAATTCACACAGAACTCAAAAGAGCTACGGAAAAATCTATTAATTATTGTAAATCGATCTTCAATACAGAGAGAATGTAAAATGAATATTTAGAATTATCCTTATCTTTCAAATTAATTAATTAGAAGGGAAATACAGCAAAGAAAGTCTTTTAAATTATGTCCTACACTTCAGACCTGTATAGGATTTTATTTGGGGACAAAATACTATCGTTTGATACTTCCTTCAAATAGGCCTAACAAGTATTAAAAGGTAGGAAGTTCACCTTTAGACATACCTAAAATTGTACTAAATACTACAATAAATAATACTAAACATTCCATATTTAACTATGCATCTAAAATTATAAGGAAAATGTGGATCAAATTCGAAATTTGAACATAAAGCAACATGGCGGGCCCGCGCCCGCGCACTTCGTAGGCTTCAAAAAAAGAACACAGAATCAAGATGGCCGACTTTCTCGCCAGTGCCTAGTACTGCTGACGTCACAGACCGACGTGCCCTTGTCACTTTGTCTAGGGAACATTCCCGATTTATTATAAAAATATACGTTTAATACAGTTCTGTAGTGTTTTTGTAAGCTCAGAGGTTCAAGTTGTGTGATCTGTGACGACGGAACGATGCCGAAACTTCCTTTGTGTCTTTAAAGATAATAATTTCAGACTAAAATAATACACGGCTATAAAATGACACAGGAACGGGTTACCAGAAAAAAGAAATAGAAAAATCAATATACGGTAAATACTTAATAAATAAAGTTCACAAAAAAAATCAGGGAAAAAATAAAAAGTACTTACCAAAAAATAAAACGGAAAACACAAAAGTCCAATTAAAGAAAATATAAATTCTAAATTGATGTAAAATGAAACACAACACGACACTTTAGGCACTAGAGTTCTTTTATATAAACGGTGAAAAATCTTGGTTTTATTTAAAAAATATTAAGTCATTATCGGTGACGTCTGTAAAATAAAATCCGAATGAACACATCGCCCGACTGCCGCGCTATTTTAGTTCAAAACGCTCACTAAATAACTATTAAAAAATCTATTTATCTATTAAAAACGAACTATGAAATTCAAACAAGATTCCAATAAGAGCGCAGTAACGCGTTTCGAGTTCTTTATTCAAAAAATCGCGACGTACTGGCGCGCTATAAAGTTGCAGGAAGAACGCCTTTTCCTAGTGATGTAGACACAAAATTCTTTTCAAAAAATCGCCAACGAGCGTTTTGAGCCAAAAAATCTAACCTAACCTAACCCAGGCGGGCGGGCGACTGGCGGGCGCGTAGGGGCCGCATTGCCAAATATTTTTTTTTGCATCTCGACCGAATTATGCACTTGTATGCGACTTACGTCGTCCCTTCATTGTAGTGGTGCGACATGTACCGATTGGGCATTTTTATGTGGTGTCAGTGTGTGGGGCACACACACGAGCGCAACCGACGAAATTTTTGTCTGTGCGCGTTGAGAGCCCTTCGACGTGGAGTTTATTTAAAAAATTCGGCGTGTTATGTAAACACGGGAATTTTTTTTAGACACTAAAATACTTAGGTGTTGCCCGAAGGGGTCGTTGGCCGCGTTTTTCGGGAACTCTGACTAATTTCGCTAAAAGGATCTCTTTCGTACACTCAGAGGCTGTCGCAGCCGAACACCCAAGTTCGGTTTACGAACGCCGCTCGTGGCTCATCGTTTCGGCGCGAACGCATTTTAAACTTCGAACGTTTGCTTTCGAAATTGCTCATTGGTTTACTTGGTGATTTTTTTTGTGAATAAATCACTTTAATTTCGAGTACTCAAAATATCGTTCAAGACAACCAATTCACTCACAAATCACACTTCAGTAACAATACATTTTTTAACAGGTACATTCACAAATCACTGCCATATTTCGAGTCCGTTTTACATTCACATATCCCATTTACTCCCACTTTTTTCACCATAATGATTGTAAATAAATTACACTGACTACCAAAGCAAGCTAATATCTAGACAAACGTTATATTAGACTGAATGGAAGACGATTAGGCCGGCGACTAGACAGGGCGGTCATCTAAAAATAAACTATAAAACATGTATAGGACCAACAATTTATTAGTTTCATAATTTCTCAGAAACTGATTCATGTAGCTATGTACAGGCCTAATTCTTTCATATGGAATATCTATATGACTTGTACTTCATAAATATATAGAAATAATTAAAGATGGAAATATATTTTTTTATAATGGGGTTAATTTAAAGACAAAATCAAACCCTTTAGACAAAGACAACTTAGGAGTTGATATTTTATAGCTCTATATGTTAATTATATTTAACTACAAACACTGATGAATAATTTAGTTCATTTTAGATTTTTTTCACTACTAAAGACGTCATATTAAACCATACAATCTCTAATTTGGCTAACCAAAATCTAGACTGGCTGCACATAATTATTTTTATATTTCTCTATCTAGCTAAGATATAAGATTATTCAAAACGAGTGGACGTAAACTTAACTTTACACGCAAACCACCTAAAAATAAAGCTCTTACAAGTCTTCACAAAACTAACAAATCTCTATAACACATTTTCCAATAAACTATCAGTTCAAAAAACACTAAGATCGTTGACATACATCTACATCATTTCTACAGAAAAATCTTACTTTCTCACGACACATCTACTCACAATTGAACTAATCTCAAAACCGTTTCCCACTACACTAGGCAAGAACTCCAACAAAACTCCAGTCAATCTCTGTACTAATAAAAATAAACAAGATGAACTAACTGCGATATTTAAGGTACCCTAACCCATAGTGTATAAAGGGCATCGGAGCAAAAAAGGACAATAAAGGTCGACTGGCGACACAGGTGTTTCAAAAATAGTAAAAAAACCCTTTGAAACTACTCAGTGGGCTTGAGCCATCGCCAAACTATATATAGCGGGTGCTCGCCAAATTATAATTAGTGATTTAGGTTTTATGGGATACTAGGTGTTCCCTGCAGTTACGCTCGCGTTTATATAAGCCTACTCCCCGCAACCGGATAAAAAATATGCCTTTTCTTAGGCTCTAGACTATATGTGTTTTCAAAATGGCTTGTAAACCGTTTCAGCAGGTTTTGAATATGAAATTGTTACTTTCACGTTAAGTAGTATGAAGGAAATAAAGGTCTACTACGTGTAGCTATGCTCTCAAGTATAAGTGGGTGGGTTCGATTCCAGATCAGTCAAGTACCATTGCAACTTTTCTAAGCTTGTATGTACTTTCTAAGTATATCTTGTACACACGAACGACGAATCACCATCCCTGCATGGTGATTAACGCCCAATTCACATCTGTCTTAAGGGAGGCCAATGCCCAGCAGTGTGACTATGATGATGATAGCTTTATATAGGTGTCTAGAAGAACTGTTGAGTCGACTGAGAAAATCAATAAAAAAATATTCCAAAATCTAATGATAAGTTTCCTCTAATTATATGATAAAGTTTTACATTTCGCAGAAAATGTCCGGAAAGCCTTTTTAATAAATACAACGTATATGTATGTACTCTATGTATTTTTTTATACTAGCATAAACAATAAAAATATAATAAAAACTGCATTTCCTGCAGTATCGAGTGATAAATGTTGAAAACAGCGGCGCACGCGCATTAGATCGATAGCCCGGGTTGCCGGCCCGCCGCACAGTGGTCCGGATTTTCAAAAAGGTGGACATAGGATCGAAAATGCATATTTAACTCAACTAAAAATTGATTCGTATAGGAAATTTAACACTGATTAATACTTATTACTACAACTTTTCAAAAAAACTGCTCCTTCACGTAAAAAAAAAATATCGAAAATAAAAATGTATGGGAGAAAATCTATTTTATTTTTTTTCTCCGTTCAGTATCAAAGTATAGCAACCAAATCTTATATTCTGGTAAGTACCTATTGTTCTTAATACGACAACATATAAATTGCTTGCGTATCCCTGCGGCCTTGACGCCTACGATGCTTCAAAGTTCAAAATTTTAAAGTTGAATTATCTTAACATTATTAACGAGTTTTTCTGAGTTTTTCTATTGAAATTAATACAAAATATCATTTTTAATAAAAAAAGGCCCCCGCGCGCACCAACCATGTATTAGGTTCGCCCCCTACTACTTGAGACTTAAATATACTACTGGCGAAATGACAGTATACTTTTGTGTAGTATACAACTTTGCCGAACCCTTCGGGGAATATAAAGCGTGATGTTATGACAAAATAGGCATATTTGTTATATTACAAGAAATATATTACATTTCTTATATAACAATCACCATCTTTCGAGCCTTTTTAAACGGATGTTGGG
>NWSH02000525.1:2417389-2496076 GCA_002382865.2 Heliothis virescens | reverse complement strand
AATCTCGCCAAAAATATTTTCAGCTGTCCTGGAAATGATATTCAGAAATCTGGATTGGACGAACAAAGGACTAAATATAAATGGCGAGCACCTAAGTCACCTACGTTTTGCAGACGACCTAATTTTATTTTCGGAAAACCCAAAAACCCTAGAGACAATGTTGCAACAGTTAGCGAAAGAGAGCGAGAAGGCAGGCCTGTCAATGAACTTAACTAAAACAAAAATAATGTCAAACTCCTCACAAACAGAGCCCATAACAGTAAGTAATGAAAAAATTGAGTATGTACGGGAGTATGTGTATTTGGGACAGTTAATATCTACCGAGGAATGTATGCAAAAAGAAATAGAAAGAAGAGTAGCTAACACTTGGAAGAGATATTGGTCACTCAGGGAAGTCATGAAGAACAAAGATATGTCTATGAGGAACAAGCGAAGAGTATACAATATGTGTATCCTACCATGCTTACTGTATGGGTGCCAAACCTGGGCATTGACAGAAGAACTAGCAAAGAAAATAAACATTTGTCAGAATGGAATAGAGAGAAGCACAATAGGAGTTAAAAGAAAAGACCGAGTTAAGCTAAACTATATCAAAAGCAAAACCAAATTTAAGAACGCATACACAACATACAGGTGCTTAAAGTGGAGATGGGCTGGGCATATGATAAGAGAGAAGACAGAGAAATGGACGAGACTAATTACTGAATGGCAACCACGAGATAGTAAAAGAAATAGAGGCAGACAAACCAGAAGGTGGGAAGACGACATCAAAAAAATAGCAGGCCCAATATGGACCCGCATAGCGAAAGATAGAATAGAGTGGAAATCTTTAGAGGAGGCCTATGTCGAAAGACAAGCTGCAACGCAGAAGCGACCGTTTACCGATACCTAAATTATTTAAAAAGAAAATAAATGTTATAAAGTAAACGTATTGTGAGAAAATCATTGTAAAATAAGTTCAGCAATAAAGGCTATTTTATTTTATTTATTTATTTATTTTATGTAGAATAGAATAGTTATTTTCTTCTGTAACTTTCTTTACTCGTTGCGCGGAAACGGCTGGACCAATTTTGATGAAATTTGCTTTAGAGGAAGCACCCTGTTCTCTCGGGGCGCAAGTGAAACCGTGGACGGAAGCTAGTATTAACTAAGCTAGATAAAACATGACTAAAAAACAAATACAACCTTGCCTAGACACAGTTTCAATGAACTCTACCTAGAGTCAGCATGGCTCTACACGTGACTCTATCTTAGAGTTTACTAAACCATGACTATTTTCTTGTTACACACACATTCAACATAAACGGACAAGTGTGAGAAGCACGTAGAGCTCGTTGTGCAATGTAGAGATGAATTATATTATGTTTAGCAGAAAAAAAACAGAAACAAAAAATATGTTTTTAATTTGACGTAGGGTTGTAGAGCTATTTTAGTCCAAAACAAAAGTTTCCAATGTTTATAAATATAGACATTAATGTATTTGGAAATCTTCCAATATTTATTGTGAAGCTCTACCAAAATACAGGTAAAGCTAAGAGAAAACCATAACCTAAGACAATAATTCTAACGGCTATCTAATGTAGAGCATGACCTTGACTCCGGCGGTCAATGACTCTACGACTCTACATTTGAAAAAATAGAGTCACGCGAAACTGAATATTGGTCTATTATAGCACGACCTACATCAATGTCTCTACTATCCTAGTGGAGTGACCTTGGAACAAGTCACTGACTCTACCTAGCACTAAAACATTGCATCTATTCGTGACCTACGCCAACGTTGTTAGAATGATAAATTAGGTATGACTCTACCGGTCGTTGACTCTACCAATGTGTGAAATAATACTGGTATTTCAGATATTTAGTTGCAGTTTTTGGAGTGTTGATTTATTCGTCATAAGTCGTTAGATCTCTACCATTTTCTTTTGATATTATCCTTATTTCTTTGAGAAAGTTATTGTATACTAATGACAAAATAATAGCTAATTATTTTATGCTCTATGTAGCTCTATATCCTCAATATGGGAAATAGGTAGAGGTCAAAATTTGAGTATTACTAAACAAGTTTTATATCGTACTAGCTTCTGCCAGCGATTTCACCCGCGTCCCGTGGGAACTACTCGACGCACCCGGATAAAAAGTAGTCAATAGCCTTTCTCGATAAATGGGCTATCTAACACTAAAGGAATTTTTCAAATCGGACCAGTGATTCCTGAGATTAGCGCGTGCAAACAAACAAAGTCTTCAGCTTTGTAATATTAGTATAGAGAAGCAAAAATAAAGTATTTTCCTACTAACAACTAATAAATGTTATTTATTATAAATATTAAATTCTAACCGTATTTCCCATTGGAAAGTTCACATTAACTTTCCTACTTAGGATGAATTAAATATTGTAATATGTACAGACAACAGCACATCAAGTTACCACAATCTGTCAAATTTCTGCAATCGATTTTCAACCTTATCACAATGGAGGTAGGTTAATGTTCGATTGGTAAAATTTGACAGATTCGTATACGTTGACCTGCTGTTGTCTGTACAAATCTCATAAAAATTCTGAGGCAAACCTAACACACAGATTCTAGAAAATAATCTATTTTTTATCCCTCCCTATTTATTTAGTTACTAGCTGTTTACCCACGGATTCACCCGCGTCCTGTGGGAACTATTACTTGTACCCGGATAAAGTATATCCTATGTTACTCAGGAATAGTCCAGCTTCCTAACAGTGAAAGAATTTTTCAAATTGGCTCAGTAGTTTTGGAGCCTTTAAGGTACAGACAACACATCAAGTTACCACAATCTGTCAACTTTCTGCAATCGATTTTCAACCTTATCACAATAGTGTAAGGTTGATATTCGATTGGTAAAATTTGGCAGATTCGTTTACGTTAACCTGCTGTCGTCTGTACAACAAATAAATGTTTCCTCTTTATTATTATATTGAGTATAGATTTGTTATTACAAAAAAAAAACGACAAAAAGTAATTTATCTATTTATCTCTCCATTTTTTGTAGATTCATTCAACTTCGTATATCCGTGAAAGCCTTTACCCGTCTAGGATCCGTCATATCTAAGCACCAACTTTCATACAATACAACTCAGCCAGTTCCCAACAAACTCTGATGTAGAGTTACATAAAACTCAATAGCAAACTAAAACAGTTTGATAAACATTTGACCTACACTAACATCGTCTCTATTCGGCGATCGTGACCTTGAGTGGCGGTCGGCGACTCTACCGACTCTACCAGCAATAGCTGCGTGACGTCATCTAACTAGTCACGTAGAGTTATGCATTCTAAGAATATGTGCTCGTGTGTGTGTTGTCGTAGGTCTCTATGTTTGGTTAAATAGCCCGTCTCTATTGATGTGTTTGTATTAATGAAATTAAATGTAGTTAGATATTTATGTAACTTTGCAGTCGTTCCATGTAAAACACTGATTCTCAGCTGCATCTGGTTAGGCTGGAGTCTAACCCCAATAGAGTTGGGGAAAGGCTAGGCAGATGTTATTTATGCCAATTTCAATCAAGGTCACCTAAAGCCTGTAAGTCCCTCGAGAGCCCGGGTAACAGCCAGTCTCTTATTTCAACGCCTATTGCTGGCTCTAAAGTATTAATTGACCTCCGTCTTAGCCATATTTGTAATTACAAAACAACCCATATTTTTTTGGCGAACGGCAAAAATAGGAAGCCTTATGTCATGTCTGTCTGTCCTTCCGTACCTACGTCACAGCCACTTTATTCCAAAACTATTATAGCTCCACAATTAAAACTCAGATGGTGCGAGTCCAACTCGCACTTGGCCGGGTTTTTAGGGTTCCGTAGTCCGTAACCAAAGGATAAAACGGGACCTATTACTAAGCCTCCACTGTCTGTCTCCAGGCAGTATCTCATAAACCGTGATAGCTAGAAAGCTGAAATTTTCACAAATGATATATTTCCGTTGCCGCTATAACAACAAATACTAAAAATTAAAAAATATTAAATATCAAGGGGGTCCCATACAATAAACGTGTGAAACCGCAAATTATAACTTTGTTATTCATATATTTGTAAGAAAAACAAAGATATTTTTGGTTGCCGAAGAATGTTTGTATTTTGGCTAGTTGTAGGTAATAGATACGTTAATTTTTCATAGATAATGGTACGGAATCCTTCGTGCGCGAGTCCAACTCGCACTTGGTCGGTTTTTTAGATATCGGAACCGAACTAAAAATTCAATGAGTTGATAAATTAGAATAAACAATGGCGGTCTAATGATTAAAACATAAACATTTGAGCGTAAACATGGTGTCATTGTTTTGCTCTACATTTGACCTTGGATGGCCAATGACTCTATTTGACCTTGAATTTGCTATGATGCTGTACCCATGACTGCTGTTTCATGGCTCACCAACTAAGTTAATACTTGTAATGTCTATTATAAGTTATACGGTTGAAGAACGCTTGACGCGGTTGGTTCGTGGATGGGTGACCATTTTGTCATGACGAGTTCTTCCGTGTTTCGGAAGGCATCATAAACTGATGGATCCCGGCTGTCATTTGACCATCTTTGGCAATCGTTACGGGTTGTCAGAAGCCTGACAACCAGCCATACCAAGTGGTATCGGTTTGCCTGGGTAACTGGGTTGTGGAGTCAGACAGGCAGTCGCTCCATGTAAAACACTGATACTCAGCTGCATCTCTTTAGACTGGAAGCCGACCCCAACATAGTAAGGAAAAGGCTAGGCAGGTGAAGAAGTGTTTATTGCTTGCCAAGGTCAATCTTAAATGGGTACATTTTTTTATTTATTCATCAACATTATAAAACTTAGTACTGAGTATAACTCTATATTCCGCAATGTAGAGTAGTTTCCCACCCTTGACCTTGGCCCCTGACCTTGGCGTGGTCATTCACGCGGCTCCTACGCCTATCCGGTCAACTATTGTCGGCTCTACGTAGAGTCAATTTATGTCAATGTGTTGTTATGTTAGTAGAGTCTGCGCAATTGAATGGCCGTGACTTTCGTGGTGCGTAGATTTTAACGGTGTTAGAGTCGGTAGAGATGCAAATAGTTTCATTAATTTAATTAACAATTAATCGTGTATTTTGTTTTAAACACGATAAAGCTTGAAATATGATAAGGCTTTGAGCGAGAATCAATATTTACTTCAGTAAAATTATGTTCACAACATTTAGGGCCTCTTTCACAAGTTCCAGATAACTATCTGACAGAAGAAAATTAGTCAGAATTAAAAGCATTTCTATGGCATTATTTGTCAGATAGTTATATAACAGAAACAAATTGAGAACATCTTCATTATCAGGAACTTGGTTAAAAACAAAACACTTTTTTGCAAAAATCCCTCTAGTCTCCTAGTGACCTACAAAGCAGACAACGCCGCGGAAATCAAATAGTATATTACACAGCTTCACATCACCTAAAGTGCAATAAAGTAGTCAGTAGACTGACAAATTTTACATAAATAACGGCTATCCTTGAAGCGGCCGATGCCGCGTTAGTGAACGGCGGCCTTATAGTTTTTCTTTGTCCATTTTTATCCGATTGCTAAGAAAAGTTATATTTGTTATATATTGTAGACCCTTAAAAGAGAGATTCAATCTATTCTCCTGTACTAATACTATAAGGCAAGATTGGTATGTAGGTAAGTTTATTTGTAAAGAATTCTATATTTTGTCGGTGTGCCCGGAATAGTGTCAAAGGAACCCGAGCGAAACTACTAGCAGAAGCTTGTATGTCTATGAACTACCACCTTTACCATTTAAATTAAAAACAAAATCATAGTGATTAGCTATATGAATAGGTATGGTATTAGTACTTCCCCGATCCAATTTCTGTATACGGGGCTTTACTATTTAATATAATACGGCTTCTACTAACATGCTGACGTCAAAACCATTATAATTTTAAGTAGTATACGTTGCAAATTAATTGTAATGTGGTTGTAAAAAAACCCAGATTAAAAAAAATGTTGTACGACCAGTTTCACAGGTTCTAAATAGCTGCCTGTCGTCTCTTAGATGACGGAAGGACGATTAGCCACCCGAAACTCACCGCACACAGACCCACGCCTACAGTGGCCGGGAGTCGTCTCTCAGGAAAGTAAGCCCCTTAGACTTATTTGTAGAACCTGCAAAAAAGAGAGAAAAAAGCGATTCTTCTCGAAGCTATTGAGTAGAACCGAGTTCACAAAATTACCTACCTAGATTTCAGATAAAACATAAACAAAAATAATTGTACACTATCGGCCAAAAAAACCGACACTAACTAGCCAGTCATAACACAGCACTTAGTAGTCGAATGTCAACAACCTAGGTAACGCGATTAGGTCGAAGGCCGGACGTTGCGGTAGGTCGCCATTAGACTGACTCATTAATTGTGACGCCGAGTGTAATGTTCTAACTCTATTTAATAGCAATTTATATTGTTTTATGTAGCTATATTTATTAAGGGGGAAAATGAAACAAAGGACTGACGTAAATTATAATCTACACTACCGGTTATTATTATTTCATACTGTAGGTTTCTATACTTCTTATCTATCCGTTGTTTTGAGATTAAGATTATTTCACAGGTTCTAGGTAGAGTTTTAGATAGCTATATCTGATAGATCATACTATAGAAAAGTAATGATAATTACTAAAAAAAAATTCCATGGCATTATCTGGTAGATAGCTATTTAGAACCGTATCTGGAACCTGTGAATCCTGTGAACCTCTTATCGAAAATCAATAGATACGTATGTTTTAAAATCTGCCGATAGTCAAATAGTTGAACCATTTTTGAGGAAACTTAGCAGATGGACTGAAGTATGTATAAATCTATAGTTGGCAGTTTATTAGTTTTAAAACTCTTCTATTATAAAACAGAGTAGTGTACAGACGCCAGCACACCAATCTACTTCAATCTGTCAAAGTTCAGTAGATTTTCACCCTTATCACAATAGTGGAAGGTTAACCTTCAATAAGTAAATTTAACAGATTCGTCTACGTTGACCTGCTGGCGTCTGTACAAAATGATAAATATCCAAAGCTACACTATAAACACCAAAAAAAATCTAGCGTCGGAAAAAGTTTAAATAATTGATAGAATCAGTTCGATAAAGCATCGACCATGTTTAGAATATTTAGTGTCAATGTATTCTGACAGCCAAGGTCTAGGCAACGGACATTGTGGCAGGTCAGGAGTGACTCACAGTAATAGACACGATAGTCTGATGTCATTGTTTATAGTGAAGTAGTGTGCGTAAGTTTGATTGTGTGCGTGTGGCTGAATTTCAAGCTACCACAATCTGTCAAACCTCTGCAATAGATTTTCAACCTTATCACAATAGTGGAAGGTTAATGTTCGATTAGTAAAATTTTACTCGTCGTCTGTACGTGTTTTTCTTTTACTTTTTCATTTATATTTTTTTGACATATTTTGTGCGTGTATAAAAAAATGTGACGTTGCCTTTTAATTTGTAAAATAAATACCTTTGTTCAAAGGTCAGGTAATCTATAAAATTATTGAAAGAACAAAGAAACCGTGTTTATCGGTAATTATAACAAGTTTATTTTTATTGATAAAACTGGTCAAATATACTTACGCTTTCTCTAGTAGACCAAATTCCTTTATAAACAGTAACTTTTCTTTCAACTTTCTCAACGTTAAGACCAACATGCCACGGGCTGCAGGTTGTTCGAAACAGTTACTGCGGCCCGGGTACACAAAGGGCTCCCGAAGGAACACGATGGGTTTTAGTCAGTAAATGTCTAACACCCTATTTCCAAATGAAATCATCTGATGATTTCCCATCGATAAAAAAAAATGGGTAATATACCACAAAATGCGTATACTCCCAATTCCTTTACTGTATCAAATATCTACAGAAGACAAGCATACACTGTGCATTGCAATCCATAACAAATCTAAGGTCGTACAAAGAGCATTCTCTAATATAGCTTCCGCTCGCGATCTTACTCTTAATTTTATAGAAATTATAAAAAATTGTCTACCTCAATGGAGCTACCACTGAAAGACTTATTCACATGCAAACAATCAGTTCCTAAGACCTTTTATTAAGCTAACAAACACACATAATATTCATCATCAATCTACAAAAATCTAGAAAAATCCATCATCATTGTAAACAAAACGCAATTGCGACAAAAAAATCGCAGGCACTAGACCAAAACAGCGCTTTAAGCAGACATCAAGTAGGTACAGCTGTAGGTATTGTGGCTCAACCTTGGCAATGCTGTCGAACTCTCGCCTTGGGCTGGGAGGCTAGTGTACAGGGAAGGAGCAGAAGTACCAGTCTGTGTGGTACTTGAGCTTGACGATACAAGTTATAAAATTAGTATCATACATATAAAGTAAGTATTTAATCGGAGGCTTAGAGTGGAGAATGTGTTTCTGGGTGACAAAAATAAAATAATTGTGTGTACCAAGCCTACCTTTCACTGTCAACTCTGACATTATATTTACTGGCTTACAGAACTTGCATGCAACCTGCCCCTCCAACCTTAGAGCTATTTCCAAAAAAAAGCTGCTAAGCCTTTTTGGTGGTAGTAGTGGTTCAGTTCCATTCTCGGTTTCACAAGTGCAATTAATATAAACGTATAGTGATTGTCTTTCATTTCTTTTCTGTATAAGAAAAGGCCTGTGCCATGCAGCGGGAAAATATAAAGGCTGATGATGACAATACTAATAACCCTGGAAAAGTAAAACTGATCAATTTAAAGCCTAAGAACCGTTTACGCTATCATTTCAAAGCTGCAAACAATAAAATCGTTCCATTATACATTCGGAATGCAGTCAACAAACCACTTATAGACGCATTTGACCTTCTGCCCATACCCACATGGTCCCGACGCACTAAATTTGCTCATATTAGTTGCAAACGCTGGCTTATTGCTTGTATTTATTTTAGCTTTAATGTCGGCTTGTTTATTTTAGTCCGATTTGTAAATCAGGTAGTTTCAGAGTGACGTTGAACATATGTTACTGCGCAGTTGGATGGTGTCAAGGCTATGCTTAGTGGCTACGTGTTTGCTAGTAATAAGCCCTTGGAATATCCTAAAATATCCTCGTGTTTGTCTGGTGTGGCTTACAATTTGATGACGCGATCAGCACATACTTTGAAAGTAAACATTTCATACTTATGCTATAAAACTGGCGACCTTCAACCATGTTTCGTAGGAACTACTCTGTGCATCCGGATGAAAAACGCCTTACTCAATAAAGCAATCTCATACTGAAATATTTTTTCGAATCAGTGCCAAAGGAAGGCAATATTTTATTTGCCACACCTACCCAGGGGTGTATTTACCCTTAGGCTAGAAGGGCTATAGCCCGGGGCGGCAGGCCACGAGGGGCGGCCGACAGGGCGCCCCTGGTGGCTTGGTTTTGGACGTTTGAAAAAATATTTTAAATCGTAAAACTAGAACATCCCTGAGCCACTGATTTCGTGTCTGAAGAAATTTGGAATTCTATTAAAGTATGAAAGCCGCCCTTTGTGTTGTGCGTGGATTTCATGTCTCAAGAAATTCGAAATTCAATTAAAGTATGAAAGCCGCCCTTTGTATTGTGCGTGGATTTCATGTATCAAGAAATTCGAAATTCAATTGCCCCTTATCCTTTCCTGAACCGGTTAGATCCTTCATTTTTTTTCCGCCTCGGTTTTTTTGTCTGAAGCCCCAATCGCTTCGTGCAAGTGAAGGCGCTAGGCGTCGGCGACGTCGGCGACCGGCCGCGCCGCCGCCCTCGCACCTGAGGGAGCCTCGCAGAAAAATTTGTTACGTATTTATTTTCGTTTCGCCAATCATGTTTCATCCTCGAACTGATCAAAATTTTCGCGCTCGCTTCGCTCGCTCATTCATATTGCATTGTATCTGTTCCTCCACGCTTCATGCCTCCACAAATTAACCAAAACGGCAACTTCAGCTTTCAACAAATAGCACTCGCTCCGCTCGCGCCCTTTTCTTTTCGATTTTAGTTAGTTTTTTCTTTCCTTAATATTTCTTGGCTTCATAAACTATACATTATCCAATAAAATTATGAATTATTACTTGACCAACACTGTATATACCCACCCGGCACAAAAGCTGGCGAGGCCCTAGGGCGTCGCAAACTTGATGTTGCCGACGTGCATATTTGGTCTAGCGCCGCCACTGCTTAGGCACGTTGATATTTAGACATTATGAGATTAGTGGCGCAGCGTGTGGGAGTCAGGGAGGCAAATGCCCCGAATTTTTAGGGGGCGGCATAGTTTCATAAAAAATTACGCATGGTAAAATTTTGTCTCTTCAAACGAAAAAAATTCGCGCTCGCTGCGCTCGCGCCTTCTCAATCTCCAACTTCTTTTTTCTTTGTTTACCTTTTAGTCTTCTAATTAAAAAAATTACGGGCTCGCTTCACTCGCATCTTATCAATCTTCAAGTTTTTTCTCGGTGTCTGTCCGCCTTTGGGACTCTAAACTAACAAAAAAAATTCGCGCTCGCTACGCTCGCGCCATTTTTCTTTTTTTTCTTTTTGAATAAGCGTTCCTAGTTAGACTACGATACCCTAAAAACTATTTAACATCGCGTCTTATCAAAGAACGGCTGATCAATTTCATAATTTTGAACATTGAAGCCGATTTAACAAATACAATTGACTACAATGATGTAATAAACGAATTTTAAAAAAAATGTTGTCCACAGAAAAATAATGTAAAATATAAAATCTGTAATTTTTTTCTTCCTTGATGGGGCGGAGAGCTACAGGAGCCCGGGGCGCGCAATCTTAAAATACGCCCCTGCACCTACCTAAACTTAAAATTCAACAAACCTCCCGTAGTCGTATCAATTCATATGTATATGATAACAACAACTAAGCACAAATTAACATAAGGCCGTCTCCTTGAACCTAAGTCACAGTGCATTGCCCCCCGTCGCCGCTCGTTTTGCGAACACAATATCACTGTTTTGCAATTCTATTCCAAGTTAGAGAATAAAGATGTTTTTGTTATTGTTATGTATTGTTGAGGGGATTTGTTTAACATGTGCGCTTCAGAGAGTGAAATTATTTTCTAAGGCGTAATTTCTATTATGCCTCGATATCTACCTTTTTTGTCTATTTGTCTGTATAGCGCTACTGCTGTGCACTAGGTCTTTTTTTTATATCGATGGGAAATCATCAGTATGACCCCTCCCGCTGTGGGTGACAGCAGAAGGGAGTGTCAGACTTTTACTGACTAAAACCCACCGTGTTCCTTCGGGAGCCCTTTGTGTGCCAGGGCCGCGGTAACTCTTTCGAACAACCCGCAGCCCCGACGGGCTCTGGCCCTAGTGGGCCCCGCAGGGGTGTGCACTAGGTCTCGGGTTCGATTCCTGTCCTGCGCCTGATCTGTCTTCCGTCGTGTCGGATTGCCATCCCATTGGGCTATGAGAGTGAGGGAAATTGGAGTGCTGGCTGATCTCCTTATATAAGAATGCAGCCGTGGCTGACAATCGTCTAAGACGCCATTTTATCAATTGAGTCGTTGGTACTCCTAAGTAAGAACTTAGGTAATGAAGTCGTGAACTTGCAATATCTAAGTAGGTACGAATTCAAGTTAAACAAGCATTTGCTCCATAGTTTGTTTAATTTCTCAGCATTCTAAGGTAATAAAGTTTTCACGTAGTTTCTTGCCGCATCTTCTCCATAAAACCTACTTCTTGAAACCGTGCAACTAGTGTGGCATTTCATAAGAGTCCGGGTAACTGGGTTAAAGAGGCCAGATAGTCAGTCGCTCCATGTAGAACACTGGAACTCAGGTTGGACTGGAAGCCGACCCCAACATAAATGAAAAATAACTTATGCAGATGATGGTAGAGCTTTTTAAGCTATAGATTCTACTTAGTAACAATTATTTCATCAGTAATTTATTACTGCCCGATATCCTAAAGCAAGAATGCCAGAAAAAATAAATGGACAAGAAATACTTCAAAGGCCTTTTAAGAAATATTTTCTTTGAACTATTAGCGATAAAATGTATTTGACCTTTAATAGAGTCCTTGACCTTTGAGTTCGTTTCATTATTTATTCCTAAAGGTAGGTCCGGACAGAAACCGTGGACCTCGTTTTGTTTGAAAATTAACATGTAAAACAGTTCAAGAATTTGAACTACAAAGTCGACAATGATAAAGTGTAGATACCTTATAAATGAAATTGACTAAATTAAAAAAAAATCGACTACCACTTAGATTTTAGTTTTAAAACTAGCTGTTTCCCGCGGTTTCATCCGCGTCCTGAAGCTTCCGAGGCTATCTTTGTACCAACATCCATGGAAATCGGTGCATAAGATTTGGCGTTAAATTCCAATAGACAAACGGGGCTATGTTCGTATTTATAATATTAAGTATGGGTATGTCACCGGAAAATAACAAGATCCGTATATTTATAAATTTCCTAGGAAATTTATAAACTTCCGTAGGATTCTAAACGGGAGATAAATTGTATTATTTTACGTCCTTATTTTCGTAAATTTATCAATTTCCGACGTCACACGGTAAATTTATAAACTAACGGATATCTATTCGTAAGATTCTAAATGGTTCGACCAATCACAGAAGCTCTTTTAAATATACGCATCTTTGAAATACGTAAAATAACACACTGCTCTCTGATTGGTCAATGTTCATAGCGGCACTGCTTGTGTCCATAGACTTTAATGGCGGCCGTGAGGAAGGAGAAGTGACACGTGACAGTCAACCAATCAGATCATGCGTAATGCTTACTTATTATTTTACGAGTGACTTCAGTAAGTTTATCAATTTACGAAAATGTGAACGTAAAATAATACTAATTTATCTCCAGTTTAGAATCTTACGAAAGTTTATCAATTTACTAGGAATTTTATAAACTTACGGATCTTGTTATTTTCCGGTGACAGATATACCGAATAAACTTTCATAACATATCTAAATAGATATAGGAAGCAGTTAAATATTTCTAAAAACTAAATAATACTAATATTTTTTTTACCGTCCAAGACACACAATTATTAATTGCATTCCACCAAATACATAGCTCATCAAAAACACACACGAATCGAAAACCTCCTTCTTTTTTTAGTAGTCGGTTAAAAGACATTCCGACGAAAAACTCTTTGTTTTTTAAGCACACTAATGATGCACCCACGACAAAAAATACGCAATCTATGTTGATGCCTACCTCCTTTCAGGCCTCCCGGTTATATCCTGATCTCCGCATATCGCGAGCATTCACCCAAAGCAATGATTCACCTATTCTTAGAACACAATAATAAAGAAAAATAAACAACCAGCTACCAATGAAATCGTAGAACTATAGGTCGTTGAACCTTTTCGTTTCCTGTAAAAAAAGCTTTCTTAATTTTTTACGGAATAAATATTTTATAAGTTGTAGGTGCTTTAAAGAAAATGAAATAATTAGAATTTTCATGAAAAACTAATATTTTACTAAAACTTAATTGCATGACATGGGATTAACTATTTTTTTGAGAAGTAAAATAATAATACACATGGTACTATAGAATTCGTCATAAAACAGCTTAATGATACCCGCTATACCCCTTGGTAAGAGTGGTAGTCAGACTTTCTGGCTTCTGACAACCCACACGACTTCTGACTAACGACAGCCAATAATATTCAAATCAGTCCACACCAACCTAATATGCCTTCCGAAAAACGGAGGAACTGGCTATTCCATCGAGGGTCCCATCCACAGACCGACCGCGCCAAGCTATGCCTAACATTATAATAATCAATCAACGCATATGGCTATTACTTAGCCACTCGCTCCAAAATCAAAACAAACAATACATAGAAAAACAATAACAAGGTCACATTGCAGCTTTCCATGACGGAAAAATCATCATAACCAAAACATCCATACAGATTATCTAATAAACAACTTTATCTATTAGCCATAAAGCTCTAATTCCATTGATAGGAAACGGAAAATCTTGAAAACAACAAAGAAAAGTATACGAAAAGTCTATAATATATCTTAAAATGGTTGCAGCCAGTCTCCTTCCGCGGCCTCTTGCTAATCCCTACATATAAGACATGTATGTATGTATGTGAGCACATAAATATAAAATTGCGTTAGTTCATTAAACTGCAGTAGATAAACACATAGGTATGTTGTGTGAACACATCTCTACTGGCGAACCAGTTCATACAGTGGCGGCCGAAAATATTGGGACAGCTTTTTTGACACTGGAAGATTATTTGACATCTGTCATACATTATATTAATTGTCGCTGGGTAACTAATAATCAACTAACTAACTGCATTCTAAAGTTAGTTGCGACTATTATTTATTAATAATTATATTAAATTAAATCAATTGGAGTTCCTCTTTATTTAAGCAGAAACTTCCTACCAGTTATCAAATAGAAATTTCAGAAATATAGGTACCAAAATTAATTTCAGTATCAGAATAACTATTGTAACAATCCCTTTAATTTATTTATTTTTTCTTTTATCAGGTCTTTATATATCAGAGAACCATTAACCCCTACCACTATGAACAAATTAAATAATCTAGATTGTGTAGATAGCATGATAGACTAGAGTGGTGCCTCATTCCTAGCCCGCATGCAGGCGCACTAGCTCTCATTGTGCCAATTAAATTCACAGCATGACAGCAATAAATCCATTAAATAATTTGATCAAATTAATGATATTTTGTAAAACAAAAAAAAAGAAAAACGCTGTTAAAACATAAATGGCGTCAAAAGTTAAGTTTCTTAGTTTGGTTGGCAATAATATGCTACCTACTAATTACACATAAAATATTTTACTTCCTGTGAAATAACCGAAAATAATAACTAACAATCCCTTGGTAATCAAGATACTTATCTAAATTGCCCCAAAAAAGCGCGTCCCATTTTCCCTGGCGCACAATGTAATTCTCGCTGCACTGAACATTTGCCAAATATTTTTTTCTAAATATGTAACCGTGAGTTCGTTAACCCCGACCGCCATTATCGGGCTCGCCGGACGAGTGTTTTAGATTGGCGCAAGCGCATCGCTGTGTGCATTTACGAGGAACATTATAACCTGCATGTGTGCGCATTTTTATGTCCCGACTTGTATTTTTTAGATTCGGATAGATGACGTCATTTGCGAAGATTGCCAATCCAAATGTACAGACGACAGCACATCAAGCTACCACAATTTGTCAAATTTCTGCAATAGATTTTCAACTTTATCACAATAGTGGAAGGTTAATGTTTGATTGGTAAAATTTGACAGATTCGGGTACTGTGACCTGCTATTGTCTGTACTGAATGGACCCTTTTGATTTCAAGGTCATGAATAGGACTCTATTTTTGGTAGTGATGCTTCCTACGCCTATGGATAACTAAAAACAAACATGGTAATGATGACATCTTTTGGGAATGTTTTTGGTTCATAGAGGTTAACGTAGCTGTTTCCTGTAGNTCCTCTTTATTTAAGCAGAAACTTCCTACCAGTTATCAAATAGAAATTTCAGAAATATAGGTACCAAAATTAATTTCAGTATCAGAATAACTATTGTAACAATCCCTTTAATTTATTTATTTTTTCTTTTATCAGGTCTTTATATATCAGAGAACCATTAACCCCTACCACTATGAACAAATTAAATAATCTAGATTGTGTAGATAGCATGATAGACTAGAGTGGTGCCTCATTCCTAGCCCGCATGCAGGCGCACTAGCTCTCATTGTGCCAATTAAATTCACAGCATGACAGCAATAAATCCATTAAATAATTTGATCAAATTAATGATATTTTGTAAAACAAAAAAAAAGAAAAACGCTGTTAAAACATAAATGGCGTCAAAAGTTAAGTTTCTTAGTTTGGTTGGCAATAATATGCTACCTACTAATTACACATAAAATATTTTACTTCCTGTGAAATAACCGAAAATAATAACTAACAATCCCTTGGTAATCAAGATACTTATCTAAATTGCCCCAAAAAAGCGCGTCCCATTTTCCCTGGCGCACAATGTAATTCTCGCTGCACTGAACATTTGCCAAATATTTTTTTCTAAATATGTAACCGTGAGTTCGTTAACCCCGACCGCCATTATCGGGCTCGCCGGACGAGTGTTTTAGATTGGCGCAAGCGCATCGCTGTGTGCATTTACGAGGAACATTATAACCTGCATGTGTGCGCATTTTTATGTCCCGACTTGTATTTTTTAGATTCGGATAGATGACGTCATTTGCGAAGATTGCCAATCCAAATGTACAGACGACAGCACATCAAGCTACCACAATTTGTCAAATTTCTGCAATAGATTTTCAACTTTATCACAATAGTGGAAGGTTAATGTTTGATTGGTAAAATTTGACAGATTCGGGTACTGTGACCTGCTATTGTCTGTACTGAATGGACCCTTTTGATTTCAAGGTCATGAATAGGACTCTATTTTTGGTAGTGATGCTTCCTACGCCTATGGATAACTAAAAACAAACATGGTAATGATGACATCTTTTGGGAATGTTTTTGGTTCATAGAGGTTAACGTAGCTGTTTCCTGTAGTTCCACTCGCATGTTGAAGGAACTATTTCCCGCACACGGTTAAAAAAGTCTATGTCTTTTTTAGATAGACTATGTGTGTTCCCTTCTTATTTATTAGATTCATTCATTTTAGTGTGAAAGCTTAACTGACAGAAAGACAAATACTTTTCATATTTATTAATATACAGAAGATTTGTTAGTACTATTTGTAGTATTTTTGATTAAGAGTTGCCTAATATAACTCCCTGCTTCAGTCCCGTATGCTGATGATGAGGTCATTGGTCGTAATGTGCTGACGACCTGGTTATCGCGAGTTTCGACCCTGCTGCAATGTGTACACACTTTAGAATTTATTGTTAGTGTCGTGTCCTAAATCAAACAAACCGTTTGAGAATGAAGGAAAAGTCTGAAACTTCAAATCTCTGAAATGAGGAAATAAAATAATATTTTAAAAATATACTCCATACTATAATTTTCTTTTATACTTATTCAACCAAATGCAAATCTTTACACTTGAATAGAAAAATATTGTGTTGTTTTTACCCTAATATAGGAGAACAATTAAAAAATCAAGTAAGAAAAACTTTTTAAGTTTAAAAAAAATCAAGAAAAACATAGAAAAGTAAAAATACATAGAATAAAAAAAATACAACGTTAACCTCAAAAATAAAAAGAGACTTGTCTTTAGTTTATACAGTAATTTCCACATCAGCAAACACAAGTGTAATAAATTTAAGGAAATATAGACCCCTATTAATGAAATAATCACCACATAATACACCACATCCCTCTTAAATCACCACTCACACCTTTACCAAACAATTAACATTAAAACAATCCTAACATACCAAACAAGAATTCCCAAGCCCCCAAGACCCAAAACTACCCTCGAAATAACAATGTAAATAAACTATAAACCGGACTATTTCCATCGTCTAGACACGAACCCTCGACCCTTGAGGTCAAGTACGGTCAACTAGACAGCAACTATGAATAGGTATGGTTTATAAGGGTATGGGGTAACAGGTTTGGGTAAACATTTGTGATATTTCCTTTGATGTGTCATGTCTTATTTGCTATTGTATCGAAGTATTGTGGCTTATTTATGATTGTTTGGTTTGTTTATGCGTTTGTAGATCCCTAGAAAGGGCTTGCATAGTTTATAAAAATAGCTAATATATATTTTTCGGATGTTGAGAATACTCTAGGAAGGAACTGTAAAAAAAACTTATACTAGCAGTTCCTCGTCCTTCTGAATCCTCAAGATTACTCCCTGAGTAGTTTACGATTTCTAAATGGATTATACTTCTCAAATTACCTCATAACGTCACAACACTATCAACCTAGAGTATTCACTAATTATCATCGTAACATTCTCCTAATGACTTAATAGGTTTTATTTTTGTAATAACTTCACCTCTGTTAACATAAAAAATACATAGTCACACAAAATCAAATCATTCATTACAACAACATAAACAAAACACCAAAACTATCCCATTCACAAAATCCATTTCTCCTCACAAACTACACACCTCAAAATCACTCATCCACAAGAGGAAGGGCGAAGAAAATTACACTGTCGTGCATGTAACTGTTCCCTCACTACCTTTGTGACCCACTTTCCCACACCCCATACGTCTAGACAAACCCCTGGGGTGGTCAAGTATACACGGATACTGTTTGATACAAAACTAATCCCATTTGGGGAAGCCCGTTATAAGATTTACTTTCCCTATAGATTTTTTTGTAGGAAAGGATGTAGGGGAAATGGTTTCGGTTAGCTTAGTGCGTCAATGAGTCTGTATAATATATTTTTCTGTAAAAAATTACAAATAACTTACTATGTGCGTCAATAGGTGTTAAATTTTGTTCAAATGTACGTCAGTGTAAAGGAAATTGAGATGTGAAATTAATAATGATAGCATATCTAAAAGGAAATATTGAAACAATTAGAAACCTCAAAACTGCAACTAACTCAACTCCTGTAGCAAACATAAAATATACAGGATATTTCATTGCATTATTCAGGTGTCAAATACTTTTAATGTACGTCAGTAAAAAGGTTAAAATGTGAAAAAATAAAAACGATAACAAAAGTTGCACGAGTAATACTCGTGCTTTCTATTAAAGCATTTTTCAATACAATGGACCAGTCATTTACATGCTACAATTAACATTTAATTTAATAGGAAATACTGAGCTCAGAAATAGCAAAATTACAAGTAACTGAACTCCTGTTGTTACCAAAAGCAAATATAATCTTATACAGCTACTACCTTTACCATAGTTATATTGAAATGCTTAGAAACCCTAAAACTACCAGCAACCCAACTCTTGTTGTTAAAAGCAAACAATATCTTACACAATACTTTCCATAGAAAATATCTTTACTTTCCAAACTACATACCTACGTACGTAAGAACATATGAAACTATCCCGAATCAATCACAGTACAACATCTATGGTCACCCTCTCCCCCTCCTCTCACCCTCGTCCTCACAACCCGATCCTGTTTGCAACCTTGAACACGCCATCTTAACTATCAATAGAATCCACGCACGAGCGAGACGGTGCTAGTCTCGAGGTACGAGGGAGGGAGACGGAATAATAACATAAGAAACGCAAGGTCGCCGGGCAGTGGGTCATCTCGTCTAGGCTATGTCTAGCACGCACACTAGTTTAGTTGTACCGATAGTAAGAAAGGTGTAAATAAATGTATTTACATTTTATTTTTTTGTTTTAATTGTTTGTTGGTTTGTTTATGTGTTGTGTGATAGTTTCTGATGTGTGTGGGGTATAATTAAATAAGTTTAATAAAAAAGTCAGGGTCAAATGTTAGTAATATTCTGATTTCTTGGAACATTCTAGAAATAATTTCGTGATTGCGTATCTTTTTTTTGTTACAACAATGAGACACATGTAACTATTTATTTTTCATATATCAAATACTACAAAATATATAATACTATTCTAGAGTGCAAACTGAAAAAAAAAACGAAAAAAAATAAAAAAAATGCTTCATGAGTTAAAATCAAACAAGACATCAATTGTCACGACTTACATCTCAATTCCTGCCACATACCACTAACACACAAAGAACAACTAAGCCTCATGTCCCGAACCGCCAAGCCCCAAGAATTAGCAAGAGCGTGCTCCAATTAGCCACAAACACCTAAATTAATGAACTCCGTCACACGCAGCCGGAATATTTAGCGAAAGCCACTGAACTTAACGTTAGGTTATTTGAAAGACTTAACTCATTATGTAGTTTGAACTATCCTTATTTAGCATAATTATCAAATTCTACAAAATCTGCTAATTATTTCTTGTTACACATCAAGCCCGCCAAGTTGTTAGGTTTGTATCATGAAGCACCAACTCTTCAATTTCTATCGGCTAGCTTTTTAGAGCCTTTGAGGAATACAAATCTTCTTAATTTCATCAACTGCTTAATGTATTGTCGACTCATACCAAAACAAAAATTTTGCTACATTCGACTAATATGGCCAACTTTCCACAGTTCAAATGGCAAATCCTATGAGGTACCGTAGTATTTCAGTTTTATGTTCTTCCCAGGATAGTTGTGGCCATTTTACCTTTAGAGTAAGCTGACTATGGCTTGTTTCATGGCGCGCTGAATAAATAGCAAAAGACAAGCCTGTTTTACAATACAAACTATTACAGATTTACTGAAGTTCGTAAGAACGTTGAAAAAAAACTTTAAAAATAAACGTGATAATATACTTAATCTCAAAGCCTCATCAAATCATTAAAAAGCATCATATAGCTGTAATAGTTTCCATCAGACCCGAATGTAACTAACCTGAAAAAAAAATCTCTATTAAACGTAGTACACCAAAATATTCCTCAACATTATTCAAAAAACAGTATCAGCATTTACCAAAAAAAAACACAAAAAATATAAAAATAAATCAAAAATAAAATCCACGTACATAACTTGCGATGCTATCGGTGCGCTCACACTAGCTCACGCACACAGGCGCACGCGTGCGATAGTTGTCGTCACACGTATTGTGCTAGCAAACACGATTACAGGATTACACGTGTCGGAAGACGGTATGGGAATGGGAATATGTTGGATGGGAATGGGATTTCCTATCGTGTATTTGAGCTTGTATAATCTGTTATTACATGTGTTTATTATAAGTTAGTTTTGTTTCCGTGTATTTTACTGCAATTTACGAGTATCAAATTTTTCTACTTTTACTTTACTTTACTCTTCTAAATTTACGCTTAAATAAAATACATATTTAGGTGTAAATAATTATCAGTTCGCATTTAGATCAAACATAATGTTATTGTAACTATGTCAATCAAATACTAGCTTCCTCCAAAGGTATCACAGGGAACTACTAAGCATATAAAAAGCCCGAATAAAAAGCTATAGCTTTAGCGATAGTGTATATCTTTCTTCGATAAGTAGGTTTCCTAACACTGAAAGAATTTTAGCCCGGCCCAGTATTTAACGAGAACGCGTGAGAGAAAACAACAAAAAAACTTTTCAACTTTTTAAGTGTATAGAGAGTGTTATTAAATATTAGACTCGTTTTTATAACTATTTGTATCAAAGCAATGTCACCGCAACAAAATCCCACAAACCAGTCTTACTCCCTCAACTATTTGGGAAAATCAAACCTTCACATTCCCATTGGGAGCGTGAGGATTACGGCAGCTTACACGTATCGCGACCAATTGGGAATGGGAATGGGAATGACGCGGTTTATTACAGGTTAGAACGCGGTTATCATAACAGCGGTAATTTGGGGTATTGTTGCTCTATCGTGGGCGTTTTGGGGTTAAATAGTCAAATATTTTGGGTATTATCTGTTGATCGTGTTTGATTTCTATAACCTATCTATCCATTGGTTTGCGATTACCGACCGATAATGTCAAAATTCTATCTGTAATAGCAAGTCAACGGATAAGTTAGAAAAATACAGCGTAAATGGTGAAACTATTTTATCCTGGCATAAGTAGGAAATAATTGTTTGTTGCTTAAAAAAAATGTGGCTATATCTCGCAATTCTCAATTTTCACGCACTCTAGTCAAAAAGTAATCTATTAAAGGCCTCAATAAGTACCAAGTTCAACAAGATGTAAGATGGACGTTTTTAAATAATGTTTATGTTGGCTTTCATTCTATCCTAGTGCAACTTAGTATCAATGTTTTACATGGAGCGACTGTTTATTACAATATAACTTCGAGAAAGAATAAAGATGGATATTATTTGTAGTTTAATCTATACTACATTTTTAGCATAAAATATTCATATAATTGTCTACCTATTCACCTAATATATAGGAAAATACATGCAAATCAAAATATCTTTAACAAAAATGCACTTAAGCTTGCAGTCTAAAGTACAATTTATCGATGTTTCTGCATTCAATTGCACACAAATGTTGTTCAAGGCCAGACTGACCGTTTTATAGCATATAATAATCAGTTAGCTCACCCCAACTGGATGTGCGACGGGGTGCTTTCCACCCCTAGGCTTTGTGAATATACTTACTTTCGTTTGTTGATGTATAGTATGAGTCTCAAAGAGAAATCGTTTAGTTTGTGTGCTCTGTTTTGAAATGCATAGTATATTGTATAATAATGAAGTATGGCTTAAAAATGTTATGTGTAAATGTCCTGTGTTTAATTTGTAGAAAAAATCACGTAATGTGTCATTACATTACTGCTAATACTGTACATCTTTGTGTCTATAAAATCTTTAATAATATTATTAAGCTGAACAGTTTGTTTGTTTGAACGCGCTAATCGCGTAANATAAAATCCACGTACATAACTTGCGATGCTATCGGTGCGCTCACACTAGCTCACGCACACAGGCGCACGCGTGCGATAGTTGTCGTCACACGTATTGTGCTAGCAAACACGATTACAGGATTACACGTGTCGGAAGACGGTATGGGAATGGGAATATGTTGGATGGGAATGGGATTTCCTATCGTGTATTTGAGCTTGTATAATCTGTTATTACATGTGTTTATTATAAGTTAGTTTTGTTTCCGTGTATTTTACTGCAATTTACGAGTATCAAATTTTTCTACTTTTACTTTACTTTACTCTTCTAAATTTACGCTTAAATAAAATACATATTTAGGTGTAAATAATTATCAGTTCGCATTTAGATCAAACATAATGTTATTGTAACTATGTCAATCAAATACTAGCTTCCTCCAAAGGTATCACAGGGAACTACTAAGCATATAAAAAGCCCGAATAAAAAGCTATAGCTTTAGCGATAGTGTATATCTTTCTTCGATAAGTAGGTTTCCTAACACTGAAAGAATTTTAGCCCGGCCCAGTATTTAACGAGAACGCGTGAGAGAAAACAACAAAAAAACTTTTCAACTTTTTAAGTGTATAGAGAGTGTTATTAAATATTAGACTCGTTTTTATAACTATTTGTATCAAAGCAATGTCACCGCAACAAAATCCCACAAACCAGTCTTACTCCCTCAACTATTTGGGAAAATCAAACCTTCACATTCCCATTGGGAGCGTGAGGATTACGGCAGCTTACACGTATCGCGACCAATTGGGAATGGGAATGGGAATGACGCGGTTTATTACAGGTTAGAACGCGGTTATCATAACAGCGGTAATTTGGGGTATTGTTGCTCTATCGTGGGCGTTTTGGGGTTAAATAGTCAAATATTTTGGGTATTATCTGTTGATCGTGTTTGATTTCTATAACCTATCTATCCATTGGTTTGCGATTACCGACCGATAATGTCAAAATTCTATCTGTAATAGCAAGTCAACGGATAAGTTAGAAAAATACAGCGTAAATGGTGAAACTATTTTATCCTGGCATAAGTAGGAAATAATTGTTTGTTGCTTAAAAAAAATGTGGCTATATCTCGCAATTCTCAATTTTCACGCACTCTAGTCAAAAAGTAATCTATTAAAGGCCTCAATAAGTACCAAGTTCAACAAGATGTAAGATGGACGTTTTTAAATAATGTTTATGTTGGCTTTCATTCTATCCTAGTGCAACTTAGTATCAATGTTTTACATGGAGCGACTGTTTATTACAATATAACTTCGAGAAAGAATAAAGATGGATATTATTTGTAGTTTAATCTATACTACATTTTTAGCATAAAATATTCATATAATTGTCTACCTATTCACCTAATATATAGGAAAATACATGCAAATCAAAATATCTTTAACAAAAATGCACTTAAGCTTGCAGTCTAAAGTACAATTTATCGATGTTTCTGCATTCAATTGCACACAAATGTTGTTCAAGGCCAGACTGACCGTTTTATAGCATATAATAATCAGTTAGCTCACCCCAACTGGATGTGCGACGGGGTGCTTTCCACCCCTAGGCTTTGTGAATATACTTACTTTCGTTTGTTGATGTATAGTATGAGTCTCAAAGAGAAATCGTTTAGTTTGTGTGCTCTGTTTTGAAATGCATAGTATATTGTATAATAATGAAGTATGGCTTAAAAATGTTATGTGTAAATGTCCTGTGTTTAATTTGTAGAAAAAATCACGTAATGTGTCATTACATTACTGCTAATACTGTACATCTTTGTGTCTATAAAATCTTTAATAATATTATTAAGCTGAACAGTTTGTTTGTTTGAACGCGCTAATCGCGTAATAAGGCTATAGGCTACTTTTTATCCGGGTGCGCGCAGTAGTTCCCACGGGAAAGCGGGTGAAACCGCTGGCGGAAGCTAAAGTTGAAATAAATAGTGAGTTGTGATGCCGAAACTGAATAAAGTTCTGATTAACGCTATTATATCATTTCTGACATAAAAACCAAAATTAACTATCCCTGAAGACTATAGCAAGAGCAGGAAGCCCCTGATACCATAAACTCCTGCGTAAACAATCTACGCGATACAATCTGAATATCTTGTTCAATTATAGACACCATATCATAAAAACTTCTACTTAGTAAATATTCATCGAAGAAGCCATAATAATTTAAAAAACTGCGTCATACCAGTCACACACACGTTTTCTTAGGCACAAATCTAAAACTGCGCAAAAGAACTGGTTACAGAAATTACTTAAAAATATTGTGCAACAATTTTAATGAACCAACTTCGAAACTGGGATAGCTATGGTGAAAAAGGCTAGTGTCACATATTCGCCAGGAATGCACGTGGAGATTACTGCTCATTCCTTCTATGTATAAAGAGGCTTAGGCTTTGCTTCTTTTTATCGATGGGAAATTATTAGATGATCCCTCCCGCTGTGGGTGTCAGCGTGCGGGAGTGTCAGACTTTTACTAACAAAAACCCACCGTGTTCCTTCTTGAGCCCTTTGTCTTCCTGCGCGGTAACTCTTTCGATTTTCCATCTACGCGATCTATCCTTAACACTATACAGTTAATACACATCCCAAAAACATAAAAACTTCTAAGCAAATATTTATCAAAGAAGCTGTTATTCCAATGAGTCACAATCACTTCCAGTCTAAAACTGCGCAATAGGTCTGGTTCAAGACTTGCACGTTTAGACCTCGTGTCTAGTGCAATGACCGGGGACCAAGGCCGACCTGATGCGTCTTAGAATATAGGTAATGGTTGCAAAAACATTATATTAATTTTACACCTTATAGTGAAAAGTTCGGAATGGAAAATCTTAACTTTTCAGGAGGAATAGGATGTGCTGGAAAGGCGGTGAAAATATTTCATTTTTTATGCTTGTTTGTCTAACGGTCAGTTTCACAGGTTCCAGATAAAATTCTAAACAGCTATTTGACAGATAGAGCCATATAAATGTTTTTAATTTTTACAACTTTTCTATAGCATGATAACATATGAATATTTAATCTGCCGTTTTTTTTTATTTCACTTTCAATAGTATCAAATTAAGTACCAAAAACAGTACTACGCCAAATACTTTCTAATACCTCTACAATATGCCCACAAAACCAAAAACAAAATCAGTAGCTAAAATACCTCACTATTTACAGTGAAAAAATTATAATTCTACGCCAAAAACAACAAAATTAGGTATACAAACAAAATATTCCATTCAGAATTCCGAGCTGACGTAAAAAAACTCTTAGAATTTTCCTCACGACTCGTTTCAAGGTTAGGTTAGAACTTATTCAGTCTAGCTAGAACCTGACCTACGACAACTAGAAGTCTAGGTCGACTAGCCTTCAACTTGAGTGAGCACGTTGACTCGGTGACACGGCGAATTTTAAACAAATAGACGGCTAAAAAGTGATTTGGTTGTAGACGTATTTTTTGGGCGAAAGTCGCAATGTCGAAAGGATAAGTTGGGTACTACATATTTAGTTAGTTAATACAATTTTGTAAAAATAAATGCTAACTGTATTTCATAGTTTCAATCACGTCACGTCTCCAATAAAAGATCACGAAAGTTGGCCATTCTTTTTGTGTGAAAAATAGTAACTAACCATCTCAATGGAGACAATTGTTTTCGTTTGATGATTTGGTTCTTGCAATGGTGTAGATTGTAATAGGAAAATTATTTAATCTTATCGTCTAGCCAAAATACTGAAAAATCTACAGTTGAAAAATCAGAAAATTTTAATTATTACTTTTGCTACAAAATTTTTTTTTTCTATTCTATTGATACTTTCAACTCTAACAAGTTTATCTATGTTTTCTTTTTCAATTTGATTCTAAGTTTGAATTTAGTCCTGTTCATATAAAGAGGTCATGTCATAACGCCCGCCATTGTTCCGATTTGGACGAATGAGGTTACAATAATTGTAATTGTTTATTAGTTATGGTTCGAGTTTTGATAGTATGCATGTGTGTGTTTATATACACATATATGTATAGGCACACTTAAGCTGTGGTATAGGTAAAAAAATGTATTTACTAAAAAAGAACAACATTTTTTTGTACTGGGCATAGCAAAAATAAGCTTTTCCTGTACCAAAAATAAAATTTGAATTCTGACCTGCCTAAACATTCATAGGTCAGTTTTTTTGTCATTATATTTATTTTACATTTTGCCGTTTTTATGAAAAAAAAACTACCCGTCGGCTTTGTATAGGCCTGCTGAAAATTAGCATGTAACTATTTTTGCAAGTTGAAATGTTACGTTATAGAATTAAAGCTTAAATGTGAGTAATGATATGGTAGTTCATACATCCCTATTTTACTTATTTTAAGCCAATTTCCCGAAGAAGAAGAGGAAAATTAGGTGTTATTATTTTCAGCTTCAGACAGAATGAAAATCACAACTCTACTTCAGCATCTATTTCGTAAACTTATATTATTTATAACTCCCGTTACTTCTTTTGCTCATATTACCCTAATGGAAAAAATAAAAGATATTAATCTATGTTGATTTCAAATGTGATATGCGAAATAATTTGACCATTTTACGCAGAGGGTTATACTATGCATTTTGTAAATGAAACTTTGTATTACAGTAATTATGTATTGTAAAACAATAATTGTTATCAGCTAATTGTATTGTAATAGGCAATTCTGTTGCTGGGATGTTTGTCCATTAACGCTTCTTCGAAGGTTATAATACTAGGAAGCGGTTTTTGGGTATCTTGCGCTACATAATTTGACATGAAATCTAATTTTATTAGCTCATTTTCAATAAACAATGTTGAATTAAAACAATACTGATTTTGACTTCAAAGTAAGTACTGCAAAATGTAAGCCATTTATATTCATACTAGCTTCTGCCAGCGGTTTCACCCGCGTCCCGTAGGAACTACACGGCGCACCCGGATAAATGGGCTATTTTTCAAATCGAACCAGTAGTTCCTGAGATTAGCGCGTTCAAACAAACAAGCTTCAGCTTTATGATATTAGTATAGATAGAATATCCAGAAAACAAAAACTTTTGCCATTGTTTTCTCAAGGTGCAGAAAGAAATTTCCAAGGGACGCGGCTGAAACTGCGAGCAGAAGCTTCTTCATATATAATGTCTGTTGTTCTGTGTTCGTTTATTATCGAAGAAGTACAAGAGACTTAAGTCCCGTTTTACAAGTTCCAAATAATGTTCTAGATAGCTACCTAACACTTGGCTACTTTTCTTTGGCATTATCTGTCACACAGCTATCTAAAAAAAATATCTGGTACCGTGGTAAGGGGCCCTTAAAAAGTCTAGCTACTTAGCTATGAAGATGAATGAAGTATTGTTTTCCCTTATCTTGAATTACTTGACAATCGTATATATGTCACATCAATCAATATTCAGTCTCAACCCGTTTTTTGTTGGCAGTTGTTAGAACATCAGAAAGAAAATGCTCAGTAGATTTCTGGTTAAGACAAATCCTACGATCCTATTAATATTATAAATACGAAAGTAGCTCTGTTTATCTGCACGGTTCAAATATTATCATCTGCCTAGCCTTTTCTCAACTATGTTGGGGTCGGCCTCCAGTCTAACCGGATACAGCTGAGAACCAGTATTTTTACATGGAGCGACTGTCTATTTCTGACCTCCACAACCCAGTTAACCGGGCCACCCGATACCCATTGGTCAGACCTTCTGGCTTCTGACTATCCGTAAGGACTGCCAAAGATGGTATGACAGCCGGGACCCATCAGTTTATCGTGCCGTCCGAAACACGGAAGAACTCGTTACGTCAAGATGCCATCCACGGACCGACCGCGCCAAGCGTTGCTTAACCTTATGATCGATCTATCCGCGTGGCTTTGACTTAGCCACGACCTCTTCCAACTATTACTATGATTTAAATGTTTGGTACACACATAAGAGGGGACGTAGAGTACTTTTTATTCAGATGCGGGAAGTAGTTTCCTGAAGAACAGCTAGCTTAGAACGAAAGCACGCCATCTTAGTATTTTGAAGTTTTAAGTTCACAACTTTCAACTTTCAAGGGACGACTGACAGGCAGCCACTGTCAACTGAACAAGAAATTGGTCAGACCATAATTAAATGTTTTTTTTTATACTTGTTACATTAATTCTGTCACTGGAACTGTTTGAAATAATTGTCGCAAAGTTAATTACCTTTAATTTGTGTTGATGGCATGCTTTTATTTTTTGATTAAATTATTTCATTTTCAATCAATTTCCATTGTTGTTCATTATAATTAGCATGCATGACAGGCATAGTATGGAGTGCATCATAATTCTAATAACTTGTGTAACGTAACCCGAAGAGATTTTCCACAAAAAAAAATATTTTCAGAAATAACATGAAAGAGGGTCTCAGAAGTGGTATTCTTTTGTATTTAAGGACGTGAAAAGTAATTATTTAATTAGTTTTATTTGTTACTCATTTGAAATTAGACCTGTCTGCGAAAATTCTTGTGTACTACAATATTTCTAGTGCAACTGGCTGATCTCCTTATATGAGATCAGCCACCGTGGCCGACAATCGGCCTTGGACGCCATTTTTTTTAATGAGAATCTTTGGGGTATGCATAGCATATAGGTCTAAGTAAGTATGGAATAAGAAGACATGATGCAATTGTTGCAAATTACAATTGGGATAAGTAGGGATAATAACATGATAATAATGATGGTATGGTAAATCTATGTGCAGAATTAGTTTGTTTGTCTGAGCATTGTTCTCGGAACCGTTTTGAAAAAGTCTTTCAGTATTAAATGGCACGTTAATCGAGGAAGGAAAAAGGCTTTTCATCCGGGTTCTGGAAGTAATTTTCGTAGGATACGGATTTAACCGCTAGTGGAAGCCAGTTTCTTATCGCTGTCTTCTAATTAGGCAGCTAATGTATTGGATATCTAAATATTTTTATTTCAATCGGTTTAATTGTATACTGAAACTTCAGTCAGAGATATCCATGCTCCTTTCATAGTACATCCATTGATATAAAAGTACAAAAGATATTGTGCTCTATCATACAAAACAATCTGTTTTCTTTTAACGATGTATGCCTTTGCGGAAGCAGACATCTGGAGCGCATTAATTCCCCAACCATCATCCGACCGAATCAATAAATCACCATTTCCTTTGCATTGCGAAAAACCAAACAAGACAAAAAATCCATCTGAAATTAAACAAACAATGTACATTAAAAACCGTATATATAAAAAAGCCGCACGTTCGTAATTTAAAACGTAATGACGTTCCATTTCGCAGGACGACTGAACGAAAATTAAACATGCTTTGCAGTGTGCCAGTTAAAATTATTTTTTCACTACTTACACAGCCCACTGTGTGTCCGATGCCGTATATACGAAAAAAAACGAAAAAGGCACTAATACAAACGCGCAAATCCATCATGTGAACAACAAACTAACGCACACAATTAAACATTTTCACGTAACACATTAACAACTTCTACGGAATACTGAAGCAGAAAGAATGCACTTATACGCGCACACAAACATAAATACTCACACTTGATAAAAATTTGGTGTTCCTACAATCAAAATTTTGGGCCTGTGTGCGTACCGTCATTCCCACGCACGGGTAATGTGTTAACATGCTAGTTCTACAAACAACGTAACACCATACAATTTTGATCCTTAACTTTGGTGAGCAAGGTTTATATTTCAGAAATTCAGTTTAATGATTGGGTTGCATTGCGTTTGCATGTGTGCACGAGCGATTCGTTCGTTTTGTTCCTTTTTTAAATTTCACCGTTTAGTTCAATCTATTTATTGGTTGTTGGAGTTGTGTGCGTTGCGGTCACGTGTGCACACGCGGTCTGTGGGAGAGTGTGCGTGCGCGAAAGTGCGTAGAAAAATGGTGGGATATAATTATGTATGATTTTTAACTAGCAAATTATGCGACGCTGTCTGTTCTTTGTTGTGGTTATAAAATGTACCTGTTTACTACTTATTGGGGGTATAAGCAGCAATGCCAATTACAAATGAGATAATTAACGAATACTTAAGCTTAAGGTTTCTATAGTAAAGAAAATGCATCCGCATAACATATTTGACTCGATCATGCAAACTTTTCACTTTTCCTCTATACTGGCTGGCCGAGAATCAACAAGTTGACGTATGTTCTAGCTTTTATGATATCTTGTATGAGTGTATGTGTGTACGCTAGTAATATTTTTAGTACTTCATAATTTTGCAACGGCCAAAAGAATTATGAAAATTAGTGTATCATTTGTCTTGATTACCCAAGTGCTCTTACTGCGGAATTCAATATTCTATCTATCTCTGGATTTGCTTACTAAATATAGGAATTTGACATTACTTGTATGGGGTTAATGTCAAAATTGTATCTCTAGTAAGCAAATCCAGACATAGATAGGTTATTGGGAACGGACGTAAGTGACTTTAAAAAAATCAACATGGCGTCTGTGAGACGTTATCTAGATTGAAGATTTTTTACTGTCAAATGGGTATCAAATTAAAGGGTTGATACTAACGAATCCAAAATGGATCATTATTTATATCGTATTTACATGTACTCAAGGCAGTTGACAAGCGTAGGTTTGATTAATCTAGGTATGTCTAAAATAGAAGGAATAAATACACAAGAAAACTTAAATGATCGAAATAAATAAAAAAAATAAACAAAGAACTTTTAGCATTAAAAATCCAAACTTCAATTTGTTTTTTTTTTAATTCTCTTTGTATCCTTCCAACACACATTTTCATAACTAAATAACACGCATTTTCAGAAAATATTCATCGATATTTTCAACTTAATTTACAATAAGACACACAGAAAAACGACGTGTGGGAGTTATATGATAAATAGTATCATAACTTTGGTATCAATTATACAACTTTAATACTTATTCAAAAAATGATTATTACTTGATATGTTTTATAGACGTCAGTTTTTCCACTTAGAAAATTACTGACCAATTCCAATGCGTGCGCTGAAAATAGGCCTATGGTAACTTAGTGGTAAAGCCACCAGTAACCTTAATATGATTGTGGTTCCAAGTAACTTTTCCAAGTCTGCCTCGATAGTTAAAAAGACGTATTTCACAAAAAAATAAAATGAAGAAAAAATATTTAATGAATAAAGACAGCTAACGATTTCCTGTTTCATTCATTAAATATTTTAACCATTTCTATTTCTTTTTTATTACATTTTCTATTTCTCCATTTAACATTTTTGTTGGATACGTCTTTTTAACTATCGGGGGCAGAAGTTATGATATATCTTGGATACCAATTTCATTAAGTTGAAGGAAAATATCTTGAGGATACTTGAATCGCCAATCCGCTTTGAGCAGAGTAATGATTAATGCTCATTCCTTCTCTATATGAGAAGACTAGCTTCCGCCAGCGGTTTCACCCGCTTTCCCGTGGGAACTACTGCGCGCACCCGGATAAAATGTGACTTATAGCCTTCCTCGATAAATGGGCTATCTAAGACTGAAATAATTTTTCAAATCGGACCAGTAGATCCTGAGATTAGCGGGTTCAAACAAACAAACTCTTCAACTTTATAATATTAGTATAGATTAGACTGGAATCACTAATATAGTTGGGAAAAGGCTAGGCAGATGATAATGAGTCTTAGTAACTCCGTGACGTAATATTTGTATTGTCTTTGTGATTATAACTTTCTCATGGAAAACTTTTATGTCGAGTTAAATAAAGACAGATATTTTTCCAGCAAACAGTGCATTTCCAACAAACTACAACAGGTTTGGTCTTTTTATTATATTGTATTTTGTTTTTGCATATTTTACATACTGAAAGTAGGTGTTTAACTCCACTTATGTTTAAAACAATAAAAACCGTGTACTTGAACATCAACAAAAAGCGCTGTTTTAGAACTATCTAAGTGGAGGTAATATTCTTTCAACAACTAAAATTAGTATACCATCTTCAAACATAATTATAAGTACAATTTTCCCCTGCATTTGAAACACGTCACACATGCCTACATACTTAGTTATTTATCTCTCGTATTTGATAAACAATGAAAAGCTGCTACACGGCCTGCTGTGAAAACATTTCCTTCGGTACAAAGCTGTAGTAAAAAGTCACGAACATATCATCTAACACATCTAACACTACCTACATCCCTGCACCCCATTCCATCCCCTGCATTTGAATCTCAAAGCAAAGGCGGACGTAATTAAAAATTCTCCCAAATTTAGGGTGTCGCCCTAACTAACGAAACTAGCGCGATCCGCCGCGATCCGGCGCGAGCCGATTCAAAGCGGTAACAACCGGTCTATTCCCGAAAACGTTCCTTGCCCTACAGGTGTGCATTAGTGCGGTACGCCTGTGTGTGGGTGTGGTTTGTGAGTGTGTGCGTGCCGGGTGAAATGCAACTCGTTCTTAGGAGTAGAGAACGTCAGCGGAGCGCAAGCGTTGGTTATTTTTGGACATGGTTTCGGTACTGGATCGGAAAAATTGCAACACGATATGTTTTGTACCTTCCTAACAATAAGACAAACAAATACTACGTATGTTTGGCGATGCGCAATTAAGAGTCGAATTACTTTTCCATGTGTTTTTTCCCAGTCATTTCCTTTGCTTTGTCTGTTTTCATCTGACATTACAGAAAAGTGCAATCTAACTGCAAGTATATGTATAAAGAAACTGAAGGCCTATTTGAAACCTCTGGATCTAGAGGCATAAATAAAGCACTAATGTTAGTGCATTACAAAGAAACTCAATTTAAAACCGAAACAGCTAGCATTAGTACGTTAATTGAAGTTAATGACAACGTTGTATATAACTACAGTTAAAATCCAAAAACAAAAATGTCTTGCTTTTTAGTAGTATAAAAAAATACACTACAGTTCAATAACACTTTGTTTCAACTGCACACTTCACTGAGCACTATTTTTTCTTCTTTCTGCCCTTTTCCCAAATTATTTGGGATTGATGCAATATATTTTTCACTTCCATTCCTCAGTATCGGTGGGCATCTCTGCACTGAGCACTATCACACCTTAATCTTCACTGTTCGGTCTACTCGACGTCCGTACGTCACTGTAGGGATCCAGCAGAATACCAGCGTCAGGTATTCTACCTGACACATGCTGAGCTGGACTCCCATTCGGTGCAAACTACTGTACCGCGCTGTTAATTTATTTTTTCTGACAATTTTCTTTCGAACTTCACTATTTTTGTTTTTTTTTTTCATTGCCGTTGTAATATCTGATAATATTTTTATTAAAATAATAGTAAAATAGTACTGGATAAACGACTTATCCTTCTATATTCACATGTAATTATGGGTGGCTAAAAGGAGGTTTTCAGGTTTTTTCAAGTAATTTATAGTTTTTATTTCTAAAAACAGAGAAGTGAACCTTTTTCAAACATCATCATTATTATCCAGGCCTTATCCTTTTTATTAAACCTAGGAAAATATTAAGACTAGCAATCTTTTCCTTCCTGTTTACTTGTCTTTAAACAAAAATGGCGTCAATATTGTTTTCGCTCGAGCTCACGTCTTCAATAACAGCATTAGTAAAGTGCTATGTGTTTTATACATTATCATAATAATAACACTGTCATATGTTATTACTTTCTACCAAAAATCACACTAAAAATTGTAACTTATCGTGATTTTTTTGTCGAATTGTTTAGCTAAATGCAAACGCATTTATATATTTTTTATAATAATTTAAATTGTTACGAACAGATTTTAGAATGCTCTCAGCATTACAGCACTAATTTAACAAAATAACTGCGTATATACCTAGCTTAAACTTTCAAAAAACCTTTTAAAAGCACTAATAGCCATTTGAAACAAGTAAAACCTATTTTCTAATTAAAAAACTAGAGTACCGTCGGGAAAATGAAATGGAAAATTAGGCGCAAAAAACATTTTCGTCCAGATCAAGTCAAATAAACATACAACGTACATTAGCACTCAAAACTAAGTCCATAAACACGACATTACCATTAAGAAAAATAACTATCTAACAAAAAAATATTAGTTCCCCCCAAAAAGTCCCAGAACAAGCATTATTTGCGAAGTATAATTGCAAAAAGTTGGCAACACCTGGCATAGAGTAATGTTACGCGGTAACAGGTCTGGCCGCCATTTTGAAACTTTTTTTTAATGCTTTCGAATTTCGGGTGCCTAGGACAATGACCTCGGTCGCCCTGTAGGACTGGGCATAGGGTATATTATATGTATTCTCAAGGTATCGCGACCTCTTTCGAAGTAGTAGTTTTTTAGTAGTGGTAGTTTTTTCTGGCTTAATTAAAGGAACTTAGGGTCTTACTACAAAATAGATAAATACACGTTCAATACGTGTTTTAGAAAATGTTGTAAGGAGAATTCTCTAAAACACGTGTTGAACGTGTGTTTATCTTTTTTGTAGGAAGAACCTTAATCTATACTAATATTATAAAGCTGAAGAGTTTGTTTGTTTGTTTGAACGCGCTAATCTCAAGAACTACTGGTCCGATTTGAAAAATTCTTTCAGTATTAGATAGCCCATTTATCGAGAAAGGCTATAAGCTACTTTTTATCCGGATGCGTGCAGTAAATCCCACGGGAAAGCGGGTGAAACCGCTGGCGGAAGCTAGTGTTTAATACACTGACAATAACCTTATGAGGTTGATGATGAAATTATGACGAAAAGGTTTTGGCCGAAAAATGAAGAACTTAAATCAAACTTACTGTTTTCTGAGAATGTTTCTGAACCTTCAGTAATAACTTTGTAAATGAAATTACTTAGAAAACCTTAAATATGATAAAATAGTGGTAAAAGCATTTTGGTATCTTCATGAGTGCTTCTGAGAACCAGTAATCGACATTCTTATACATTCAAAACTTTTATTTGTGCTCTTCCATCTATCCTACACTGAAAAATGGGCGAAATATTTGGATGTTAGTCTGCTCCTCTCTAGTAATGAGTCATATATCATTTTAAAGGTATTTTAAGCCACAACATTTGCTTAAAGCTTAAAGCAATATTATCAAATCATGACATGAAAAGGTATTTTTAAGCGCAACGTTTCGTCTTAGCACACCTCCGACGATTTGCTAGTACTTTAGAAGCAAGAGCAAAGTCAAATGTTTATTTCAAATAGGCCTTTGCAGGCTCACCAAAACACTGGTTCTCAGCTGCATCCGGTTAGACTGGAAGCCGACCCCAACGTAGTTGGGAAAAGGCTAGGCAGATGATGAGGCCTTTGCAGGCTCCTATGAAACCTCTATAGATGATTTGAAGTTTGTAAGTTCCTTCTCTAGTAATGAACAATATATTATTCGAAAGGACTTTTAAATTCATGATTTCTTTTTAACATGTCTCCTACCAATTTTCAGTACCTACTTTATAAGCTAAAGTATTGAAACTTGGACGTAGTTATTATATCATTAAACACCTTCTAACTTCCTAAATACCAACAAATTACAATATTCAAACAAAAAGACTCCACGTGAAATAAGCTTTCTATTCATGTAGCTTTTGATAGAGTCTTAGTATTTTTATCTGAGCTCGAATGAGTGAGGCAAAACTTCAGATACCATTATCATCTGCCTAGCCTTTTCCCAACTATGTTGGGGTCGGCTGCCAGTCTAACCGGTATGCAAGCTGGAGAACGCTGAGTGTTTTGACATTGAGTCACTGCTTGTCCTGATCTTCCCATACCAGTCCTGGGCAATCCTGGGACTGTTGGTAAGACTGGGTTGTCAAACTTTCTCCCTGGCTTCTGCTGACTATCGCCGTGATAACGACTGTCAAAGATGTTCAAATAACAGCCGGGACCCACCAGTTTATCGTGCCTTCCGAAACACGGAAGAACACGTTATGACAAGATGGTCACCCATCCACGGACACATTAATATATCGATCTGCGCGGCTTTGACTTAGCCACGAGCTCTTCAGATACCATTAAATATAAAATAATACAATCATAACAAATTACCTATATAATTATCCCTGTCAATAAATGGAACATAGTTTTGTTAGAAATATGATCTACTTTCTTTAAAGCTGAAGGAACCACGAAGAACAGTGTACAATATTCACAATATGGTACTCACTAGAGCTACAAATATATTTCTACGATTTATTTCATAAAAGCAAAACCCAAAGCTTTCGACTTCCAACCAAAAAAACCTACCTACATATAAAACTAAAATTGCTGGCTACAATTTTAATTTACAGTCGGGGGTGGAAACCATTTTCTAACTTAACAAATTTGAAGGGTTTTTTCGATGCCACCCCGGGGGTGGGACGGTGGCCGGTTGAACAAATACGGGAAAGTAGCCAGAGGTCACTAATTCGATTCCCGGCACATGTATATGTTGTACAAATATATGTGGTGTGGTGAAGGGTTCACCCATGGGCAGACGTACTGTTTATTAATTTTTTAGGACGAAAGTTTTTTTTTATTGGGTTTTAGGAGTTTAATTACGTTCTTTAGGGGTTTTTGTAATTTATTATGTTTTATTGATATGGATATAGATCTTATTCGTCTACACCTACAGATGCCTATGTTTAGAAAGGAGTGTCAGACTCTCACTGACTAGAACCCAAAAATATTCCTTCTGGAGACGTCCATATGCCTTTCATATCTCAAAACTACTTACAGTAATTCTTTTGAACAATTTCGCGGCTTAAGATGCAATATGACAATAAGATACAATGGCGCTCTGCATCCAATAATACTGGAAGAATATAACTGGGAAAAAGCTAGGCAGGCAATATCAGCAGACGAAATACAACGGTATTTTGGTAGTTACACATTTAAATACAGCTAAGCAATAAATAGAAACCTCTCATATATCATCGGTACAAACTTATAATTCACTTTAACCGCTCGTTTATAAGAGAATCGGAACAAAAAAACTTTATTGGCGTTTCAAACGACGCCTCAGGGCGACATCGATCGTGCACAACATGTACCGCTTTCTAATGCACGGTGTGAGGCATAGGCGGCAGCGGGAAGCGGGGAACTGAGAACAAGCGATAGCGATTAACAGCGATTTAACTGTAGCGTATTTTGGCTTAGTTTTACTACACGCGACATATTTTGCGCGTTAAAAAACCTGTCGAACAGTTTTGTGCAAGTAGTTGTCGTTCATAATATGCAATGCACGACAACGCACTGTACAAACCATTGTTGGATGGATTTACTAGAGTAAAAGCGCTATAACTGATAAGAAATAAGTTGCCATACCTACTTGCTTATGGGTGGTTTTCAGACATTTCAGACATTCAGTCAGTCATTTATATTCAAGTACACCTACTTACACCAAATGGACACTACAAAGTTAAATAAGTTTTTAAAACTCATAACAATGGCTATCTAAAAAGTTATATTACTGAGAAATGGATGTTGCAACAACGATAAAATCCTATGAGACACTGTTTAATCAAATAAACAGTTTAGCTGCGATGTATCTCCAATTTTCATATATTTTAATAGCATTTTTTTCATCTAGCAAACACACTTAGTATTTAACGTATCTAGCTTTTTTCGATTTTATATCCTCAATTTTGAGCACAGTTTAGCCACCGAACCCCACAAGCCAAAAAACCTAATTCAACACGCCTTCCACTTCTTCTTTGCACCACACACTAGATATGTGAACCAACCCCTATCTAAAATCGTTCGAAATAAAACACGCATAGAGATCTCCTGTAGGAATTAGGAGGGGTAGGCAGAGCCGCAACTAATAAATTGCTAAATAATAAAGGTACTTTAACTGGCTAGGGTTTGTACTTAAATAGAAACTGTCCGAAAGGCTAAATAATGTTTTTAGACCCATTTTATTTGTACAACGTGTGGTAATAAGATCTTATCGTGTAGTCAGTTATTTACTGTGAATCAAATTATAAGGTTAATTTGTTTTTTAACACAAAAATGTAATTAATATTAATTTTAGGTTTTATAGGTATACTAGCTTCTGCCCGCGACTTCGTACGCGGATCATGTCGCTTATGCCAGCGACAACGGGGTCGTCAAAATCAAAGATCTGAAGCATCTGATGTCGTATTCTAAGAGCCCGGTAGCGACTGAATACGCGAGGCGATTCAGAACTTTCATTTTTGTAAGTCAACCCACCAGTTTAAACAACTTTTGCTAAGACATCATTCCTACACGTGTTATAGTATAGCTGGGCTCTTGAAGTTCCACATAAGGTGTTCTAGATCTTCAAATTAAATATCTCAGCAGAAAAAATTCATCACGTGGATAAATTTTTACAATGGCATCATTCTTGTATCTCTTATAGTTTAGCTCGTCTGTTGCGGTTCTGCATCAGGTAAACACATCAAAAACATAGGACTTTCATACAAACTACCAACCCCCGTTTTACTCCCCTAGGAGTATATTTTCGTAAAATGCGATGCGATGTCTACACCCTAAGAGAAACCTATCTTCAAAATTTCATGTCACTTTCTTCAAAAATCATAAGCCTTCTATACAAATTACTAAACCCCTATTTACCACCTTAGGGGTGGAATTTCAAAAAAATGGTGAAACACGTGTTTACTTATTTATTTCAAGGAGTAACTTCACGAAGTTTCATGTCGAAATTCGTAATTAATATTCATTCCCCATACAAAGTTTCAACCCCTATTTCAACCCCTTAGGACACGAATTTCAAAAAATCCTTTCTTAACACGCGTCAGAGTCTTAAGATGAACCTCTGTGAAAAAAATCAGCTTTATAGGTTCACGGGTGTGGGTCCTGCGATGTTGAGTCAGTGAATCAGTCAGGACTTTGAGTTTCATATAGTTAGAAGAAGAAGAAGATAGAAGAAGAAGATAGAAGACTACTCGACGCACCCGGATAAAAAGAAACCTATAGCCTTCCTCGATAAATGAGCTATCCAACACTGAAAGAATTTTTCAAATCGGACCAGTAGTTCCTGAGATTAACGCGTTCAAACAAACAAACTAACACACTCTTCAGCTTTATAATATTAGTATAGATTAAATACTCTTAATCAACAACATTATTTATTAGTTATTTGGATAAAGATTAATATTATTACGTTGATACAACTCTTAACAAATAATGCATTCATTTCCACCAAAGATTACCATAAAAACGGTTCTAGAGAGTTAATCTTAAAAGATAGACATATACTGTCGCGGACATTTTTTTAGCTCATTTCAAGAGGAATAATTCTTTCGTACATATATTTTTGGTATCTTGAACCGTTTTCGCAGCGCACGCAACGAAAGCCCTCAAGGATGAATAATCTTTCCCGTTTTTTCCACATTTTCCCTTATTTCTTCGCTCCTAATAGTTGCAGCGTGATGTTATATAGCCTAAAGCCTTCCTCGATAAATGGGCTATCTAACACTGAAAGAATTTTTCAAATCGGACCAGTAGTTCCTGAGATTAGCGCGTTCAAACAAACAAACAAACAAACAAACAAACAAACAAACAAACAAACTCTTCAGCTTTATAATATTAGTATAGATTATAATGTCATAGAGAGAACGAGATATTTATAAAGAAATGAGGCTGAGTCGTGGGAAAAAGCAAAGCATAACTTCAAGACCTGTCATGATGGTGATTCTCCGGGACTTAACAAGGGTTGAAGATCTAACTTATATTTTAACAACTGACGATCTGATTAAACTGTCCAAAACTAAACTAATAAAGGAACTAACCTATGTACACCTTAGCTGCATTATTATACGCATATATATTATAAGTCTATGACTAATAACAACATCAAGTTGCTCAAGTTGTCAATAGTCGGAAAAACCCGAAATAAACACGTGAGTGGAAACCGTATAACGGCTGGAATCCGGTTCTAAATTAACATAATGCATATCCTATGGACTGTTTAGCAAATATTTATCTAGAAACCTTTTTAGGGTAGAACCCAAAAACATGACAAAAAAAATAAAAATAATAGCGATCAAGTAAGTATCCGGCCGGCATTAGACTGACCAAAAACTTTAATTGGATTCGATTACCTATAATAAAAAAATCTAAACTGTCAGCCACCCATTGGGCCAACTTTAGGCTTACAGTTTGCAGAACACTAGAACAGTGTTTTAAATAGGATCGTTCTAAACATAAAAGGAAGAATCATGGACAAACTATTTTTTTGCAGTTATTTATTATTTTTTTATTTATTTACATATGTTTACAACATTCTAATAAAAAAAACTGAAACTAAAAGGCGTCAAAGAATTCCTCCCCGTCGCTGTTGACCGGAAGCGTGCCCAAAAGGCTGGCAGCATTGCCATGCTGGGTGGCAATGCTTTTTCTTTGTCCAAGTAGTAGCCAGCCTTTTGATCACACGAAGTGTCAACTAAAAATTACATATATCTCACTATCTGCATAACCGTCCCATCGGGTTATGAGTGTGAGTGCACCTGTATCTGCGCAAATGCTTGTGCACTATAATATGTCCTGCGCAGCTGGCTGATCTTCTTATATGAGAACAGCCGCCGTGGCTGAAATCGGCTAGGACACCACCGTCTGCATAGTCTCTGTAATAAATGTATCAAGCTGAAGAGTTTCTTTACTTGAACACGCTTATTTTAGAAACTATGTACGAGTCAGATTTGAAAAATTCTATCAGTATTTGATAGCCCCTTTACCGAGAGAAGCTAGAAGCTATACTATTCATCTAGCTGCGTGAAGTGGAACACGGGTGAAACCGCCGTCAGAAGCTAGTGTTTTATCCACACAAGTAAAAAAATACAAGCAAATTTTATTAATAGCACACATAATTTAATCTAACCCGAAAATTGTGTTCGACATACCGCTAACGACATAAGCATAACTTTTAGAAAATGCCAAATATTTGTAAAGGCTTATTATATTAGAATGCCAGCCCTGTCGGTCGGTATGTTCGTTGTAATGTGTTGCGTTATTTTTTCTAAATTGCCTGTTTGCGATCGTTGAATCGAGCATTATATGTTTTGGTTGGAATATTAAGATGTAGATATTTTTACATATGTTACTGTTGAACTTAATACGTTACAGTTTAGAACAGGGATTGCAAATAATGAGAAATTAAGGTATTGAAAACTCTAATACCGTTACTCTAGGCAAGGGAACTGAAAACTAGTCATATTAGATGACCATCATCCTTATTTAAGGCCCGTTTACACATTGCGATTTCATTGCCCGTTGCTTGCCATGTTATTGCAGCAAGATGCTACTTGCACTGTGTAAACGTAATCGTGCAATAGGTAAATGGTCACCTGACAAATATTCCTGCAATTAAATGGCAAGCAACGGGCAATAAAATCGCAATGTGTAAACGGGCCTTTAAGGTCGGAATAACATATCTTCTTCTTCTACACTTATCTTTCTGTCGTCATCTCACAAGTAATATTACCTACTTTCCCCTATGAAATGAAAATACAAATTAACGCATTTAGTTCTTATGATGAATAAAAAACCAAATTTTGGCCCATCTAAAATTCTTGATAAGATAAAAAAAAGAAATTCTTAAAATATAAACCATCTTTGGATAACATTTTTAAATAATTCTAACTTTGTTCTTGTGGCAGACAATGTGGACAGAATACTAATATTTTATGGCAAGGGAAGAATGTAGGTTAGGGGGATTTTTATAGACAGCCATGGTATCAATTTGAAGTATTGATAGTTTTAGTAAACGTGGCCTGAAAGGGCGTAAGTAAGTTTATAGTAAGTAGGTATGTTACGTAAAAAAACGTTATGTTTTTGGAGGGTAAGACAACTTTGAACCTCAAGAACACGCATTTAACATTTTGAACGTTTTTTTTATGATTAAGTCTCTTGTAATAAAGTACGTTTTAACCAACAACCTGGAATTTAAAGCATAGCCTAAATCAAAACTAACCTAATCGAAAAACTAATGTAACTTATTCATAATTTTTACTCGACTGTTTTCGCCTGTAAACTTGACTTTAATAAAATAAAAACTTGACTTAACCCGGCGAGCGTAAGGTTCAGAATTGTAACACGAAGCGTAAGGTGGGTCTGGGTAAAAAACCCAGAAAGTAATAGCGTGTTTTTTTATGATATTATTGTTTGAATTATTCATGATTATGATTATTTAATTACCTGAGTTCATTATTCAACTAAATAAATGCAAAAAATATAAAATTTGTCTTATATTCTTGTGTTAATAAAAGAAACAACGAAACAAAGAATTTGAGCTTGTATTTGAGCCGTATGATATTTTTTCAATTTTTATTGGTAAATTTCAAAAAAACTCCGCATTTGTTATTTCTTGTAACAAAATAAATATAATAGAAACCTAAAACATAGGAAAAGCGAGAAAGAAAGACCATGTCAGATTTTTTATATGGGGCATAGGGTATGCGTAATACTCCCTCCAACACCTTTGACCCAGTCTGAACACTTCGTCTGGTGCCGGACGATTGAGATATGATTATTAGAGCTTCTTTACTACCTCAAGAGCAGCTACTAAAACGCACGGAACATTATAAAGATAAACCACAAAAATATTCGACGATTAATCATGGGCTGGGTGTGATACACCCAACCTTACGCTCGCCGGGTTAATATTTATTAATTAAAAATACAACATTCTACTCATTAGAAGACAAATAAAATAAACAAGATTAAAAAAAATAATATAAATGAGCGATGAGGACCAATTTTTTGATGCGCTATATTAGGTTTAAGCTCTGTAGGTATATAAGAATAGTTTAAATTAAGATAATAAATGTAAATATGTATATTATAAATGAATAAATTTTGTCATTGTAAATCCCTCAGGTTCTCTCACCACTCAATATTTTAATCCCAAAAAAATGCGCGAAAGAGACAGAACTCGAAACCCATAGTGTTAGCTAATCGTGACGTATTTCGGGCGACATTTGAAATTCGGGAGGGTACAACAACCCTGCTTTTTTAACCCTGGGTCGGCTTACGGCACTCTCGATTGAAAATAATTTATCACAGCCGTGCAGTTTCTAATTAGAGGTTATACGGAATGATGCATTAGGGGGTCGAAAGGAAAAATTCGTAACTATCAAACGTGATACTAAGGGAAGTTGGATGTTTTTTTTGTGTTGGGGTAAATGAAATAGTTTTAGTTACTACTGCTTTTTAGTTGATTTTAATTTAACATACCTATAGACGTAGATTGATATTATTACTCCATATTTGTCATTCATAAAATAATATTAAAAATGAAATTTTGATTTTGATGAACGCATTGTACATGAAGTCCGTCGGATAATCAAAATGTAGGCCCTATTTAGCTTTCCAAGGGTCTTTAGATACTTCCTGAGATACTTAGTTTAATAAATTTTTTAATTAAATTTAGAGATCAAAGGATAACGGTAGAAAACTTATAACAACGTGCTATATAACCTCTTACTACTGTATGAAATTATACTGATGAAATAATAGAAAATCTCACGTATTAACAAGCATATTTGTATAAGTATATTTGTACATTCACTAATAGAACATTTGATCTTGTGTAATGTACGGTGTATTAACTATCAACGCCATTCAAACCATTGTTTATCACCCCTTCAATCTTAGGGGATGCTGTGACGACGCCCTCAATTGTGGTTCACTTGAAACCATCTTTACTCAACTGTAAAGACAAACTAAATAGCTTCACTTGCATTTTATAACTTTCTCATGGATAACTTATACCTACTGTAAGAAAACTACTCTGAAAAAGTCCTTTTTTGAAAAGAGTGTCCATGGAGTTACCGGTTCTTCTCCATGAGACCCACATCTTGGAACCGTGCAACTAGCATGACGTTTCAAACCTTAGAGTATACATCTATAATAGAGTGCGTCTAACAGGGTACACTCCGGGTGCACAGGTGTGAACATGCGCGATTCTTCTTGTCACCCTCAATCAGTGTCAAAACAGTACCCGTCACATCAAGTCACAGAGCAATATTTTATTTTATTTTAAAGTTAAAATGGTGAAATATGCTGCGCAAAGCTGTAAAAAATATTCCAGCAAGCAAAATAAAAGATTAATATTTTTTCAAGCAGTCATTACGTAGTATTTATTTAGTAATTGATTAATTCTCCAAAAAAAATAAGGGTCTGAAAGGGGGTTGCGAGAGACGCGGGGCGGGTCAGCATAACGCGTTGTCAACGGCCATTTTTCTAATTTCAAATTTCATTGGAACATAGCGTTGTACCATAAGTCGATTATTGGATACGATATGTTTTTATCGTGACTTCAAAAGTTGTTCACATTTTCAACCGAATTTACCTACATTTTTAACCGACATTATCACTCTATAGGTTACTAATGTATACTCTAAGTTTCAAAAGAGCCTTTAAGGCCCGTTTACACATTGCCATTTCTTTGCCCGTTGCTTGCCATTTTATTGCAGGAATATTTGACGGGCGACCATTTACCTATTGCACGATTACGTTTATACAGTGCAAGTAGCATCTTGCTACAATAAAATGGCAAGCAACGGGCAATGAAATCGCAATGTAAAAACGGGCCTTTATAAGACTATTTGAAAAAAAGTCGTTTGATTTTGAATTGCCAACCACATAACATCCCCACAATCATCTTTGTCTGTCTATCCGTCTGTTACATTCACATAGAACTTCCCAAACAACAGCGGTTTATAGCCATTGCATAGTTTAGTAAACTAGTTTTTATTCTCGTGCCTGCAATAGTTCCCTCAGGACGTGAGTGGAACCGCGGAAAACAAATAGTCGGCTATAAGTGAATTATCACCGACAATTTTGCCTCTAGTTTATGTAGTTAATCAGCTGGTAATTACAAAATACTGAATAGGTACTCCACAGGTGTAGGATAGGACGTTATTTGAGGCTAAGTTTTTTTTTCAGAAATCCTTAGTCTTTCCACAAAAATGTTCTTTAAGAAGCAGTAAAGAGTGGCAAAGCCAAGAAGCATGTATTTTGAATAGTTTTATTCATGTATGATGTACAGCACTTCGAAATTTTAATAGATAAGGAACTACATCTCGACTAAAACTTCGCGATAATTTCTAAGAAACGAAAGAAACACCTTTGTCGCGAGTTCTCATAGGAGTCTTCCTAGATTTACTAGAACACTAATTTCTCTTAGTGTAAGAATGTTCTTCTATTACCCTAACCCCTAACCTGCTAATCCAGCCACCATCCCAAAATAAAAGTGTAACGCGAAACAAAAATATAAAACGACGAAAGGGTAAAACAACACACTAATGATTCGTATTTCGCAAACGGTTTTAATGCGTGCCTTCGGACATATTTAAAACACAAAGTTTTCCGTACCCTCGACCCCGTGCCCTCCCTCACCCCCACATTTCGGTAGTTAGCAAGCGGGCAAAAGAGAAAACAGATCCCTCTCGGTGGGGTAAAAAATACGTAGTTTTAGCTAATCTGCGTCAAGGCCCGCGCGGCATTTTTAAACTCGGGCGGGGTGGTTTTAGGCATTTTAACACTGTACAAAAATGTAGGGGGTGAGTGGGGGCGCGTGTGTGGAATCGGACTTATGTGGGAATCTATTTATGTGATGTACCCCCCTCGCGTTAATATCGGTTGCTATGGCAACGGGTAGATTACTGCATCGCATCTACTCGATTTTTCGCCGCTTTTTCTGTTGTAATCAAATGAGGTGCGACGCGTGTGTGTGGGGGGTGATGAGGGGGACAGGGGGGCTTGGGGAGGGGGTGACACGCGTGTACTCAATTATCCGCAGTGAATCAATAGCGGCGAGATGAGGGTAGTTGTGATGTTTGTGACGGGGCTAATGTCTTTTTATCAGTTTAAATTTTTTCCGTGTTTGAGCGCACGGCGGCTGTTTGACCTATTTCCCGCTTGCTGCGGTCCAGGGGAATACGAATGTACGTAGTGAAACGAGGGGGTATTCCAAACATACGCGCCGGTATAAATAACCGCCATGTATTTTTTTATAATTTATTTTCGGAAGGTACTTCCTGTTATACTGCGGTGGAATAACATTAATCTCCCTTATTTTGCGAACGTGAAAGTTTAACACATTATAATTATATTACGTAGCTGTAGGTTAAGCTTGGAAAAATGGTAATGAAGTTGCTCATAAATCAGAGAACTTGGTTTCTTTTATAGCTAGAAGTAGGCGGGAAGCCGGTAGTTAGTACAGACGACAACAGGAAACCTACCCGAATCTGTAAAATTTTACCAACCGAGCATTGAAAGGTTGGTTGGTGTTGACGTCTGTGCTAGAGCTTATCTGAACTGTGTCTCTGTCAGAAATGACACCTTATGACGAGATAACGCGTCGGTTTTTTAACTAAACAGCTATCATTAACATCAGAAATGTTAACTTATATCAAATTAAAATAAAAACATTAAGCATCAGAATTATAAATGATGTCTGATAAGGGATCTATGATAAAAATGTTTAGTTAATAAAATCAGTCACACAAGATTGGATATCTTATACACAAACAATCCATCCTTAAGATGAAGTCATCACGACATAAGTTGAACTTGGCTTGCCTGCTCTTCGGAGTTACCTACTTTAAAAAATCTTCCTACTAGCACGTTAAACTCAGCTGCATGCTAGTAAGAGAGAATGACCTCTAACCGTTCCCAATATTCTATCTATCTGTTGATTTGCTTAATAGAGATAGAATTTTGACATTAGCCCCATACGGATACCACCAAACACATATAGATGGAATATTGGGAACGATCGTTAGTCTCTCAATGGAATCGCACAGTACTACAGGCCTCGAAAGGTAGTTTTTAGTACGTAGCTACTAAATGCTAGAACATCTGTTCGTTTTCCAAATAATATATCAGCCAGAATCCTATCCAGATCAGAATACTAGCATCAGGTCTTCTACCTGACTAACTTATGACACACTGCACTTTGCTTTCAATTTTTGCTAAACCACTATCAAACCACACTGGCAAATTTTTTCTACGCATTTTTTTTACCTACCCGCAAAAATAAATTATTGCATTTGATTTTTTGTTCCTATATTTATTTTATTTTTATGAAACGTAAACGGTAAACGTTTTATTTATCTGACTGTATATAGACAAATCAAAGTTGTATACTTTAGCTACCAAGTCTTTTTTTACTTTAAAACAATATCTAAGAAAATAAAACAAATGCTCCCATAAGTTCACTTAACCATTTTACTCCTGTTTACCCCATTCACATAGCACATAGCTTGAACATAATATCATACAGAAAATACAAAGAACCGCCATCTTTAAAGGTTCCCGGAACTTTTCACTCACGTGAAAACTGAAACACAAACGCACCCCACATATTTTATTTGGTAGCTAATAAACTCCAAGCCAAGCTTTTCTTAGTTCGCACGCCACCCGATAGATGGCATTACATTAAACTTTTGTGGGCTTGTAGCTGTTTACAGTAGCACCATCTATGTAATTTTTCCTGTACTAGCTGCTGTAAGTGGTTAAGAAAATGTTTGTGTGTGTGCTTCCATTCTAAAAATCTGAAGAGTGTGGATGACTGGACCAACTACAAGACTTCATAGTGAAAAAATATTCTTACAGAATTTGGTAAGTAGTAATTATTATTTTTCTATCCCAACTCAGCACAGAAGCAAGCTCCTTTTATAAATGTGTTTTATTTGATTAAAGGCGTGTATGTGCTCGACTTCTTCCTGCTTAGAAAGCTACATTTTACATTTATATCATGATTCGGGAATATGCACATTAATGTACAGCTGATTCCAAAAAAGGTAAAAGAGAGACAAATTCCGCAAATCACTTTAAATTTATTTTATAAAAGTAACTTCAAATAAAATATTAAAATCATTAATGCAAACTAAATTCATTTACATACAATAATTATCACTTACAAGCTAATTTATATTTTTCAAACTCTTAGCTTTTGAACTAGCCTACAACGAAATTATAATTTCTTTAATTCATAATCAATTTACGCGAATATTCCATTTTATTAAACTATAGTTTTACGGATTTGCCTAACAAAAGGTCCAATCTTCAATTTAATTAACAACTCTATTAATTTAGGGTCCTCACTCACTAGGACATTTGGGTAAGAACAGAATATAATTTGCAACAATATTTTATTGGATAAATGTCAGACGTCAGCAGGTCAACGTATACGAATCTATAAAATTTTACCAATCAAATATTAACCTACCCACTGTTGTGATAAGGTTGAAAATCCATTGCAGAAATATGACAGATTGTGGTAACTTGATGTGCTGTCGTCTGTACATTAATCTACCTCAATCTGTCAAATTTCTTCATTAGATTTTCAACCTTAAAACAAAAAGGGAACGTTAATGGTCGATTGGTAAAATTTAGCAGATTTAGGTAGATTGCTATCGTCTATACATTCAAGTAAAATTAAATCCTTCAAATCAAAATATTTTTTTTCAAAGAAACGTCTATCCATATAAAAATCCGTAAAACTATAAAGTTTAATACAGGTTTTCTCTTCATAAAGGTTCATTTGGCACGTAAACATTTCGTTTGTCTCGCGGACGGCACTAACGCTCAAACTAAACATAGTTAACTCCTGTCGACTAAAGTGTAACCATGTAACGTACTATTGTAAATTTCGTACTATTCTTGCAAAGGTATCGAAACTTTAAACTTGTTTTTTATAAAGTAAATAATGTCGATACGAAATAGTTCTAAGATCCCAATATCACACGTTATGTACGGTGCAAAGGACCTATAATTTACAAAGATACAATACATTGTATGTTTGATGATTAACAATTTAATGAATATATTAAATTATTGTTAATAAGTTTAACTTTTGTTACACTTTATTCACCAGAAGCCTTTACGACAAAAACATTCGTTTTCATAATATCTATAAATTCTATCACAACTTTAAAAATAATTTCAAAAACTGAGCAAAACTAACATTACCATACCTAATAACTAACAAATAATATTGTTTTTAATATTTTATTTATAAACTATACGAATATAAATTAAAAGAGCTTTGAATACTGGATCTCAATTCCTTAATTTTATAAATAATTTTTAACAATAAGTATCTTAAACTAGTTAGTAGCGAAACTTGGTGTAAATGCAGAATTTTAATGTTCACAGGGTTGTCTGTATCACACAGTATGTATTTATTCATATAATTCAACTGTTATATCAATATATAATAGAGTAAAAATAAAATATATTTTGATTTAGGAAAAAAAAAACAAATATTGAGCTCAGTAAGACGCCATGTAACTTTCAAATTATAATTTAATGAATTTATAATGACTTACTTTTAATTGCAATAAGATAACAGAAGAAATTGTGCGTAATCTATGCTCCCTATAAACAAATAGAATAATTCTTCAATAACTTTCTTTCCACAAGACAAATTGACAGAAACAAATAACATCGCAAGCGACAACCCTGCGAACATTGCCCCACTATCACTTAAACTATACATACATCTATTTGGCCACGACGATGAAGAACTGAAATGTACATACCATGGAAACGACAGCCTTGTACCAAAGATCAAATGGTTAAATGATGAAGTTAATTTCGAAAAAACACGGAAAAAAACTGACTTATAAGTGCCGCCACATATGTGCAATTGACAGCTGTCAATTTTCAAGGGATGACAGCATTTTTGTACCGACTATAATAACTGTCAGCTGCACAAAGAAACGGCCAGAATTTATTAATCTTTGACAATAAGCTTTACTTCTGCCAAAGATCTTTCGCTTGATTAGCCGGTTGAATTTACTGTTTTACAATTTCATCAGTAATGGTAAATGCATCTGGGTCGATTTAAAATTCAACTGTCACCTTTTAACCATAAAAAAATCTGATCTCAAGTTTCGAAGTTCACCTTAACCCCTAAATACCAGTATATTTAAATGACATATCAACATCAAAAACTATACAACTGCCATCAATTCATGCTATGAAGCCGATACCGAAACTTACGGGTACCGATGAAGTATTCCTAGAAAAGAAATAAGAAGCGATACTAATGGCCAGTTCCACAGGTAAAGTTCTAGATAACTATCTGACAGACACTGGCACAGAAAAGAAGTCAAAATTGAAAATATTTATATGGCAGTATCTGTAAGTTAGTTATCTAGAACTTTACCTAAAACCTGAGGAACTGGCGCTAATTCTGATATCGACCTGATAGCAGTAACTGAGACATCCCATTAAATTTGTCCAACAATTCAATAACCCAACACCTGTATACTCCTGTCTTCCAAAAACTCTATCAAGCTTAAACATTCCAGTATCTTTATCATTAACTGGTGCACTCAAAGGCTTCTTTTAGATCTCCTTAGATTTTGGTGTCAATCACAACATTTTCTGTATACTTGAAATAACTCCATTTTTTTGATCTTCAAGAGCCATCCTCTATAGTCCGGTCAAGTTAGCATCAAAAATAGGGGTAAGGTTACATTAATTCGCACCTTGCTAAAAATTGGCATGAATGTTGGGAGCCCTATTATGCACAATTTGTCAATTATCCACATCAATCCGAAGTGTGGAAAAAAAGTTATTCAAGGTCAAAGGTTGCAAAAATCGTTTTTTTGAGTTTTCCAGCTTAACAGTAAGTTTTATAATAAAAATATGTGAGACGAAATTATTTATTATGAAATTATCTATACAAATTGTATTTACACTTTTTTCCTAAGAATCATTATTTCGGAGATACAGCGATGCAAAATGTTGAAAAAGTTGTATTCTTCATAATATGCACACGTTTCCGCGCCACCAGTGAGGTCGTGTACACGGCGCGTTTTTTTACGTGGTTTCGCCAGTAGGCCTCTTGAGTTTAAAAGCTATTATATTAAATTGAAAATGGTACTATTGTAAATAACAAGAGCGGTGGAAGTACCTAATGCGTAAATTGAGAAAATTAGTCGTCTGAACGATACTCTTCTAATGGAACACAATCTGTACTGACTTGCTCCGTGCGCCGTGTACACTAGCTCACTTTTTCAACATTTTGCATCGCATGTATCTCCGAAATAATGATTCTTAGGAAAAAAGTGTAAACACAATTTGTATAGATAATTTCATAATAAATAATTTTTTCTCACCTATTTTTATTATAAAACTTACTGTTTAGCTGGAAAAGTCAAAAAACCGATTTTTGCAACCTTTGACCTTGAATAACTTTTTTTCCACACTTCGGATTGATGGTGGATAGTTGAGAAATTGTGTGTAATAGGGCTCCCAACATTCATGCCAATTTTTAGCAAGGTGCGAATTAATGTAACCTTCAATGTCTATTTTGACCGGACTACTAGCCCACAAAGTATATCATCCAAATATGCCAGCAATAATCTAATTTATACAATTTCACCTACGGAGCGACACACAGAACGGTCAGGGTAACTAGTGGCTGAACCTGAACTCAAGTGAAACGAGGTGACTCCAAGCTTACGACTACTTTAATAGATTTTACAAAATTATTTACTAGGATACACGGTGTCAAAGGGGCAGATAATATCAAGACAGTTGAAGATCAGTATAGTTTAAGAAGTTTAAGAAGATAAATATATTACTGCAACAATCAAGTCTATTGTATAAAAGTAAATAAAAAATAAATTGAGCCTTATAAATTGACAAAAAAATATCGTGAGTAAAATTAACAAATATCTGTTTTCTTATTGCGTTCCCTGACACCGCATTTCAACACATTAAAAACAACCTGAAACACACTATATACATAAAAACGAGCGCTAAAATTAACTCGTGCCATCAGACTTGCTGGATTCACTCTCCTCTGTGATGGTGATCATTGGAGGCGAGTCGTATGCTCCATCCCCCGGCGATGTTTCATTCATCAGCTTCTCAAACTTTGGAGACCCCGAAGGTAAAATCACGTCCTTCACTGATTCGTACATATCCGTCTTTATAATCGGGAGTGACCCTCTTTTACCTTTCAGAACATCCTTGCCAGAGCCGTCGTCTTCTTTGATAGTTTCCATCGGTACTTTTTCCACTTCATCTTCTTCTAACCGCACTGGAAGACTATCAGCTCGATTTAATGATTTCAATCCTTCCACTTTCTCTGCCACAGGAACTGCTACACCGTTCTCCATCTTTTTCTGATCGTGCAGGTGTTGTAAGCTGTACTCTCTAGCTTGAACATCTGATAGCAAGGGTCCGTCAGTTGAGCCTTCGATGCAATAGCCTGGTCCTTGCAGTGCTTCGCTACCTATAATGGAATCTTGTTTGAATATGGCTGCAGTTACGACAGGTTTATCAGGGTCTGTTGGGGTTTTGGTGATCAAAGGTTCTTGGGAGTTATCGTTGACTATCCCTTCTGGCATATCGTCTTTCGATGTGTCGTAGCCAGCGTATACGGGATATCCAAACGGACCTTGTTCGTAGCCCATCTGACTGCTGTAAGAATAGCTTACATTATGGGAGCCAATGGATGACATGCTGAGGTCTGAGATTGAAAGTCCTGTGCTAGATAAAGCGAGCGCTTTATCTCTTTCAAACTTCTCGCTGCTTCTTTCACTGTCTTCTTCTATCTTCTTGTCCAGTTCATCAGGAACGCGATGTATGAGGGCCTGGTTGGTGGAGATTTGAGGATCATGCTGTGGAGAGTTTTGGATGTTCTTATTGGGTCTGTAGGCAGCTGACTGCTGAACTTCCACTACGAAGATGCCATCGTTGTCTGGTGAGTACTTCATTTTTGTTTCTCGACCGTTTTTGGTTATGTCCTGAAACGATAAAAAATATGCACGTTTTAATGTTAATTCTGGATATATACCTTACCATCACGTTTTTGCTCACTAATTCCATTAAACTAGTAAATCTATCGTAATCAACCAATCCTGTAGGTTTTATGCCTATAATATCCAACTACCCATACAAAAAAATTATTGATCACTGTTTCTATTAATATAACCGACCCTAGCCAAAGTTCTAGACTGATACGTTCGGACACGTCGACGGCCACGCCTAAGGAACTGTCTGACAGTTACTGTCGGGAATTTGCCGAAGTTTGCCTGCAGCTTCTAACCAGAATGCATGTGTACACAAACTTCCTAACTATCCGAACTGAACCAGTTTGATAGTTCGGGATATTGTTCTACGAATCGACGCTTTCATGAACATGATTTGATGCTAAAGGATCAATAGTCCTTTTGTCTGCAATCAGTATGAAGAACTTTATCAATGCATAAAGAGCAAGATCAAACTTGTTTGTTTCTAATCTAAATTATTCGTAAACGTCATCTATCCATTAAATCCATGCAGCAAAACTTAATGGTGTGTCATTAACTTTTGCTGTAGGTAAATACTACGGCACTGCCAAGGTTACTAGGGGGCCCTCGCCTCCAAGCAGCAATAAAACGATTGACTTATCAAGAGTCATATACCTTCCGTAGAAATTCCTTCTTAGAAATAATATTTGCAACAGCTATGAATACTTACATTTCTCTCCTCAGTTTCCACAATGAGATGGTTGTTCTTCAAGGTCATGGTGAAGATGGAGCCGTTAGCAGCCGGAGCCTCCCCGCCATCAGTACCAGTACTTTCCTCCGTTGGAGACTTCAACTGGAATTACAAGAGAAAACAGGGATAAATGACCTTGAAATGTCGTGTTGTTTCAGAATCGTCTAGCTGCAGATTTCAATAACTTATCTCACTCTTTGTTTTGCTTAGGTACTAGAGATAGATTTTGACATTAGTCACAAACTAATAATGTCAAATTCTTATCTCTTGTTTAATTAATAGATCGATAAGCTATTGAAATTAGAAGAGGCCTCATTATTTTATTGCTTAGGTTCATGTAAAATTTGATGACGACACTTTCAAACTTTTCTGCCAATTCAATAGTCGTATAGCTTTTTTTTTCAAATTTTTGGACAGGAATCACGGATTCAGTAAAATTTCACGCAAATCGTCAAATCGTAAGCCATATTATTATAAGGTAGCTCGAGAACTGGTACAATATAATATATCATAACTTAACTACCACATTCAAATGCTAAGTCAGCCATGTTTTACCTGAAATAACAACTGTTATTACTGGAAATGGTGATGGCACTCGTAATGACTAACGCAAGGCCACTGACAAAGGAGCTATCCTCTCGTTTGGACCCGCTAATGACCCGCATTGACAAATCGTTCACCTTCGCCCACGTTATGGCCGCAAGTTATAGGAAGAAGCGGGAAAGAAAATTGAGTGTCCCGGCTGATAATCGTGCAGATAGACTACCCGAATCTGTAAAATTTTAAATCTGCACTCCGGAATACAGACAGTAGGAAATCCCTACGTAATAGAACGTTACTGAAATATTGTCAGCGTTGGAGCTCCCATACCTACACCGCTATCGCAACCTCCCACATTTTACACCAAACGAACCAAAATAAAAGGACCTCTAACGTTACATAAAAAATCCCTAATTCGTTTCACAATTTTCGTTCTGAAGGCGGCGGGGCAGGTCAGCCTAAATTGGACACCCGTCATTTCATACTCAGATATATGCAGATATGACAAATGAAATATGGATTTAACACTTTATTGCTTTTGCTATAAGGTCGGAATTTATTTGAGGAAGATTTTTATGATTTGCGTTTGAATAAAAAAATATAAAAGTGTTTTGGTATTTCAACTTTTTGACGGGCAATGAAGCGTGTCCAGGTGTTGCCAACATTGTGGGGTTTTAATTACTTATTAAAGTAATATGATATCAGTATAAAATGTAGTATGTTGATTTCGATCTGATTGCTTTGAAATAAGGGAGCATGTTTAAATTAAGAATACAGCTAAACCCGTTTGAGTAAAGGTTTTGGAAATATTTGATGGTTAATAAAATATCAAATGGATAAAACTGCATGGACTATTTTCGCTCCAAAAATATCTAAAACATTTTTATATATTTAAGCTAAGTACTATTCTATTTTTTATTGTGTTGTCTATCTGCAATAGAATGAAATCTTCCAAGTACACATCTTCAAAAGCAAACCATAACAACACATACAAGTATTTTTACAACTCAAAATGACTATAAAGCTAGCCACGTGCTTATCAGCGTGCCCACGCCGACGCTTGCGCATACGCACGTTTCAGACCCACTCACGGAGTACAACACGTAAGCGCGGGAAAAACTGTGAGATTGCAGACACGTGCTTTTTGACATACAATTTCAGTTAACTACATAGTATCCATAACTTGATAGAGTTTAACTTATAAGAAATATTTTTTTCTCTGAAATATAATTAAATTAATTTCGCGTGGATGTGACTATAGATTTCCTATATCTTTTCAGGTCAAATATATACTTTGCATCCTTTTTCGTCTTATTTATTCTTATTTGCAGTTCTCGCCACATATCTTTGTAGTTCTAAAGCCAACTGATACTACTACTACATGATCTACTTCACGAGAGTGACACTATTGCACATACACTGTGCTTCAAATAGCTAACTTCACAGTAGCAAAGTTACATGACGCTATCTTTTACACGCCAAACCAAACGTTACCCTATCCTTACCTCACAACACACACACACACAAATAAACCCAGTTATTAAACCCCCAATACACTATACACAATACCTATACAACACAAGTACATACTAATAAAACACGAAAAAAAAACAAAACTCTCGCCCACATACTCTTAGTACCTAGGTCTTTAGGTCTAAGTTAGTGAGGTCGTTGGCCGGTCGACGCCCGCGCATTTTGGCGTACACTTTATTTTTTTGGCGCCCCCTCTCCCGCCGCGTCGCAGCCTCCCAATCGAGTTGCAGTTTTTAGATGCACCTACTTGAGTTGTATGACTATCTAACGACCTGAGCAGAGGGTAAGGTGGAGTGGGTATGTTTGATTTTTTTTTGGGAATTTGTTTAAATGTCAATATGGCCGTGTTCGTGGTAGGTATTTAAAGATTAAGTGCGCATCATTTTGTGAAAGTTTATCTAAATTCTAATGCAACTATTGGGTGTAATACAAGCAGAATGACTCATGTCAGTAGTGTGCTCTCTAGTGTCTGTTTATACGATAAATCTCGTTATATGATACAACTGAAGATTTCCTTCCTTCTTTGGTTTATGCATTTAAAAAATAGCTGCTTTTCATCAGTGATCACTTACTGAAGGAACAACGTTGATAGGTCCTCCACTAAGCGACCGAAACTGTCGGAAGCGAGTTTCTGTGTCTTTATCTTCAATAATCGTTACATTTTACTCAAAACTTGTATTACCGTTTCTAAAACACAACCATACCTAATTTTTCTCCAATAAACTCGACTCCACAGTTCTCGGACGCGCACACGCATTCATCCAGAAGTGCGTTGCACTATAGCGAGCCAGTTTGACTAGATTTTTGGCAACGCGCAGCGCATGCGCAGTCCCTCTCCCCTGCTCCCCTAACCTCGGCTCACCCCCCCGCACCGCCGAACATGGCGCGGTTATGACTTTCTGATGGCTTTTTGAAAGAGATGAAGGATAATATTCTGATTATTAGGTTTGTGAAGTTAGGTTTGATACAAATGTAAATGCATGATTTTGTCACCTTTGTTGTAGTGGCAGTAAAAGTCAGATGATATTTTTAAACTTGAGATTGGTGTAACTTACACTTTTTATAAAATTGGAATGGCATGTTAAAATGTTCTTGAAAATAAAAACATAGTTTTATGTATCAGTTTAATTCCCGATGTTGGAGATGTAAAAAAGCTTACGAACTTCTAAACTTATTTATTTAAAATAACCCATGGACTAATAGGAAACAGCCATTGTAGAAATCATTTTAATAGGTGCCTAAAGTAAATATATGGGTATTCGGAGGACGGAAAATCAAAAGATAAGGCAATTAGAAATCTGTGACTAAATCAATTTGCCATGTTGGATATATTATCCCTACAGTGTAAAAACCCAACATTTAGTCACCAACGATCAATTAAAATGGTGTAGTTATCTTGTTAATTTTAAATAAAAATGTTTTGTAGAAAAGATTTTTGGAAAAGACGACAAATAATACCTATATTTTTTGTTAATTTTATAGTAATTTTAATCACTTTAGGGTACTTTAGAAATGCACGTGTCGTGTGGATGTGAAAACAAGTGAACTATCATAAACAGTAATTTGGTCGGTAATCGGTCAAGCAGTTCCAATGATAACCATAAGTTACTTATACAAACTTACAATATCATTTTATTTTATAAGATAGCCGTTTACGCGGGTTCACCCGCGTCCCTGGGTAACTTCGTCCCATACCCAGACATAGCCCGTGTTCAGCGCTAAGAACGTAGCTTCCTAATAGTGAAAGAATTATCTATACTTAAAATAAATCTGTAGAGAGGTCAAATCTGTACATGAAGTATATTTCCAAAATAACTATCAGGGGGTGATTACGGATCGATACTGATGCCAAAAATGCAATCAGTAAAATTTTTGTCTGTCTGTCTTTCTGTCTGTCTGTCTGTATAACCGTTATAGAAACAAAAACTCCCGGTCGGATTTTAACGAAACTTGGTACAATTATTACTCATACCCCTGAGCAGGTTATAGTATACTTTTCATCATGCTACACTCAGTAGGAGCAGAGCAGTGAAGGGAAATGTTAGGAAAACGCACTGTCGCTGGCATAAGCGACATGATCCGCGAACGAAGTCGCTGGCAGAAGCTAGTAACAAATATATCTTTCCTCTTTATATATTAGTACAGATATGTACAAGTTTAACCCAAGACATAGTTATGTTTATCCGTGAATTACTGCGCTAAATACTACCGTGGCTGAATATATCGATAGCTGCCCGGAGCGATGCGAGTTATGGGCGCTAACGGTCAGTGGTCACCCTCCGAAATACCTATAGGTACGTAACGATAGCAGAACAAAGTGAATACACGTTACATTTCACAATAAAAATATAATTGCGAAAGTATGTTTTAGTATAAGTTTTAATAAAACTTAAGATGTTAATATACCATGCATCAAAACAACAGGCTACTTTTTGGATGCTCTCAAGGAAAACTGCTAGTGAGTAGTCTTAAAAAGCTTCCGTGGCTCGGTAGAACTTGTTTAAATTGACATTAAAATTTTGTATAATAACAATTTTATTTTTTATTTTAAAATCACACCGAGAAAAAAGCCTAACATATTCTGTGATCACAACATTATCCTCATACAATCCCAAGTTTTTAACCAAAAAAAGTCGTCTATAAAAACCTTGCACCACTACCTAACCTATCCTGCAACCGAACCTAATCTTCAACTATAGTGCAGCAATTTAGCAAGGTACCACATACATACAGACAACCGGATGGCAAAGCTAAACACATTACTAGCCTCCTCAAACAGGTACCTCAAAGGGCACTAATTAAGTCTAAAGCCCTTGTGTTAGGCTCTAAATCTTGTGACCTTAGATCAAAGGGGCCCTTGGATTTGAGACTGTATAAAGGTCAAATGTATTTTGATTATTTTTATACTCTTTACTTAAAGAGGCAATGAGGAGACCTTTGTTTTACCCAATACTTATCTATACTGATATTATAAAGCTAAAGAGTTCGTTTGTTTGCCTGAATGCCATAAGGTCATTTGAAAAATTATTTCAGTGTTAGATAGCCCATTTACCGAGGAATCTACTTTTTATCTGGGTGCACGGAGTAGGTCCCACGGGACGCGGGTGAAACCGCTGGCGGAAGCTAGTTATGATTATAAAATAAGAATTTACAGTAAAACTTTTAACGTTGTTTTTTTCGTTATCTCCTATCTTTTTCTGTATTTTTATATTTGTGATATCTAACGAAACTGAATTGGCATAGCAGTGTTCGAACCTCAAAAAAAGGACTCTCAAATAAAAAAAACATCTGACCTTATCTCACCTCTTTTTTGCTATCGTTACATTCCAAGACCTATCAGAATCTTGGCCCGACCCGGAAGGCTTCTTGGCGCGTCCCTTTTATTTGCATTCAGTACCGAACGGCCGACAAAGCTATACCTACCATCCGGTTACCGTCTTTCAAACATCCTACCTTTTACCCAATTGTGTAAATAGGTAGCTATTGAAACACCTTCATAATTATTTTTTTGAATTTTTGGTCCTTTTTTTCTTTTGAGGGGAACAGAAAGACTTTTATATACTGTTTTATCGGTTTGAAGTGATTTTTAGGGTTCCGTACCCAAAGGGTAAAAACGGAACCCTATTACTAAGACTTCGTTGTCTGTCTGTCTGTCTGTCTGTCTGTCTGTCTGTCTGTCTGTCTGTCTGTCTGTCTCCACGCTGTATCTCATTAACCGTGATAGCTAGAAAGCTGAAATTTTCACAAATGATGTATTTTCGTTGCCGCTATAACAACAAATACTAAAAAATAAAAAAAATATATATATTAAGGGGGGTCCCCATACAATAAATTATAAAGACAGTGCAATTTGAATACAACGCCATCTGTTACTCAAGCGTGGAACTACAGCTTGGTACAGAACCCTTCGCGCGCGAGTCCAACTCGCACTTGGCCGGTTTTTTTTAGTATATAACGATGTATTCTGTCTACAACTCATTGGTGAGGAAACAGAATTGGTATCTAATTTTGTTTTTCGAAAACTCTTGTCTAAACAGATGTATACACATGTAGGTAGTATATAGATTAATGCATTCAAAAAATGATATATGACTTTCTACACACCAAAACCAATTGTTTTAACATAGATCTTCATCTATCTTATGTTTTATTCCACGTCCATTATGATATCTAAATACTAGCCGATTCCCGCGGTTTCACCCACTTCCCGAAATAACTTCATACCGTACCAGGATAAAATGCAGCCTGTTACACTGCCATATAACGTGGCTAAAATATTTCTTTAAATTGGTTCAGTACATCTGTAGCCCCTACAAACTCACAATTCACAAACTTTAGTTCTTTACTAGCTTCTGCCAGCGGCTTCGCCCGCTTCCCGAGGGAGTTAATTCCCGTATACCTATGGATAAAAAGTATCCTCTATGTTATTCTGATATATAAGCTAAATGTCTGCCAAGTTTCATCAAAATCCGTCAAGTGGATCCTGAGATTAGCGTATGCAAACAGACAAACATACAAACAGACATTTTTTCAGAATTCTTACTCTTTTTTCATTTCTTAATAACCCTACATATTTTGTTTTGTAAAAATATTTATTGTACAGGCACGATTATTTTACTGTTTTATGATATGTATATATAGAATAATATAAGCGCATAATTATACATAATCCAAAACATAACCATAGATTCTCCAAAAAAACATTTCTTTAACTCTTTTACTAAAAGCTTTCATCTCAAGTGGATCCGTAGCTAAACGAATCAAGTCTACGAGGACTGTCAAGGACCCAAGTGCCTCTGTATTCCCAAGTCAGTTGTCCTATATGTAATTCAGTTGTATGTAACCCCTTCAGTGTTGGTTCAGCCTCTGAAACTTGGGTGTTTGATGAATATCATGTTTTATAAGCATTGCTGGGGAGTTTGTTGCGCCACTTCTTCTTCCCAGCAAAAACACATAGGAAGTGGTGAAGTGCGGGCGTTTTTGGGGCTGTCTCATGTAATTTTGACGTTCGAAAAGTGCTGTTTTTGGCCTACATTGAATAAATGGTTTTTGATTTTGAGTAAGAATAATCCTACTTCCTACTAATATTATAAACTAGCTTCCGCCAGCGGTTTTACCCGCGTCCCGGGTAAAACCGCGCACGGATGAAAACTAGCCCCTTTCTTGAAATATTTTTTCAAATCGGATCAGTTCCTGCCAACAAGCGCGTTCAAGCCAACAGATAATCAAAAGCCTTAGAATATCAAGTAAGTATAGATGCAAAAGTTTATAAAGATGTATGTTTATTACTCTTTCTCGCTAATAGAGATTATTATTTTGTAGTTTATTCATACAGATTCAAAAACTAATACCCAACCAATATATCGAAATCACTTCAGTTCTAAAAGTTTCTGAGATAAAAAATATGTCTACAAACTTTAGCCCCATAATATCTAAGTCTAGACTTAAAAAGTCTAGTTGCAAAACTTTTACCACGAAAAAATATACATATATTAACATTAAAAAGACAACAGAAGGTTGAATAAAAATACATTTTTGTATACCTTTTTAAGGTTTCCAGAAACCAATTTAAAAATTTTCAGCTGAAAGAGAACCTTCATGAAAAGAACTCGAATGGGATATTACAAGAGTAATATATCTCGCGCTCTGTATGCTAAAAGGCTCACAAACAGTAAACTCCAGAAAAAATACAACATTACCAAACAGTGTCACAGGTTTCAGATAAAATTCTATATAGATATCTGACAGATACGGCCTTAGAAAAGCAGTCAAAATTAAAACATTTTTATAGCACTATCAAACACAAAGACATTTATTCGCCAAGTATATGATACAACAGTTGGTATAAAATAAAATACAGTTCTAAGACACGTCTGTCCTGTTAGGGGCGTACTAATTTACAAAAATACAGTGTCCATTATTTATCTGTCAGATAGTTCTTCAGAACTGCATCTGGAACCTGTGAAACTGAACGTGCAGACAAGCGCACATCAAGTTACCACAATCTGTCAAATTTCTGCAATAGATTTTCAACCTTATCGCAATGGCGGTAGGTTAATGTTTGATTGGTAAAAGTTGACAGATTCGTATACGTTGACCTGATGTCGTCTATACATAACATATCCTACTTGCAACAAAGAAGGCGCAAGTTTTCCGAAAGTCTGAGTAAAAACAAGAGCCTTACATACGCACATTCAACCGTAATGAAAAAAAGTCGTAAACACACTTAATACTCTTTTTATGAGCGATATTATCTCTATGCATATCGTAAAATATAACATTTTGGCTCTCCTCGTAATTCTAATTTTAGTTAAATTTTATACGGCCATGATTTTTGGTTGAAACTTCAAGTAATTTGGGATAAATAATGGTCTCTTAAAAGGCAAAAAGTTGTAAATTTTACTGTTAAAGATAATTATTGACACCGAGTTACAATTTCCTTTATTTTTGATTGATTGATTGACACAAAAGTATTCATTCAAATCTATATCTTACTTAAAATTTCATCTCATGAAATCCAATCAGTTTTCGAGCTTAAAGAAAAAGACTTCTCATTTACAATACTCGTTTCCAAAGGACATGAAGAGTGCACATTATACATCATTAATTCCAATTTACGACACCAACAGACAACGATAACAATTTCTATGAACAATATAAATAAACAGACTAATATAAAGTGATACAACTGCTGCGTGAAACGGAACGATCTTAAAATGTCCCGACATTATCATAATGTGTTACTGCGGCGCTCGGGCACTCTAATGGAGTACTATTTACACAACATCCCCTGTTTTGTATTATGGAAACAGTAGAGTTACTTTAAAACTAATTGGAAGAAACAAAAATATATTTTTTACGTAATAATTCTTAAATATGAGCATCCTGAAAAGTATTTTTGGATGCATTACACTTCATTTTGGCTTCAAATTGTTTAGGTTAAGGTAAGGAAGGACTATGGGATAATAGCATTGTTTGACATATTATCTTTCTACTATCTTTCTTCTCATCTTCAGATACAGAACCCTAACACTACATTATTCAGTACAAAAACACAAATGCAAATTCATTTATTTTTCATATATTTAACAATAGCTTCTGTATATAAATTAACAAATACAGTAGGTAGATACGGGTAAAGTAGGAAATAGAATTAAATTAATTATCCTCAAATTTTTGCGAAAGTGTCACTGCATTTTCCGCAAGATTTCTTTAGTTCTACGAATCAACACAGCTTAACGTCTAATTGCGTAAAATGGAACGCGCGTAACGATGTGGTGACGAATTCTGCGTAAGTCATTCAAATAGCGCGTAAGTGGGACAACTGCGTTAGCGGGAGAAAGCATTGCGCGCGCGCAGCTTTGAAGTTATCGATCATGTGTAGGGTGACTATGAAGCCTGTGATTACAATAGTATAGCGAAAATTAAACTTTTGTATGGAATTTGGAAAATAATAATTATCAGGCCTTTGTTGGTAACGTTTCTATAAAAATTAGATGTACCCGTCTCTTTCTAGGTCGTGCAAGAGCTTAAGATTGAGATTGGAATAGGAATGTCCAAAGATAGTTTCAGGACTACTTTGAATAGTTTTCCACATTTCACAAGAGCTTATAAAGACCTATTTGAAATAAAAACTTTTGATTTAGACTTTGAATGTCTATCTGCAGTTAAGAGAACTTTTGGATATCTGCAATAGGTATTACAGTCATTTCAAACACATTTTTATTATAATGCTTAAACGCCTGATAGCTAAGTTATTAAAATATAGTGCCACTGCATCGCACAAATCATTGAGTAAACATTTTTTATCCTTGCTTTGGTATATTTCACTAAAACACAAATTACTGTCCCAAACTTTGTCACTGTATTATGGTCACACTATTGGGTTTCTTCTGAAGGGTGTGGTGAGCCGCTAACGCCGCGGAGAAAGTTTATACTTACAACTGAACTATACCGCTTCAGGACCGTACACATTCATCATATTTTACTGGCTCCTGTCACACTATCAAGATTTGAGTTATATGTATTATCTTTTTTAGGGTTCCGTACCCAAAGGGTAAAAACGGAACCCTATTACTAAGACTTCGTTGTCTGTCTGTCTGTCTGTCTGTCTCCACGCTGTATCTCATTAACCGTGATAGCTAGAAAGCTGAAATTTTCACAAATGATGTATTTTCGTTGCCGCTATAACAACAAATACCAAAAATTAAAAAAAGTTATTTTTAAGGGGGGTCCCCATACAATAAATTATAAAAGCAGTGCAATTTGAATACAACGCCATCTGTTACTCAAGCATGGAACTACAGCTTGGTACGGAACCCTTCGCGCGCGAGTCCAACTCGCACTTGGCCGGTTTTTTAATATTCTAGTACTTTGGTGGTACAAACACCAGCACATTAACCTATTTCAGTCTGTCTTTCTTCAATAGATTTTCAACCTTATCACAATAGTCGAAGGTTAATGTACGATTGGTAAAATTTACAGATTCGGGTAGCTTGACCTGCTAGCGTCTGTACAACTAAAACAATTACTTGAGAAAACTTCTTTACGTTTATTGTGATTCATTTTTCACTAGCTTTGACCAGTGGTTTCGCTCGCTTCCTGAGGGAACTACTTATCAGTCCTAAAAAGAAATTGTCTACGTGTTATTCGAAAGTGTAAGCTATATTACTGCCAAGTTTTATCAAAATCAGTCTTGTAGTTTTTACGTGAGAGAGGAATAAACATCAATACAATGGATCAGATATAGGATATGACCAAAATTTGTATATAGGAAGTTGAGGACGTCAGAAAAACAGTCGCTCCATTTACTATAATGGTAAAAATATAGTCTATAATATTACAATATCATAAAGCTAAAGAGTTTGTTTGTTTGGTTGAACGCGCTAATCTCAGGAACTACTGGACCGATTTGAAAAAATATTTCAGTGTTAGATAGCCCATTTATCGAGGAAGGCTATATAGGCTTTTTATTCGGATGCATGAAGTAGTTCACACGGGACGCGGGTGGAACCACTGATGGAAGCTAGTATTAACATATTTGAGGAAAATGCTAGTCAGATGATAATGATGAAACCATCTTCTATTATTTTACATACTCCGATATTAAATCTTGATAGGTACCTACCCAAAATTTCATATTAAAGGCACAATAAAGATTTTCTACCGTCCCAAAATTTAATATTTAATAACTATAACTTTCAACAACCTTTTGTGTCGGGGACCCTTATATGTTATCTCACACGTAACCAATAAATTGTAGTTAGAGGTCGTCGCTTCGATTCCCGACTAATGAGAGAAAGGCCCGCTTCCGAGAATAACTGGGTCAGTTAAAGTTAACTTTAAGTTGTGGTTACGTACAATGGGTTACCGTATGTAGTTAAAGTGCCTAGTTAACATGTTTACAAAAGGGTCTTTAGTAGGTTTTGTGATTAGTTTATAGTGTGCAGGTAACGTGTAGAGTATTGTACATTTTAATTTTAAAATGTTATTAAAACAGGTTGGGTAATAAATATATATCTATTAGTTAATAACGCAAATAAAGTGAAATGATGTGAGCCACTTACAATACGAATAATATGAGATTTATACCGTAGAATAGAATATGTTACTAATTTAAAGTTTGTACGTAATAGTTGTTTTGATTTATTACAGTGTCCTAACTAATAGATTACGACAAAACTGTAATGGTAGTTTGGTGATTTAAAACAATAAGTAAATTTTTCACTCTGCAAGAACATTTACCACAAACATCGACTTTGAAAAGTAGATTTTTATAACTTAATTATCTAAAATCGTTCAAGATACCATCTCAAGCCTGATTTTATATGAGATCTTTTTCAGATTTTATGCAAATAAACTAATCAGTTTTGACTGGATACCAAAGGTGGGGTTCCCTTCGAAAGGCAAAGAAACTCGAAAAATACTTAAAATAATAAAGTGAGCGCACACCTGCTAATTAGAGGCCATCGGCAGATGTGCCAACGTTTGAAAGTTGACATGTATTGCAAAAACTTTAGGGTAGTCACGCCAATTACCATCCATAACTTGTTTACTAATTAACACTTTAAAGTTAGTAAAACTGCTCTAACTTATGACATAATTATATTGATTTATATTTCATTTTATGTAAACTTAGCTTTAATAATTACAAGAAAAAAGTGTTAATTTTTTTACCATAAATAACACTTAAAGTATATTTACATGAGTAATGGAGTAAGTTTGGCAAAATTGAAAATCCCAATCGGCGGTTGGTTAAATAAACTGCCCGAAGGCCTAATAATGGGGTTCTAGCCAATAATTGTTTAATCTACCGTAATTAAATTGAAGCTACAATTTTCTAGTATTTTGTTTAACTTTGGAACTTGCTCTAGACACCACATATATCTTAGCAATATTTATTACAAGAAGTTTCGGCAAAGTTTTATGTAACATTATTTTTTCTTCATTTAACTTTCAGAAGGTATTCGCACAGTCTGCAAATAAGTACTAGAGCGAAATCACTGATTTAAAAGGTACACTTTTTGAGCTACATTTCTATGAAATAAATTTAAAAACAAAATTTTCCTACTATACAATACTTTACTTTCTCGAAATGGATATGGAATTTATTTAATTTTAAATTTTGTTTATTTTATCCGACTGCCGACTGACATGAATTAAAACGACACGTAAAATGATAATTCTTCATTAGAAACAAAATAGCTATTACACGGCATCAAATTTAAGGATAATACTTATATTTTGAATCAACAGTGTTATCACAAGAAACACAACAGAAACATTTAGCATATACTTAACCATAAATAATAACAAGGACGATTATCGGTGCTCTCACCCTACTCGCGTCCTTAAATATCGAGTTTGCCTTTATTATTAGCAGAGAAAGTCTGTGTTTGGGGTAACCTTACAAAATACTGCGCATCACTCTTTTATGTATACGCTTTGAAGGGACCGCTGTTATATTTCGTAAAATATGCTTTGTTTAATGTGGGTCGAGGATTTTGTTATACGGATAAATTTTACTAATACGGTTACTATGCCTAATTTCAGTGAAAAAATTAGGAAATTTGTCTGTAATACTGCGTATTAGTTAATAGTAGAAATATGGAGAGAGATTAGAAATCTGAAGGATAAGGCAGTTTAGTTAGAAGTAATTGCCCTTGAAAGAAAATCTTCTGAGCTACAATATCGTGGGAATTATTGTGCTAAAACATGTTTTGCCTTCTAGCAGGTCGGTGAAGGAGCACGAGAGATACTTCACGAGTCAATTTCCAGCTGTCATTAAGTTTGGTTCTCTCTTTAAGTAGATATAAGTACCTCAATACCTAATTGTACTACCTAATTAAGACTATAAAATAATTACTGTATTGTGAACTGATTCCAAAAAATGCACAAAACAGTTGATGACCAAGATTGGTCAGCTTGATGAATTCCCATGCTAACTGCTTTGTTACATAATTTGGTTTTTATTTAAATATTCCCTAAGCATGGAGGAGTCACGGTCTAATTCCTGAGGAACCTGGTGGAACTCCCTGAATTGCAGGTTATTTACTGTATAAATGGAATAGAAGTGTCTGTTTGTCATGTCAGTAAAACTACAAATATATGATTATCCGATATTGAACTGCATTCCGTGTTAGTTAATTGCTTTTTCGACTTTCGTGAATAATTCTAAAGCCTAAATGAAATAAAAAAAAAACTTTGAAAATACAATTTTTGTAGGTATATTTTGACAAACTATTTGTCTGGAATTCTGTCTAAAATTGATTTTCTCTGAAACTGATTTACAGCTACGATTATTGGGTTACATACCAGCTTACAAGTACTTTTTTTCAAGAAAATTCTTATATGGCTGCTATACGAGCAACGTCACGGGTAACAGCTAGTCAAGAAATAATACCGTAACTACTAAACGGTTTTAAAATATTATTATAGAGGTAATGGTCAGTTGAGGGCTCGGTGGGTAGCAACGCCTACTTCCTGACAAGGTAGACGATATACCCTGATCATCTTTACCCAGTGTTAATTTAATAAGCCTATTTTCTATATGATTTTGACTTTGATGATCTATAGATATTCAAATGTTAAAGTTATTTCACGATTTTTCGGCATTATCCTTTCTTAAAGTAGATACTTAAATAAGCATTGTTTTATGTGTCGTAAACAATAGGTAAACTTAATAACAAGAATCTACGACATATAAACCAACTAGCAAATGGCAAAGTGACAACTATTCGATCTTTGCAAAGACAAAACCCACAAAAAGAATACGATCGTAGCCTACAAACAGTTTCAACGAAATACGAAAAGTCATCAACGACTTGGAATATACTCTCTCAAAGCCACAACATAATATATTTTCCCTTTATTTCTGTTACTAGCTGTTTCCCATGGTTTCACCCGTGTTTCAGGGGAACTTTTTTCATACCAGGATAAAATGCAGCCTATATCACCCGGGCATAGTATGACTTCTCAACCGTGAAATATTTTTTCTAATCGGTTTGTTTCTGAGCCTTTATGGCACAGACGCCAGTAAGTCAAAACCTACCCAAATCTGTCAAATTTTACCAATCGAACATTAACCTTCTACAATTGTGATAAGGTTGAAAATCTATTGAAGAAATTTGACAGATTGTGGTAACTTGATGTGTTGTCGCCTGTACAAACCAACAAAACAATATTTCCAGTTTATTATAATATTAGTATAGATAGATAGACAACGTAAATTGCACAACGAAAAAATGATTCACGACACCTCTCCTACAAAATGAACAACACGCTTTTATAATTTACAACCAAGTCGTAAAAAAAACATTTAAATACAAGGAAAAAGTACCAAAATACTGGTCAAATGTTTGCTAAAATATACGTCTTTGTGTCACTATAAAGAACAAAAGATGTGTTAATACATTTTCTTTAGAAATCCTTCCGTTAGCTGACCGGCAAGTTTTCTCGAATCTTTTCAATAAATTTTGGAAAGTTTGTTTTTCATATTTTCTTGTATTACATAACTGAGACAGTACGTGTTGAGAATACTGATAAATTCTGGTGAGGTTTGGTTCCTTAGAGGTAAACATTATTAGGTAAGTAGGTATAGGCAGATGTCTTAAATTTATAAAAAGATTATGGTGGCTTCTGCCTCAATCTTTATCCTCTATAGTTTTGAACTGTAACTCATTATTCATTTGACAAAGTATTCATTTATTTTATTACCCAAAAATAGACGTGAGCTTAGACGTTGTTTGTTGAAAAAGTCAAAAAAAAGTACAATCTCAAAAATACCTAAATAAGTTAAGATTAACCTCAAAGTAAAAAGAAACAAAACTAATGAAAATGATTCATTACTCAACAAAGCTTTACCATTAGCAAAATATAATTAATCTCGTCTCAAACGTTATCAATCTACCCGCCCACAAAGGGCTCATTTCCAATCACTCACCGAACATCTTATAAAGGAAATATATAACAAAGTTCAAAACCTACATAGGTACTCGCAAACCAGAATTACCGTTAGCTCCCAAAACAGCCAGTAACAAAGATGCTGTGGTTTTGACCCATCACACCATAAGCACCATGGCTACACAAAAATCACCCCTAGCTACTTCAAAATAAGGTTCATGGGAGTTTTTTACAGCTGTTTAAGTAAGTTTGGTGCAATTTATTCGGGTTTGCCAATTGTATAGGTCTCTGTGAACAATGGTGATGGTTTTTGTTATAGCACTGACGTGTGAGGAATGTGGGATGATCATAAATCGTGGTTATTGTAGCTCCGGAGCCTTCACTTTGATAGGCTGGAGGTTATTGACGAAAGAGTTTGGGGAAATTGCTGGTCAAAGATTAGCTTGTATTTAAAGAGGGACCACTCTTGAATATTGGTAAAAGAGTTTCATGGAATACAGTGAAAGCTCAAAGCCATTGGCCCAGCACTTTGTTATAATCTAATCATTTTGTTCTTTCTTCTTCTCCAACCTAGAAAACAATCGTACTATGCGAACGGCGAATATACACGGAAAAGAAACAAAATTTTCACCACACTACAATACACACCTAATTTATTGCCCCGAACTCCCCCATCTACCCTAGTTCCCCCTATGTTCCTCTATGTTCCTTCTTGTCCCCCGTAGTTAGCAATTCGTCTCACGTTGCTACATACAAGGCTCCACTAATTGCCAGAACCGAGGAAGTTACAAAACTGCTGATAGTTTGCCGGGAATCAATTAAAATTTACATGGAGTTACACGGTTCTTTGGTGATCAAATCATTCACTTTGATGATCGACAAGATGTATGCGACAACAAAGGAAAAACAACACTGTACGGTTTATTTTTTGAATAAATGTGATTTTTGATGACAGTCTATTAAATAAGAGTGCGTATTGATGTTGAATTGAGGAAAAAATCTCAGATTTCTGGAACATCAGTCTGACACAGAGAAGGAATGCGCGTTTATTTTAGGTCCTTACGAAAATTATTATAGACTATAACTACGCTAACTTCTGTTTTGCTATTTAAATAAAGATAAGATGAAATCGAAAATCTTCAAGATAAAAATTCTAATCCTATTAAAATAACCAACACAGTTCAAAAAGCTGACATCGCAAAAAAAATATTTTTCACCAAAACTTCTTGATAGACAGTCCAAGTTCTGAAGATGTAAACAAGTCAATTTTGATGAAGTTATAAAATAAGTTAAATCACAAAAACTAATAAAACTTCAACTTCATTACGAGGGCGAAAACAAGAAAAAAATGTTTTCGCTACATCAAAAATATTGAAGACTGGTAGTAGATTTTACCAGTACAAGTTCTTTTTGGAAATACTATAGCGACATGACATATGGTATTATTGTTAATCCCTTGAAAAATTGAAATTTTATACGATTTTAAAATTGCAGGAAACAAATTTTACAGCCGTAGAAATCCACTCACATACATACACCAGTAGGAAACAACTAATTTGTGAGCAATAACATCGCCTTTTACAATCAATTTTGAATCTAAGTAGCTTCAATCTAATAATTAACAAAAATTTAAATTTCCTTTTGTGTTTATTGACGAGTTCTACACGAAGACATAGGTATTATAATCAATACTTCCACTCTATCATTAAAGCCCAAAACGACTTCCTTCGACTTTAAATACGACTTTACTCCATAGACTCAAATTACTTTCCAAAAAAGGGCACAGACCTTACCACCAGACCGTGAGGCCATCGAAATTCACAAAAAACCTTAACAGATGCCTCTATACGAATAATCCCCGAAATTTCTTACTGCTCATTAAACTATTTATAGATGTATACGGGTACCCTAAAAATGTACTTTGGTAAACCGGCTTACTCACACAGATGTCGGTACAGGTATGGTGTGTGTGTGTGCGTGATGTGCAAGCGCAGATGCACACATACACAGGAAGGGCAAAGGGAAATTTTGGCAATAATTTTGTGTTGCACTTATAGGTCGTGCGATGGATGATGGTGAGTTGATTTGAAAATAATGGTTATAAAAAAATATGTTATAGATTAAACGATTTCAAAGATATGTGGAGATTGTGTTTACGTTTTATTTAGTAAAGGAAATCCTAAAATTCATATTAATTTAAATTATTTAATTAAAGTACGTAACAGTGTTCATGCTAAGATAAACGCCCAAAAAACAACGGTATTTGGCATATCTTTTATATAAGAAAATACCATTAATAAATTCTTAAACTTCACATTTTACTAAGTATTTTCTGTAAAACACCTACAAAATACTCTGAAAATGTTAAGGCGCTTCACAAATTACCACGCACGTCGCAAGGCATCGTACATAAGCCTCTTACGTTCCGCTGCCGCATCGTGCATACCACGCGTGTCTTCATACAATGTACATGCTACACTGCTTATATGCTATGCTTAGAGTACCTGCACACTGCCGACTTTTAGTCGGCCGATAGTTTATTCGGGCTCTTATACCAGTATGGAGATTTAATGGTAGAAAGCACATTACAATAATGATTACCACTAAGTAATAAGATATGTACTGCAAACCTCTCTAACCTCTAATTCTTTATGCTGTACCCTACCAGGTCCAAATTGTTTCTAATATATTGTTTTATCTTTATAAGATACCACCTGTATGACATATGGAATGCAAATAAAGAATGGAGTTTTGAGGTATTTTCCCGATATAAGAAGGACTTTCATTGGATTGGCGATTTTCTTTAAAAAAAAAACCAACGGACCGACTGTCGGCCGACTGTTTAGTCTGCAGTGTGCCGTAACGCTTAGAAGCATGGTTCACTCTATGCATTAAAGGTCTACGAAACGTTAAAACGAAGTACTACGCGCGTAGTGTCGTCTATTTCGTAGGTGTTTCGTAGCTAGAACCGATAGATAGATAGTTTCTACTCGTGACTTTCCTCACTTTATAAAACAACCGCCAGCGGTTTCACCCGCGTCCCGTGGGAACTACTCCGTGTACCCGGATAAAAAGTATATATTGCCTAAAGCCTTCCTCAATAAATGGGCTATCTAACACTGAATATTTTTTTTATTTATTTTAGATTATTAGTAGGTATCGATACAAAATATTGGTGTGATATCGATAGCACTTAATAAATAAAATTGTCAACGTCACTTCACCAGTTCCGTGAACTCCAACACAATACACAAAAAATCCAGCTGTATTAAATTACTCAACAAAATTTTAACAAATTGTATTATCATACAACAGAGGTATTATTTACTCAATTAGAACCATGAAAAATCTACACCAAAAAATATTATATTTACGGTACAAAATTCGCGCTTCATTTTAGCGAACGCACTATATAGGCACTGCACACATGGCACTGTATTAGTGTATGTGTGTGTGTGCGTGCGTGTGCGCCGATCATTATTCGTAAGTACTAGAGAGAAGACATGTTTGGTAGTGTTGGTTGGAAGATACCTCGATATTAAGTTTTAAAGTTTTATTGCTTGTGTATATTGCCGAATTGAGTTTTATAACTCTTCAACTGTTTGTATGTAATAAAATAAATAAAGGTTTTTTTTGTAATATATAATATTTTCGATAAAATAGAAGGGGTTTTTGTTGAAAATATTTTTTTTAAATATGTTCTAGAAAGTCTCGAAAAGTATTTTAATTAGAGTGGCCTATACCAAGAGAAAATAATATCCTGAACATGCTTTTGGTACAAGTATACACGTACTTGGTATAAATATTGTTTTTATGGTACTGGCGTCAATACATCTGTAAGTAATTAATAATGACTCCCTCTGGACTCCTTCTGGTCATCGAATCACGCCTGAACTTGTTTTAAAATAACAAAATGGACGCGGTAACCGATGAATTTCAAGCAGGTCGCCATCTCACCGAATCGATAACTGTCAAGCACTAATTAATTAAATCACGAACACTGACAGGGCCGCATCGGTTCCGTTCCGGGCCGCTGATAAATTGTGACGATGTTTTAATTAAGAAAGAAAATTAATTATCCTTAATTTTACAGTTATTGGCTAATGACTCTCATGTGTGATTTCAACCACGTGTTGAGAGAGGTCCTACACGCAGTTAAAAAATATCGTATATGTTTGTGTGTTTCGCCCAGCCATTGAAGCGTAATTAAGCAACAAACAAATATCCACAAACTTCCACATTAAGAATATTGGTAGAACTAACTGCATCTTGTAATCACTCCGTAATTTAACAATAGTCGAGTCGTTTTATTAAGCAAACCATGAATTAGACACTCCCGCATCACACTTCAGTCTTACCTTTTACTATTTAGCCACAGCCATTCTTAGTTAATTTCTAGTGATAGTGAAAAACTCTTTTTACACTGAGTATTTTTTTCAATATTTAAACCAAATATATATTTAAAAAAAGCGTATAGATGCGTATAGATGCAATGATATTTGTACCATGTACAAATATCATTGCATACCAATAACTTCCCTACTCCGACCCTGTAGAGCAGTGGTTCTCGTTTAGCGATCGCGCGACTGCTAACCAAACAGTCGGTTAATTAATACTATTGTCAGTAAGGAAATAACTATAACGCTCAGCTATACGGCTTGGTGATACCCTTTAAAATAAACGATATTAACCCAATAGCGAAATAGGGCGGATCGGAAATTAATACTTGTAGAATATTGCTTATTTCACTTAATTCATGGTGCCTGAGAGTTGAGAAGACATATTCCAAAGTAGGATATAATTATGGTTAATACGATATCTCCAGACTCAAATTCGTTAACAAATACATGAATATGAATAAAATTAAAAACAAAAGTCCAGCCGTTGCACACATATGTAAAACACATTCCTACATACACACCTACGTTACATTCTAACCACTAAAAACCCAGCTTTCTTTTCACGCATTAGCAACACCAAAGAAGCCCAATAAAAAGTCAACAGCAAAATATCTCATTACTTCGATTGCAAGCTTGGCCAAACTGCATTTTTGGGATCTAGAGAGCGCTACATCCGTCCCTTTCTAACTCGCACGTTAGACAGGGAGAGGTGTAGTTTGACCTATGCGCCTGCGACCGATTTCGGGGCCGTTGCATGGAAGTGCATGCCGTACAATGGTTTCTTTTTGTTTGGTTTATGAAACTAGCGATTTTTTTTCGAAACTTTGTTTGGGAGATTTTGAGATTATTTTCGTTTGAAAGGTGTGAAGTTTAGGTGTATAATGAAGGTTCAACAGGACAATATATGTAGCAGTTTGTATCTATAGCTATTCATTCCGTTGTAGCCTAAATTAACCGACCTAAATAAAAATATGAGATTTATGATTCAAATGTTATCATTAAAATGACAATATGTCTTCGAAGACGGAGTAAACGTGAAGGAAAATATCATGAGAAAACCTGGACTTTAAAGTCTGAAATCACCAACCGAATTTGGCAAACGTGGTGATTAACGCTAACTTCTTCACTGTACGAGAAGAAGTATGTGCCTTGTAGTGGGACAATAATAAAGATGAGATTATAAGTAGGTACTAGAACCTGGCTAAACTAACTAAATTCATAACAAGACTAAACCTAACCTATCAACTAACACCCACCTACTCCGAACAGAAGAAAAATTACCAAAAGTCCACCTCCTACTCCCCCAAAAAAAATAACCTTAACACATCATTCAAAGGAAAAGAATACCCTGTAAATACGGAGGGTAGTAAATCATCGGAACGTGTGATCCCTCCCTGGAGGGAGGTAAATCCTTTGACCTTCGTGACGTCACGAGTGCCGTGCACTCTATACGGTAGGTTTACCCTGGAGGGTGCTGTAGAGGGTGTTTACTGAGGATTTTATTAATGTGATTTTGTCGGTAATTAGTTAATTATTTTTCCTGGGTTTGGTGATATTTTTACTGTCTAAAGTTTGTTTAACAGAAAGTTATTCATGGGTTTGGTTGAAGAGTTCTAACTTAATTAATAACAAATTAAGAAGGTCGAAAATAGCCTGAATTGCTTCGAGAAAAGGATGATACGGCCGTGCCACTTTTTTTGCTTGACTTGGCGGGGGCACTGCCGTGCCCCCTGATAGAATATCGTTCATTGTACCAATGTATGCCAAACTGCAATAGTGGGCTTTAAATCCTTGATCCATCGTTTAATTGACCAAAAAAGAATAATCAAACTTACTTTCTCAGGCACAATCTGGGTAGAAAAAAAATGAGTCTTACTACTCATTTACAATAAACTTAGTTACTGGTAAATCAATTTTACCTAACATAATTTAAATTGACCAAAAGCAAGTAAGGTTATACCACCTCGTTGCGATTATTACCTACTGTGTGTTTACTTACATATCAACAGCTTTAATCTATTATTTACACTAATCTAATCCCCAATACAAACATTCCTAATACAGTAAATGCCTTACAGTTTGCTAAGACAAACATACAGACTGCAAGCGCCTGCAGTATTGACGCGAGCAAACAGTAGCGGCTCCGCGATTATATGCGGGTTTGACTTCACTAACTACAAGCGCGAACTTATAGACTGCTCCTGCTGTGTAAATTAAAGTTAAAAGGTTTTACTATGTTTGATAAGGTATTAGGAATTGTCTGTATTGACTATATGTTACAGATAGATATAATATTTGTAACTAAACTTGCAAATAAAATTGAACAACAGAAGACATTTATTTACGGCCAGTTCACAGGTTCCCGATATAATACTATATAGCTATCTGACAGACCAAGCCATAGAAAGGTAATCAAAATTTAAATCATTTCTATGGCACTATCTGTCAGATAGCTGTTCAGAACTTTATCTGGAACCTGTGTATCTGGCCCCTAATCTATTAAGAAATAAGAAAATTTTACTTGCTAGAAACATGGTATGGTATTAGAAGGTGTTACAGTAGGTATAAGTGTTTCACATGTTTCGCCGTTTTACCGGCATGCAAATTTTATATTAAAATAAAAACAGACAAGCATTTACGTAGGTACAAGACGTACACGTAAGATAAATGTTTACGTATATCTAAACACTTGCGGCTCTTTCTCAGAAACTCGGGTAAACCACAAATGTAAACTTGATAAAACACGTTGCTCACATATTTTCCGCAGGCGTCTTTACTTAAAGAAACGCTCTTATCAATCAAAACTCCTGTACCTAGTATAATTATCATCATTATCATCTCATACTTTATTGTTACCTTTTTATACTACAATTATTTTTGTTTATTGTACCAATAGGAATTGAGTTTAGTTTAATATTATTTTATTTTACGCACTAGCTTCTGCCAGCGGTTTCACCCGCTTTCCTATGGGAACTACTGCACGCACCCGGATAAAAACAGCTTATAGACTTCCTTGATAAATGGGCTATCTAACACTGAAAGAATTTTTCAAATCGGACCAGTAGTTCCTGAGATTAGCGCGTTCAAACAAACAAACTCTTCAGCTTTATAATATTGGCATAGATTTATAAATGACTGTTGCACTTGCCAATTAATTTTACTTTTATTTTATTCCTTGTTTTATTGTAGACACTGTAAACAAACCAAATAAATAAACCATCTTATTCATAGTCCGTCGTCTCCTGAACCAAGGCCTCCTCTATAGTCTTCCATAAGGACCAGTTATAACTATATGGCGTCCTAGCCGATTGTCGGCCACGGCGGCTGTTCTCATATAAGGAGATCAGCCAGCTGCGCAGGACATATTATAGTGCACAAGCATTTGCGCAGACACAAGTGCACTCCCTATTCCCTCACTCTCATAACCCGATGGGACGGCAATCCGTCACGACCGGAGAGAGATCAGGCGCAGGACCGACATTAACGCGCTCTCCGATGCACGGGTGTATCAATCACCAACTTCCAGCTCCGGGCTACTTTGTGAAAGTTTCGAAAACCCACAAAGTGATTTCGGCCTGTCCCGGGAATCGAACCCGAGACCTCGTGATCAGCAGTCGGCTATGCTACCACTAGACCAACGAGGCAGTATAACTATAACATGTTAATCAAATACCTGTGTTAGCTGCTTTGCTTCAAAGGAACCACTTTAGCAGCAGATTGGGTTAGGTCCAGTAGCGTCTAGTTTACCCAGCAAATTGGTGAATAACTGCCACTTATGTTACTTTTGTTATCTACTCGTGTTAAGCTTTGATATAAACTTGGTGAAAATTGGACAGAGAGCGGGATGTTATTAACTAAATGCGATTTTGCGTTGGTTCCTGTGTTTACAACCTTTGTAAATTAATGTCAAATAACTATTTGGTGCCAGCTTCACAGGTTCCAGATAAAGTTCTAAATAACTATCAGACGGATTCTGCCATAGAAATGTTTTCAATTTGGACTACTTTTCTATGGCAGTATCAGGCAGATAGCTATCCAAAAAGTTAACTGGGACCTGTGAAACTGGCCATTAATGTCTTGTAAAAGTAAGCTTTTCTATCTATAGAACTTTTACTCCAAATCCACCAAAACTATTTAAATGAAAGGTACACAGCTACTCTAAAACTTGAGAAAGAATATAGGCTACTTTTTATCTGGGTGCGGGAAATACGTCCTTCGAGACGCGAGAAAAAACCACTATAAACAACTAACATTTATACTAACACTAGCTTCTGCCCGCGACTTCGTACGCGGAACATGTCGCTTATGCCAGCGATAACGGGTCGTCAAAATGAAAGATCTTAAACGTCTGATGTTGAATTCTAAGAGCCCGGGGAAACGGCGGGTTGCGCGAAACTATTCGAGATGTTTCAGACTTATCATACCTAAAGGCAATGGGCATTGCATTGACTGCCTTTTAAGAATGTATGGACAACGCCATCTATCGGTAAAAGTGAACACTTATCGGAGCTAGTTACGCGCGAGAAAGCTACATAAAGCAGTCCGTGTGAAAAACAGCGACACCGTCACACAACGAAGGCCAGAAACAGCTTTAATTTTCATCGATTTAGCTTAAAAACTGACGGAGTTTGATAGACACTTACCCCCCCTTTTTCACCCCCGGTAAGGCAGAATTTCCAAAAATAATTATTGCGTCATTCTTAATTTCTAACCAAATAGCCAAATATTAATTTTGATCGAATTAGCTTCAAAACTGACGGAGTTTCATACAAACTTACCCCCTCCTTTTTACCCCCTTAAAGAGCGAATTTCCAAAAAAAATATAGCCTATATGTTATTCTGATATATAAGCTATATGTCTGCCAAGTTTCATCTAAATCCGTCCGGAAGGGGGTAAGTTTGTATGAAACTCTGTCAGTTTTGAAGCTAATCCGATCAAATTAATATTTGCTATTTTGGTTAGAAATTAAGAAGTGACGCAATAATTATTTTTGGAAATTCTGCCTTACCGGGGGTGAAAAAGGGGGGTAAGTGTCTATCAAAACTCCGTCAGTTTTTAAGCTAATCGATGAAAATTAAAGCTGTTTCTGGCCTTCG
>NWSH02000525.1:2387321-2415972 GCA_002382865.2 Heliothis virescens | reverse complement strand
CCTCCTTTTTACCCCCTTAAAGAGCGAATTTCCAAAAAAAATATAGCCTATATGTTATTCTGATATATAAGCTATATGTCTGCCAAGTTTCATCTAAATCCGTCCAGTGGATCCTGAGATTAGCGTGTGCAAACAGACAAACAAACAAACAAACAAACAAACATACAAACATTCAAACATACAAACAGACAAAATTTTTTTTTCGAATTCTTACTCTTCTTTCAATTTCTAATAACCCTATATATTTCGTTTTGTAAAAATATGAAATGTACAGACACGATTTTTTTACTGTTTTATTATATGTATAGATAATAAGCATTATACCTATTAAAACCATATCAGGAAAACCGAATTCCAAAGCTTTTCTCCCCCTATTTTAACAAATCAAGTTACCATCCAGCATACGGTTTGACTATGATGGACATTCCCAGAAAGAATTTGCATCCACAGATAGCAATTAAGTCTAGCTCGTGTCAGATCAGTCCGCCCGTGATTCTGGGGAACTGACTGACTGCCAGCGTTTGCAAATACTACTGCAAATTAAATTGAATATGGATGTAAATGATTCAGAGAAAACAAACTATGTAGCTTCTATTTGTTTGTGAATATATCCGTTTGTCAGGAAAGGTGGTAGAGGTTAAAATAATGGGAATGAATAGTGCAGCTATCCACATTTTCCAGGATATGTAAGGCAGAAGTTATTATCCACAGAAATATTAATAACAGGAGAAGTGGTAAGTGGGCGTGTCGCTGTCTCCTCGAACAGGCGATCGTACCGCAAATAATTCGTAAATTCCGTCTCCGCGAACTAGTCTGAACTGTTTTGCTATAAATACATTGCTCCTTCACAACTACGCAAGTTTGTCACTCAGTGACCAGACAAGCAATGTATCTATTGCTTTTACTAAACCGCGCGTGTAGTAGTTGCCGTGTGGTAGGGGAAACTGGAGACACAGGTATCCGATACATTTTCGTCTACAGGGCATATCTCCTTCTTTAAAATATCTATGTTATTATCTAATTATTGTATAGGCAATAGAAGTGAGACCGTTTTACCAAAACTTGGATAGAAAATGTTATAACTAAAGCGGATAATGATAGAATTGAAATATTAAATTCAACGGTCGCGACTATGACTATACACAAACGAAGGTAGCACCTACCCGAATCTATAAAATTTTACCAATCGAACATTAACCTTCCACTATTGTGATAAGGTTGAAAATATATTGAAGAAATTTGACAGATTCTGTACTATAAAGGAATTACAAACAAATAAACACAACTTTTTCGTACGTCGAAATTGCTAATTCTTATTGAATTTAAAGCAAATATTTGGCTCAGCGGCCTCCGAGGTGCAATTGGTTTCACGCTACCCGAATCTTTGGGATAGTTGGAACGACGAAAATTGGAGTTTAAAATGATACTTAGAGGTTCTATAGTGGTAGTTTTAAAGGAGAGAATTCTATTTGTTTGGGAAATAGGTCTTTTAGGACATAGGGTAATTCAGTGCTTTAGTTAGATGTGGTGTAAATAACCTTACTATTGTAATCTACATAGGTATAATAAGGAACAAATCATTTTGCGTTTCGACAGTATTTATGACGAGGAATTCGGCTTTTTGTCGGGTTCAAAACCATAAAATGGTATAAAAACGTATTCCAGTTTAATTTTAAATTACTTCAATATATAAAATGATGACTCCCCATACCAAAAAAGATAAATAAACATTTCTATTTTTGGGGCCCATAATAATTTTTCTCCTTTATGCCAGTATAGGCCGCATATAGGGTTGCCATCCGTCCGGGTTTTCCCGGATTTGTCCTCGTTTAGAGGGCGTCCGGGGAGCGTCCGGGGAAGGTTTCATTTGTAGACTGGGTTTTAAAAAATAAAAGAATTTGGGTCGCCCGCCCGCGAGACACGCACTATGCTCATTTTTACAATAAATAAATACAGGTTGCGACCCGACTTTGCGAAAATTTCGCGCTCGCTTCGCTCGCGCATATTCTAAATATCAGCATCTGGACAACCCATACTTGCACATGGAAGGTTGCATACTATTAGCTATAAAACAGTTAAAATCACGTTTGTTTTATGGGAAAATAGCCTAAAATACTTATTCTAGTTTTCAATAATTGTTGTTATAGCGGCAACAAAAATACATCATCTGTAAACAATTCAACTGTTTAACTGTCTGTGACAGGCGAATAGGGAAGTCTTTGTAATAGGGTCTCGTTTTACGGTTTGGGTACGGAACCCTAGAAATTACCATGTCTTACTTATCAACCTAGCAAGCACGGTCCCAAAACTGTAAGTATCTGGTTGAAAAATCTTCTAAATAATCAGTATTCAACTTGTTCACATCTAATGGTGTTTTGAATTACAATTTTTAACGATGTTCAGACAGTCAGAAGGATTGAGAAATACTATCGTGTTCCAAAAACTATCGTGACTATAAAAGATTTCTCAAAATAACAAAAAAGGTGGCGTTCGCTCCGCTCACGCATCTTGTCACTATTTCCTGCTGTTTTTTGCATATAATAAAATTGCACTCGCTTGTCCATCACCCGTCCAAAAAACTAAAAAATCGCGAATTCTGTTACTGCTCTCGCTCACTCGCGCCTTCAGAGGCGATATATATTTTTTTATAGGATTTGTCAAAAACCAAAACAACTCTACTTACAACATAAAAATTTCGCGCTCGCTCCGCTCGCGCATCTTACTTAACCCTTTCCTTTACATTTATGAATTGACGGTGAAGACTTAATTAAGCATTTCTCCAAAAAGTTCAAGCTCATTAGATCTTACTTATGATCATCAAGAACCCAAACGCGACATCTCGGTCTTTCAAAAATACAGAAAAGTAAATTTTAAGTATCAATTTGTCGTTTTTGACGGTGCTTAATAGAAAAGTAATAAGTTGTCCCGAGTCCCGGGTCCCAACCTAGGCATCGCTGCCACTGGAGGGGCCCCTATTTGCCCCGGGGCCCCCGGTAACCTAGCTACGCCACTGCACGGCCCGTTCGTAAAAGATCTTGTTGACATGTCCGGCTTTTGGACTCTAAAATCCGGGGTTTTCGCGCGTCTTGTCCTGTTTTCCAAATTTTAGAGATGGCAACCCTAGCCGCATACAATACCAAACATTTTTCGTGTAATCCAAAAAAGTTTTAACAGACAGACAGTTGTTAAAAAAATCTAACACAAAGTATTTTCAAACACGTGTCAAACGTAACTTCTTTGTAATCACTCCGTTTACATTTCGAGAAAGCAAAATTATTTTAAAGAGAACTGTTAAGTTATTGTTAAGTCTTTGATCTTACCTGTTGATGATTAGCATCTTGCTTCTCGCTGCTGTCGGAGGTCGTGGATCCTGTTGGCTTCTTGCAGAAGGTGGGGCAGTAACGACGGCAGAGACACCTGTGGGATTAGGGTGTAACTTAATTATTGTTGTAACTATTGGATTGTGGCAAAAGAACATTTACAATATTCTATAGAACATTTTTCTATAGAAGAGATTCCAGAATCATTAAAGGATTTTTTTTGAAGTCATTTTAAATCAATTTTTATAAGATTACCACAAAAAAGTTCAACAAACATTTTGATACGCGTTGATAAAAAATTCGCATTCAAAACTAAAACTTGTCTTTTTAACTTTTTTGTAGAAACACTATAAATGTCCCTGCTCTAGATCCGTGTTTTTATACTAATAAAAAATTCATGTAAGTACCTAGATATGGAATGTTCTAGAATCTTCGCCACTTATCCACAGCAGGAAAAATATAGTCTTCATACGTCCACACGTAACGTGGTGTCTATTGGCTGACAAATACCTAAACGGCACACAATACCGAGACGGGATCTACATCCTGATCCTCAAAAGACGCTATTGTGTGAACATCAAGTGTGAATTAATGGACATAATGCCAGTCTACCGTCAATAAAAGCTAAAGGCTACGAAGGTTGGCGCCAAAATCATTATTAAAGGTAGGGTAGCCGGAATTTTGTTTAGTTGTTTACTTTGGGTGATCAGGTTAAGTGACAAAATTGGGGAGGTTATTTTCTTTGAGAAATAATAAATTGAAATATACTGCTTATTGTTTACTCGGGCTACGAAGATAAGGTTTATAAGTTCAAGGCCACATGGATCAAAAATGAACTAATTTAGGGCAAGAGAGGTCCCCCGTTAAGACGAGTGAATCTCAAAGGCACTACCTACTTTATATCAAAGCGTAAACTAGGATTTATGACTATTTCATAATTGTTTCAGCGGTAGAAAAAAGGGATTAAATGCTAATAATAATTACATGCAAAACTACCCTCATTTTATCACCCATAAAAATGCACGATCTGACATGAAAAATCACCATCAACAGCTTATTGCACTTTTAAACTTACGCAAAGCAATTACTATTTCCATTTTTCATTGCAAGAACATTTTCTATAGATGAGAATTCTCAGCGATTTTTCAAAGTCGGTTCAGCAAAGGTAGACTTTAAGCAGTAGATGGAATTCAATAAACAGTTTGGCTCGCCTCCAGCGCCACTGAATATATTTTAAAACGACTTAATTTTACTTCGGGGGCCGGTCGACAGTTTTAGCTGAAACCAATTTGGAAAAGAAATTGGTCTGGACTTTTAATGTTTGGTGATATTGAATTAAGTGGTTAAGGCGGTAATAAATATTCGGATTGAGTGTTCTGTGTAGGAAGGATATTTTTTTGCGAGGATTTGGGAACAATCAACTCCAAATTGGAATGAAATTAATTAAAAAATCGTCATAGGTAGAATTCGACAAGGTTTGAACTATTGAAATGACATTATCGATAGACTCATTTTAAGCACTTAGTTATAACATATAAAATGATTTTCCTTCTAGTTATCGAAAATCTACTTGAAAATTTACTTTATCTAAGCAAAACAGGTTCCTATCCATCCCCTAGATCCTAATTAGCTGTAATATTCATTTGCAGCTTATAACGTAATAAATACAGACCCCTTCACCAAGTGGTTCTTACCTTAATAATTCTATTAAGACGAGCAGTGCACCCCTTGTCACCTACTTACTGAAGAAACATACGTCTACTGACCCGGGATAATGGCGCCCAGCGTGGGACACAATGACGTACTTCTAAAATCAACCTTTTGTACCGTTTGGTTATGCTAACACGCTTGTTGAGAACTTTGAGCAGTAAACAACCCTTGTGGGTGGGAAATATAACAGTTTTGTAACAATGTTTCATAAATTAGTTCAAAATACGTAGTTTACATTTTGTCCCACAATGGGCGCCATTAACACGCATTGGCACCCAACAAAGTAAAAGGAAAGCGAACTTTTATTTTAATAACAATGGCCTGATGGTATTTTCTAATTTCTAAAAGTTAATTAACAATTATTCTTCTGCAATAGGAGACTAATTCAAATAAGTGGACGTAAATTAAAACATTTTATTTCCACTTCATTTAAATAGGTGTTTACGTTTATTTAACGCATTGAACGCCATCGATCACAGACACAACGTCTTACATATAAAGCTTATTTTTGCTGTCATTTCTAAGGGTCTTGTGATCACCATCGAAACTAAGTTAAAATCTATGATGGCGTCCTAGCCGATTATCGGCCACCGCGGCTGTTTTCGTATAAGGAGATCAACCACCTGTGCAGGCTATATTATAGCGCACAAGCATTTGCGCAGACATAGGTGCACTCCCTATTCCCTCACTCTCATTACCCGATGGGACGGCAATCCGCCACGACTGGAGAGAGATTAGGCACAGGACCGATATTAATGTGCTCTCCGATGCACGGGCATCTCAATCGCTAACTTCCAACTCCGAGCTGCTCTGTGAAAGTTTCTAAAAGCCACAAAGCGACTTCGGCTCGACCCAGGAATCGAGCCCGAGACCTCGTGCACAGCAGTCAGCTATGCGACAACTAAAATCTGTATCTACCCACCAAAAATGAAAACGTTTAACAATCTTCATAAACTACCTATTTACCTATCCCTCTATCTAACCCTCTAACTGCGGAATTCAATATTCTGTCTATCTCTGGATTTGATTACTAGAGATAGGAATTTGACGTTACTTGTATGGGGCTAATGTCAAAATTCTATCTTTAGTAAGCAAATCCGGAGATAGATAGGTTATTGGGAACGGCCGTAACACTGCATAGTTCTCCATAGCTAACACAATACAGTCTAAATGGACTCTCGAGAAACACAATCAAGGCGGGTCAACCTCCAGTTATCGAATTACTTGTGAACCGGGCAGATACCCGGGTATACGGTATATAGGTGTTGGACATAATGTGATACTGAAAGTTTTTATTACTTTTTACGAAGAATCGAATGGTAGTTCTCAAAGTTTGTTAGTGTCTTTTTTTGGAAGGTATTTTTCTTTATGTATAGTTCTGTAGAAGTAATGACCCATCTGGTTTGCTTTAGATGTGTAGATATCTATATAGAGTTTGTTTTAGATAGTTTTGTATTAAATAAGCGTCCTATATCATAAATGATACAATTGGGTCATGTTTTAATAACCAATTTAACGCTAAAACTACGCAAATATTGTTTAATTTAATACATAGCGAGAAGGCGAAATAATAAATTATAACACGACCCACTATTTATTAAAAAGTAAATAAAACTGAACACGTGCATAAATAACTCCAGCTTAAACACGCACCAACAAACAAAAATAATATTAAGCATAAAAATTGCGAAACATTTTTAATATTCCGCCCACTTCATAAAATTCATGCGCAAGTTGAAATAAAACCCGCGACACACTGCCGCTCGTTTACTATGAAACAAAAAGTAAAGCCGACTACACTCGACAAATCCAATAACTATTTGTAAGCCCATCCTGCCGTGTGCAAGTGCTCTTATATTATACGTTCATACTTTCAACGAATATTGCACTTTATTACACTTACATAAGGTTTTTTTTCGCTTGGTATAAAACTCGAGTGACTACCAATGTATATTGACAGACTGTTAAGTAATGCTCCGTTATTTGTCATAAGTCGTGTATTGAAAGAAGAAACGCGCGTAATATTTTCTCGTCATATTTTCTTTTATATATATTTCCTTCATACAGATTAGTGGCATTCATAGTGGTTTCTATGAGGTTCTTGAAGGATAGATCATCAATCCATCTTAGATTAACAGCCAATTTCACAAGTTGCAAATAATGTTCTAGTTAGTTATCTTACATGTCAGATCATTATCATAGAAAAGTAGTCAAAATTAAAAACATTTCTATGGCACTGTCTGTCAAACTTTATACCTGTGAAACTGGCCGTCTCTATCATCATCAGCCTAGCCTTTGCCCAACTACGTTGGGGTCGGTTTCCAGTCTAACCAGATGCAGCTGAGAACCAGTATTTTACATGGAGCGACTGTCTGTCTGACCTCCACAACCCAGTTACCCGGGCAACCAGGCACCCCTTACTACAGACTGATTGGTCAGACCTTCTGGCTTCTGACTACCCGTAACGACTGTCAAAGATGGTCAAATGACAACTGGGACCCACCAGTTTATCGTGCCTTCCGAAACACGGAAGAACTCGTTATGACAAGATGGTCACCCATCCACGGACCGACCGCGGCAAGCATTGCTTAGATTTAGTCACGAACTCTTCCTGGCCGTCACTATAATCTTCGTAAAAATCATAACCAATAGGTACGAACGCTAAAATTCTTGCTTGAACTAAAGTGAGTAAGAAACTAAAAGTACCTCTATAAACACAAACTTGAACAAAACAGCAAATATTTAACCACCTGTAGATTTCCTTTTACAGTAGGAAGACTCTTAAACAATATACTAAATAACGGCTCATAATTCGTGGAAACGCCTGCATAGTTTCGAGTTCCGACTACCCACACTTCAGTTGCAACAATACGACTACCTACATAACAAGATGTTTAATTTTAACTACCGTCAACTTAGACATGAAATATGAGCTTGGATTGTGACGCTTTTGATTACATAACGATTCGGATTTCTATATCAAGATTACGTATTTAGTGGTGGTCGTAATTAACGGTATTGTGGCAATTAGTAACAATTTGGCTGATATGTAACTGTTTAGTGGAAAACTTGAGAATTTAGGCAATTTTGAGTTTGAATTTAGGTACAGACGCCAGCACATCAACCTACCTCAGTCTGTCAATTTTCTTCACTAGATTATCAACAATAGTGGAAGGTCTATGGGTAAAACTTGACAGATTAGGGTAGGTTGACCTGCTGTCGTGTGTACCTAATTCTAAAGTAATTATTATCTAATACATATCTGTTTGTAAACTCAGTTTTTAACTATTTTTCTAATTTATTAAACACTGACATCTTTTATAAAAGTCACAAGTAACAAAAACACAGACCCAGAACAATAATCTACATTGCATCTATTTCGTAAGCGAGAGCGCCACGGTACACATCACACCGATAGCATCAACCTCACGCATCACACACATATTAGGTACAACAGAACTCACCTGATGAGCAGCGTAGCGAAGAGAACAGCCAGCAGCGGCAGCAACGTCCCGAAGCACGCGAGGAACAAAGTCTGCACATCCGAGTAGCCTGAGAAAACAGACAAAACTGCGACAGTTCACATGACAGGGCAGCTTATTATACTAGCATTGACTGAGAAGACTAGCTAACAAATAAAAATAATAAAGACAGAGAATGCCATAGAAAAGTAGTGAAAATTAAAAAGAAAGACATGACTTTATCTTGAACCCGTGAAACGGGCCCTAAATATAATCACTAATCAATAGACAACCAGTCAGAGATGTTGGTGGCCATAGGCTGGAGTAATAGTCATGATCATAGTGGTCATGATCATCGTCCTGGCTGACCGTTCAAATCAAAAAGTTATAGTGCCACCGCATCTTTTGTGCAATTGACAGCTGTCAGTTTTCAAGGAATGACTACTTATTTATATCAATTCTGTCAACTGCACCAAAAACTGTCATACTATACTAATATTCATATAATATTTTGAAACTAGCTTTAGAAGTGGCTTAATAATAATTTCAACGCTATGGTAATTTAAGCCACATATTATTCTCGAGAACACGTAAGACCAGGGAATATATCTTATCTACCTCAAACTATGATAATAAATCTGAAGCGAGGGTTGAAGGAAGCCGGCAACCAAGTCCTTCCATGAAATATAGGACTAAGGCTTGTTCGTGTATGAATAATTTAGTAAGCTTCTACAACGTTGGGCATTTAAAAGACACTATTTGCCTAATGCATATTACTATTAAAAAGCTGAAGAGTTTGTTTGATTGAAAGCGCTAACCTCACGGTACTGCAGGAAAGGAACAAACGGGGGTCCCCCCACAGCGTTGACTTCCACGTAGTGACCCCTGGGCAACGTCGCGCCTGACCACCGTAACGGAGTGGCAGGCCGGCGGCTAACGAACGCTGTGAATCGAGGCAACATCATTGTCGTCTGCTTCGATACTGTCGGTGGCTATGTCCCAGCCAACGAGGGACGCCTCCGGGCGTTTACTCCGCAAAGGCCCTTCTCAGGGCCGATCCAAAGGCCCTTCTCAGGGCCAACCCAAAGGCCCTTCTCAGGGCCAACCAAAGTCCCGTAATGCCTCGGCATCGGACACCAGCCGCGCGCCATCCGTGGCCAGCGTCATGCGGTGGAGTGACGTCGGGTCGGATTACTCCGATGCGGAGTCCGTTATGAGTGGCTCTACTAGCCGATCGAGGAAGAGGGCCTTTCTCAGGCGGAACTCCGGCGGCTCAGCGGACGCAGCGGAGAAGCCCGCAAAGCGGGCTGTCATGCAGGCGGACTTGGAGGACAGTAACGCCTCCAAGGAAAAGCGGGCGCGGATCGCCAGAGCCAAACCTGGCTGCGCCGCCTCCAGTGTTCTCTACGCAGAACACTCTGTAGAAGAAATGGAGCGCATTGCTCTGGAGGATCAGCAGGAGATCCTGGAGGTGGCTTCCAAGTCCTCCAACCTCAAGGGGACCTTCCAAAAGGCCCTGAAATGCCGGGCAGCGAGCCTACTAGGCATCGTTAAGGAGATGGCGCAGCGCACCACTTCTGACGAAACGCGGCAACTGCAGGCGAAGGTGGATCGCCTGCAGAAGGAGGTGTCCGCGCTGCACGAGCGCGTTGCCGAGCTCATGGCCCGGCCCGAGAGCACCTCGGAAGATCCAGTGACGATGCCCCCCCCCTCCAACCTTGAAGATATCATCCGCAAGGTTGTCACGGAGGAGAGGACCTTCACCAGAGCCTGTTTCGCGGGCATTGAAGACCGGCTCCTGCCGGAGAAGCGACTCCGTCCTCCACTCGCGGCGGATAAGCCCAGCGTACCGGGGCCCTCAACGGCCCAAGCCCAGTCGGAGCAGCCCAAGGGCAAAGGAAAGGGCAAGGGCAAAAAGACCTCATTGGCCGCTCTGACAGCCCAGTCTGTCCCTCAGAGCCAGAGGGAAGACCCACTGCTGCCCTCCACCACCCCTTCCAACGATCCATGGATAAAGGTGGTACCGAGGAAGCGGAAGGGGAAGGGAAAGAAGTCGGCTCCGATGCCACCTACAGCCAAGCCCACGGCTTCAGCGGGCAAGAGGACGAAGCTCCCTCCTCCCCCAAAAACCGCAGCCGTGGTGGTTACGTTGACCCCAGAGGCAGCAGAGCGAGGGGAGACGTACGAGTCAGTACTGCGGCGGGCTCGTACAAGCGTTGACCCAGCGCAACTGGGGGCTGGCAGAGTCACCTGCCGAAAAAGCCAAACGGGAGCTCGAATCTTCGAGTTCTCAGGGGCTCAGGGCGGCACAAAGGCGGATCTCTTTGCCTCGAAGCTCAAGGAGGCTGTCGAGGACACGGCTAAGGTCGTGAGGCCTGTCAAATGTGTTACTCTTGAGGTGACCGACCTCGACGACTCAGTCACCCAAGAGGAGGTAGTCGCCGCGGTTGCGGCGGTAGGGGGCTGCGCCGTCGCAGCTGTTAAAGGCCGGGCCATTAGACCCGGACGCAGAGGCATGGGTACCATGCGAATGGAGTGCCCAGTTGTGGCGGCTAAGGCAGTCCTGGCCAAGGGTCGCCTCCCGGTCGGGCTTAGCTCGGGTGGAGTCCGGGCGCTCGAAAATGAGCCGATGCGCTGCTTCAAGTGCTTCGGCATTGGTCACACCCGGGCTCTATGTCCGTCCACCATCGAGCGTAGGGAACTGTGCTTTCGCTGCGGAAAGGAGGGGCACAGGTCAGCCACTTGCGAGGCTACCACCCCACGCTGCGCAGTATGTGCGGCCAGTGGTCGTCCCGCTGGCCACATCATGACGGGCAGGACGTGCCGTCCTCCCCTAAGGTAGGGTAAAGCACAGGCGCTGGTACGGCCTGCTGCTGCCACCGCCACTGGAACCCCAGTCTCAGTGCCGGCCGCTGAGGGAAGTGCCATGAACACTGACTGATGGCCAGGCCCTATCGCATTCTCCAGGCGAACATCAACCACTGCAGAGCGGCCCAGAGCCTGCTGGTCCAAACCTTTGCGGAGTGGTTGGTGGACGTGGCGGTTGTCGCCGAGCCGTACAATGTCCCTGGCAGATGGCTGGGAGACGATAACGGTTCGGTAGCATTGGTGACGCGGTCTTCCACAGACTCCCCTCCTCTCTCGCTCTTAGAAAGGGGCCCAGGATACGTGGCCGCAGCGTGGGGAGACATTGCCCTTATAGGCGTGTATTTCTCCCCAAACCGCCCGCTCTCGGACTTCGAGAACTTCCTCGAAGCCCTCGCCATGGTTGCCGGCAGAGTGGCGCAGCGCCGGGTGTTGGTGGCGGGCGATTTTAATGCCAAGTCGGTGGTCTGGGGTAACCGACTCACCAATGCCCGAGGACGCGAGCTGGAGACCTGGTCCGTGTCGTCCGATCTGTCCCTCCTTAATAGAGGCACAGTTTATACCTGCGTGCGACGGGAGGGGGGCTCCATCGTGGACCTCGCCTTCGCAACCCCTTCTTTGGCAGCCTGTGTAGTGGACTGGCGGGTGGAGTTGGCAGAGACGCTGTCAGACCACCGATACGTGCGGTTTGACATCTCGACACAGGGGGAGCGGGGGGCCCGTGCGGGTCAGTCACACTTCCCGCGGTGGGCACTCACCCGATTAGACCGGGAGGCTGCTACGGAAGCGGCGTTCGTCCAGGACTGGCTGTCGCCTCCCGTCGACGTCCAGGATGTGGATGCCACGGCGGTCCAGTTAAGGGACTCCCTGGCCGAAGTGTGCAACTCTAGCATGCCTCGGTCTCACCGTCCGCCTCCTCGACGCGCCGTTTACTGGTGGACAGAGGAGTTGGTGGTTCTACGAGCCGTCTGTGTGGCGGCCAGGCGGGCCTATACAAGGAGCCGGCGACGGCGCCTTCGTGACCTCGACAACGAGGACCGCCTCTATGCAGCCTACATAGAGGCCAAGGCTACCCTCACGGTGCGAATGAGCGCCGCCCAAGATCACGCGAGGGCGGAAATGTCGGAGAGTCTCGACACTGACCCTTTCGGGAGGCCGTATAAGGTGGCACGCAACAAGCTGCGCCCGTGGGGTCCCCCAGTTGCCGAGACCCTCGAGCCAACGTTGCTGGATGGGGTGGTCCGGTCCCTGTTTCCACGCAGGGACAATTTCACGCCACCAGTGATGAGCGCCCGGCGGGGTGCGACCCCATCGGCCGAGGAGGTTCCCCCGGTGACGGAGGGCGAGGTAGAGATGGCAGCCCACTGCCTCCGAGCGAAAAAGACGGCCCCAGGTCCGGACGGCGTCCCTGCAAAAGTTGTGGCCATTGCCGCCTCCCAGATGGGAGAAAGGTTTCGGGACCTCTTCAGTGCGTGCCTGACGTGCGAGAGGTTCCCGAAGCCATGGAAGGAGGGCCAATTATGCCTCCTTCGGAAGGAAGGGCGGCCGGTGGACTCTCCCTCGGCATACAGACCGATCGTTTTACTGGATGAGGTCGGTAAAATGTTCGAGAGGATCCTCGCCGCCCGTATCAACAGGCACTTGTGCACAATTGGCCCGGACTTAGCGGACGCTCAGTTCGGTTTTCGAGCTGAGCGCTCGACGGTGGACGCCCTGTCCCGGCTTAAGGGCCAGGTGAGGGAGGCGATGGAAGCGGGGGATGGACTGTTGGCTGTGTCATTCGACATAGCCAACGCCTTCAACTCCATTCCCCACTCTACGATTCTAGAGGCGCTCCGCTTTCATGGGGTGCCCCCGTATTTGCGGGGACTTTTGGCTGACTATTTAAGGGATCGCACAGTACTGCTCGTGGATAAGTCGGGTCAGCTCCGACGGTACGTCGTCGAGTCCGGTGTCCCGCAGGGTTCGGTTCTAGGACCTCTCCTGTGGAACATCGGCTTCGACTGGCTCTTGCGGGGCAACCTCCCCCGTGGCACGTCTCTCATCTGCTATGCAGACGACACACTCCTTACTGCCCGGGGGAGAAATTTTGTAGAGGCGGCCAGCTTGGCCTCGGCGGGCGGTTCACAAGTGGTGGACCGAATCTCCCGCCTAGGACTGACAGTGGCGCTGCACAAGACGGAAGCCGTGTTCTTCCATGGGCCTCGGCAGCACCAACCGCCCGACGCTCATATCCATGTGGAGGGTACCCGCATTGAGGTGCAGGGCGAGATGAAATATTTGGGCCTGGTGCTCGACAGCAAGTGGCGCTTTGGCGCACACTTCAGCGGGTTGTCGACGCGCTTACTGAAAACTGCGGGCGCCCTCTCATGGCTCCTCCCGAACATCGGGAAGCCCGGCGATCAATGCCGGCGTTTATACGCCGGTATACTTAAAAGTATGGCCCTTTATGGGGCTCCTATCTGGGCGGACTCACTGTGCAGACGGAGGAACGTCGCTGCCATCCGCAGGCCACAAAGGGTCATTGCACAGCGGGTGGCGAGGGCATACCGCACAGTGAGCTTCGCGGCGGCGTGCGCTCTGGCGGGAACCCTTCCTTGGGAGCTCGAGGCTTGGGTGCTCGCCAGACTGTACGAGTGGACGGCAAGACAGAGGGTGCTAAACCGGCGCCCAGACCCGGGGGAGCGGGAGGATATCCACGAGGAGGTGAGGGACGCCATCACTCAACGCTGGGCAGAAGACCTTGCCTCTGAGACGTTCGGCCGCCGGCTACTGGATGCCATCGGGCCCGTCATTAGTGATTGGCTCAATCGGCGGCATGGCCACCTTTCCCTACGTCTGGTGCAGGTGCTGTCCGGGCATGGCTGCTTCGGATCGTATCTGCATCGGATTGGGAGGGAGGAGACTCCAACATGTCACCATTGCGGAGCCGCGGTGGATACCGCGGAACACACATTAGAGGTGTGCCCATCGTGGGCTGAACCCCGCCGCGCCCTAGTGGCAACGGTCGGGAACGACCTTTCGCTCCCCAGCGTGGTTGCTGCCATGTTGACTGGTGAGGAGGCATGGTCAGCGGTAGCCTCCTTCTGTGAAGACGTCATGTCACAGAAGGAGGCGGCGGAGCGCGTGCGGGAGGACGACCCTCTCGCACCGCCACTCCGCAGACGAAGAAGGGGTAGAAGACGGCGAACACAACGTCCGTCCTCATCTGCCCCTGGGGGTGAACAGGCGGCAGGCGCGGGGGCGCCACCGCCTGCATCACAAGAAGCACCCCACTCGTCTGGCCAAAATGGCCGCGTGCTCCGGCCATAATAAAGGCTCCTCCCCACTAGGTGGCGGAGTTATGAGGGGCCTGCCGTAAGGCGGGCAGTCGCCGGTGGGGGCCTGGACGCTATGGACTCCCAGGCCCTCCCCACTCAGGCGAGGTCGGAGTGCCGCTGGGTATTTTTAGTGGGTATACCGGGAACAACTGTACCGGGGAGTCCCACATACCCCTCTCCCGTCCCCCGACGGGAAGGGGATGCGTAATTGTCATTTTTTCCCAGCGACAAAAAAAAAAAAAAGGTACGTCCACAGTCAACATAACCGTAAAATTATGTTTCGATCGAGATTCCCGAAATGGAACTCGAAATGCTGCCTGTTCTGCTTTATATTTTGACGAAATTTATGGCGTTGCTCGAGTACTTTCAGATGCGAAGATACGATGTATCGATCNAAAAAAAAAAAAAAAAAAAAAAAGGAAAGGAACAAACGACAGCAGGTCAGCCTACCCGAATATGACAAATACCAATCGAACATTGACCTTTCACTATTGTGATAAGGTTGAAAATCTATTGAAGTTTGTCAGATTATGGTAGGTAGGTAAAATGAAAAATCTTTTAATGTTCGGTAGTCTATTTCTTGAGGAAGGTTATAGGAAAATATACGAGTATGTCCCACGGGACGGGGGGTGAAATACACCGGTAGGAGCTACAGTAAGTATATACTACGTATAGTAAAAAAAACCGGCCGAGTGCGAGTTAGACTCGCGCAGAAAGGGTTCCGTACCATTATCTATGAAAAATAAACGTATCTATTACCTACATCTAACCAAAATACAAACATTTTTCGGGCAGCAAAAAATAGCTTTGTTTTTCATACTATTATATGTGTAAGTTATAATTTGCGGTTTCACAGGTTTATTGTATGCATCACTTGTGAAAATTTCAGCTTTCTAACTATCACGGTTTATGAGATACAGCCTGGAGACAGACAGACAGACAACGTAGTCTTAGCAAGAGAGTCCCGTTTTACCCTTTGGGTACGGAACCCTAAAAACGTTATCGGGAACGCATAAACCGCTCCATCACACCTATTAATTCGAAGAGATGGATCACCACAATCCGTCTGTTCTAATCCCAGTTCTATTTTGTCACCGTTGAAAGTTATTTGTTAAACCATTTGTTTTGATAGAAAAATACCAATAAAAAATATTTTACGGCAAAAAAAAATATTTCTTTTGTCTTAAAATACAGGAATATTAGGAATATTTGTAAGTATTGATCTCTCTCAGGTGGTGTCAGATTGCCGTCCCATCGGGTTATGAGAGTGAGGGAATAGGGAGTGCACCTGTGTCTGCGCAAATGCTTGTGCACTATAATATGTCCTGCGCAGCTGGCTGATCTCCTTATATGAGAACAGCCGCCGTGGCCGATAATCGACTAGGACACTATTATTATTAGTAATCTTACACCAGATAATACACATTACAACGACCAAGTATTGATATACAAACCAACACAACTATTACATAAAGTTTATTTCAAGAGTAAACAAGTCTTTATGCAGTTAAGTGCTATTACTGAAATGGCGGACGCGTCATAACACTGTAAGTGCAAAATATTATCGTTTATGCAACACAACAACTTGACTGCAGCGTCCTCGAGCACTTAGAAAATAAAAATAATCAGTCTTATACTAACATCTTTGAATATAAAACTGTGATTACATTAAAATTTTAATAATAATGTTTGAGAAAGTGTTTTAGTTCTTATGTTTAAACGGCTGAACAGGTTTGGATGAATTTTGGGATCACAGAAAGGTGGTTATATGTTACATAAGAATGGTACAGACAACAGCAGGTCAACGTATACGAATCTGTCAAAAATTTTACAGATTGTGGTAACTTGATGTGCTGTTGTCTGCACATAAGAAGTTCTCCAGGGCCTTGAATGAAACCGAAGGAAACAGCCAGTTATAAACAAAAGTATTATTAAAGTTAGTAAACCCGTAATAGCCTTCAGGTATACACCAATATGTTTTCATAAACATGAACAGGCTAAACGAAGCCGAGGGTAAATATAGCAAACTGTAATGTTCATAATAAACTTTCTATGAATATAAAGTTCGAACAATAGCTCCGACGCAAGTAGAAGTTACTGGCGAAACGTGGGTAGATCGGATATTTTGTGTTTTGTATGAAACTACGTAATGAGAAATTCAATTATCTTTCAATTCAATATAACGTCGTCGTAAAAAATAATTTCGTGTTTTATGAGCATTATTACATATCTTTTAAGTGCCACTTGATCCATAAAGTGTCCCGTCCTAATCAAAATAATTGGTCCCACCTTGGGCGCCAATTGACAAATGGCGCCTAAACATGGGACCATTATAAATCAAGCTACATTGATAAGTATTGTTTCGGCGCACGTGAGAAAGGAAACGAATAACATTTTAAATTTCTTTAAGTTAAAAATGATGGTCACTAGCATACAACAACAAGAACAAAAGTTCTTAAATGGAGGATTCTGTGTATATGTAACGTAGCATATTCCTAAACTCACCGCCAAAGAAGACGCTCTAAATAAGTCAATTTCCGATGTTCTTTGAACCAAACATCCTACATTGGGCAGTCTTCCAATTGGCACCCACCGTGGGACCAGTCTATCTTGCCGCCGCTCAAACCTCGGCGCTATTCCGTTACAAGCATCGATTTTACGTGACCGAACTACCAATTAGTCGCTTGAGGAATTAGCCAATAATAAGCCGCAATGGAACGTATTCGTAGTCTTTTTGCTTTTCCCGAATTTATTCGGTCCACTCGGTTTCTTATTCGAAGTTTTATTGGTAGTCGTATTGTTTTAAATGGTAGCTATTCATGTTGCACACATCGAAGCCGTTCCCTATATACCAGGGTGTTTTTATTTAGTGACACTATTGATATAAAAATAAAAACTTTATTTATACAGCAATTGAATANGAGTGCACCTGTGTCTGCGCAAATGCTTGTGCACTATAATATGTCTTGCGCAGCTGGCTGATCTCCTTATATGAGAACAGCCGCCGTGGCCGACAATCGACTAGGACACTATTATTATTAGTAATCTTACACCAGATAATACACATTACAACGACCAAGTATTGATATACAAACCAACACAACTATTACATAAAGTTTATTTCAAGAGTAAACAAGTCTTTATGCAGTTAAGTGCTATTACTGAAATGGCGGACGCGTCATAACACTGTAAGTGCAAAATATTATCGTTTATGCAACACAACAACTTGACTGCAGCGTCCTCGAGCACTTAGAAAATAAAAATAATCAGTCTTATACTAACATCTTTGAATATAAAACTGTGATTACATTAAAATTTTAATAATAATGTTTGAGAAAGTGTTTTAGTTCTTATGTTTAAACGGCTGAACAGGTTTGGATGAATTTTGGGATCACAGAAAGGTGGTTATATGTTACATAAGAATGGTACAGACAACAGCAGGTCAACGTATACGAATCTGTCAAAAATTTTACAGATTGTGGTAACTTGATGTGCTGTTGTCTGCACATAAGAAGTTCTCCAGGGCCTTGAATGAAACCGAAGGAAACAGCCAGTTATAAACAAAAGTATTATTAAAGTTAGTAAACCCGTAATAGCCTTCAGGTATACACCAATATGTTTTCATAAACATGAACAGGCTAAACGAAGCCGAGGGTAAATATAGCAAACTGTAATGTTCATAATAAACTTTCTATGAATATAAAGTTCGAACAATAGCTCCGACGCAAGTAGAAGTTACTGGCGAAACGTGGGTAGATCGGATATTTTGTGTTTTGTATGAAACTACGTAATGAGAAATTCAATTATCTTTCAATTCAATATAACGTCGTCGTAAAAAATAATTTCGTGTTTTATGAGCATTATTACATATCTTTTAAGTGCCACTTGATCCATAAAGTGTCCCGTCCTAATCAAAATAATTGGTCCCACCTTGGGCGCCAATTGACAAATGGCGCCTAAACATGGGACCATTATAAATCAAGCTACATTGATAAGTATTGTTTCGGCGCACGTGAGAAAGGAAACGAATAACATTTTAAATTTCTTTAAGTTAAAAATGATGGTCACTAGCATACAACAACAAGAACAAAAGTTCTTAAATGGAGGATTCTGTGTATATGTAACGTAGCATATTCCTAAACTCACCGCCAAAGAAGACGCTCTAAATAAGTCAATTTCCGATGTTCTTTGAACCAAACATCCTACATTGGGCAGTCTTCCAATTGGCACCCACCGTGGGACCAGTCTATCTTGCCGCCGCTCAAACCTCGGCGCTATTCCGTTACAAGCATCGATTTTACGTGACCGAACTACCAATTAGTCGCTTGAGGAATTAGCCAATAATAAGCCGCAATGGAACGTATTCGTAGTCTTTTTGCTTTTCCCGAATTTATTCGGTCCACTCGGTTTCTTATTCGAAGTTTTATTGGTAGTCGTATTGTTTTAAATGGTAGCTATTCATGTTGCACACATCGAAGCCGTTCCCTATATACCAGGGTGTTTTTATTTAGTGACACTATTGATATAAAAATAAAAACTTTATTTATACAGCAATTGAATACTGCAAATGATTGTGTTATTATCACTGTCAGTAATTCCTTAACTGGAAGCTCAATTTCGCACCCACTTCTCTGAAATTCCATCAGTTAAAATCCTTTCATTTCAGCTTTCATATCCTTTCTCTAAAGCTTTTAAAATCAATAACTGAATCTTCTGCGAGGCTTGGCGCGAACAATACGAATCGCGATGAAACGGAATTAATTGACACGAACAATGAAATTAAACTGCTTTCGAATAACAAATACGATGGACAAATGAACCGCCATTTGTGTGCTATTTAATTACATTATTTGTCAACAGCATACTTCAGCTTTGTGAATTTATTTGTGAATCTGAATGGAATGTTAGGTTTCAGTATTTTGTATGAAACCACCGATGTATACGAGTTATGTTTATTGTTGCTACGTACATTTGAGTTATTTTATTAATTACTATCTTCCATCAGTGGTTTCATCCGCGTCCCGTGGGAACTACTTGGAGCGCCCGGATAGAAAGTTCCTCGATAAATGGGCTACACTACTGATAAAAAAATTCAAATTGGAACAGTGGTTACTGAGATCAGGGCGTTGAATCAAACAAACTCTTCAGCTTTATAATATTAAGTATAAATGTATAATGAATGCAAAGAAGATAAAAGTAATCGTGGAAATATGATACACACAATACCCTTGTCCTACAATCAAATCTTCAACATCCAAAGATTCCAAAACACAAACCTTTCTGAAATAAATTAAACTAGACATCAAAGGCTCTTTTACCTTTTTTTTGTTATTATTCCATTTTTCTAACACACCACATGATTTAGCCCAGCTCTACTGGGTCTGAATACAAATTGGTGAGTAGCAAAGAACCCAGCTATATATAAATTTCAAGAAAGGCCCGCTAATTTGTCAAAAAGGTATGTGGGACAAAGCGGTGCACAGCAGAACGTTGGTTTCACAATGCTTTTCCGACCCTCATTCATGTTTCAAGTCATAATCTTGTTATATTATTCAGGAAATGCTTGAAATGAAATGAGGAATGTTCATGCTAAATGTTGTTTTTGTTGCTACTTGAAAAGATTCGTTTGGTATAAAATTGCAAAAATATTTAAATTGACCCAGGAATGTAGATGTGAATAAAAATATTTCCTAATGTGTGTGCTAAATCCTCAAATTATGTTAATTATCTTTTATATGTATTTTCGTTGTCGCCCCCGTATAGGCCTTGTTAGCCACCAGCGCAAGTGCCAAAATCAAATAAATTACCACGGCTCCTGTTTCAATCATCTGTCACAAATGTTAGAAGCCACTGATGATGATGATCTTCTATATACACATGATATAATTTTCTAAGCTAAAAAACAGTTTCAGACCAGTTCCAATACTCAGATAAACTATGTTTTGTATGCTAAGAAGCCTATATAGACAGGAACCTATTTCCATACAATGCCCCAGGTGTATCTCCACTAGATAACGTTTAGTTCAATGATCCGGTTCAATGACTACATTCGAACCTTCTTGGATATTAATTTAGTGGTCTAGAGACTGCTCAGGTGGGAAGAGATAAGACAAGTGCAGTGCTAAAGCAACCCTATAATGAAGGTAATAAAGATTAATTTATAAATGCAGTTGAAGTAGAAGAAGGTTACTAATATTCCTGCATAGACTGCGGAGCACTTTTAGATTTAATTTAGTTCCCGAAGGAATTAGATGTCAATATTTTGGCAAAAAATACTACTTATCTGATATATTGTTTAAACTGGTGTACATACATGGCATTTTTAAACCTTGAAAATAGTAACATATCTGAATACTCACTCGTATCTGGAGCCAAGTCGTTGTCCACCTCATGCCCAGTGATGTTCATCATCAAAGCACTCTTGTTCTCCTTCGACGGCCTCGCCACCTCCACCAGCTCCACATAATCCACCTTCTTCAGCACATCACTACTGTTCCTATCTCTGTCTATCTCACCAACACTTCTATTTAAAAAGTCACTCTCATTTATTTTAGCTGCTATCAAAAATTCAAACTTCGGCATATCTTCGGAGAATTCCGCATCTGGCCTAAAAAGAATATCTGTAATAGTATCTTCTCTGTCTGTCTCCGAATTGATGATATCATCTAGCAAACTACTTGATATGTTCGTTTGTTTTTCGGCTGCGCCCGCTTCGGCGCCACTGTTAGGAACATCCACAACCTTGGTCTGATCTCTCATGACCTTTTTTGATAAATCTTCATCTCTTCCTTGTTCTGCGTTCATTAAATCTTCTAGTTCTGATTTGGATGTTCTGTCAGTTTCTCTTATTTCTTCTTCAGTCTCTTCGGCTACGATTAGAGTATCAGAGTTAGGATCGATGGGTAAATGAAAGGTGTTGTTGTTATTCCCAAACTTGAGCACGATGTCTGTGTTGTTCATGTCGGAGTAGGGTCTCGCGTGAACTATGTCAGCGGTGAGTAAAGCGTTTAGGAGGAAGAACATAAGTTTTAGCTTTACGTTTGTCATTTTTCCTTTGATCAAGAGTACATTATTATTTTTGGAGTGTCAGTTCATTTTTAATGAGGGGATCTTCGGAGCTTCAGTGGCTGTCGGCAGACATCTGAGGACAAAGAACGGTTAACTATTAAAGTTGGAACTAAGTTGATTAATGTCTGAGCGGCAACAATGGCTGGCTAATTAATTTTTCACGAGGACGCTTGCTCTGTGATGGAATTATTGATGAAACTTTATTATTAAATCCGGTAGGATACGCTATGACTGTTTTATTTGAAAGATTTTATTTTATTTATAGATCATATTATAGATCTATATAATGTTATAGACTTATAACCAAATATACGTTATATATTGATATAGTCGGTCGTTGATGAGGTTTATTTCAAGCTAGAAATAAAGATTTCACATTTAACCTACTCCACAACTTTCCACAATACCTACCTAACCTTTCTAACTGTTCCAAAACCCATGTACCAAAGTGCACAGACCATTACCCAAACACCACCGCATGCAAATGCAGACTATATGCAACTAAGACATTTGCACTAGCACTTACCCACGAACTAAACAATGTAATTGGTCTAACAGGCCAGCCGTTCAGTTAACCCTGCGCGTTGACCCACTTCTGAACGTCTAACAATGTAGCATGAATCTAACTAACGTTCATGTATAGTGGACTATATAGCAGATATAATGCCAGTTTCTGAGGTTCAAAATAAAGTTCTATATCTAACAGATAATGCCGTAGAAAAGTAGTTAAAATCAAAAATATTTCTATGGCATTATCTGTACGATAACTATCAAGAACTTTATCTGAAACCTCTGAATCTGGGCCATAATATACTTAAAGATATATACAGTGAATAAACTAGTCTGATATCTATTCAAGAAATAAGCACGGGGCAGAGTTCCAGGACCTTGGTCTTTGAGTACCTACACACCAATCCTTTTATATCGATGATAATTTAAAGAGGTACATTTTTAGCTCATATGCTACTAAAACCCCAACCGAACTTTTGAGTTTTGTAATATAAAAAACAAATTATTAAGCGTTGCTAAACCATTACCACAAAGACACCTATTAAAGTTTATTATCACAAATCTCAAAAGCCACAAGAAAATCTCGTAACCCCTAAATTGAATAATTCCCTCTGCCCCTAAATAAATGAACACGCAACTACAATGAGTAGTATATAAAAAATTCACCGTAACACAATCTGAACTTCACAATAATGTTAAAGAGTCTGAGGGGTTGAGGGTCTACCTCGGGAGCCGAGGAGATCGTCAGTAACGTATGAATTAGGAATGACTTGCCGGCAATTTGTCAAAGTCAAGCACGACGTCTCATTCAATTGAATGACGTGTATTTTGAGAAAATCTCGTTTTTTCTTGCTTTTCTGCGGTTAGAAGTTAAGGGGGTGATTAGCCTGGCGGTTAACGTTTTAACTTTTAGAAGTTATTCTATATCATCTAATGGATTATTTCTATAACCATGGCTAGGTTACAGGTTACCCGTGGTTTTACGATTAGAAATTGGAATTTGACATAATATGAAGCTAGTGTCCAATCACCGGATAGATAGGTTACAGTAATCCAGCGTAAGTGTAAATTGGACGCCACGGAATCGAATGTGAATAAACCTGTACTTGTGAATTTAGTCGAACAAGCGTAGTGATTAGGTCTCAGCCCTTCTCCGCATTAAATAAAACATATGTCTTACAGTAGGACTGTAAAAAAACTTAGTCTCTCTTATTTTAAAACGTGGTATCAAAAAGGTACGGTCAGCATCAAAACTTGCTGAACAAATAAAAAAATTCATAACTGCCTAACAACATAAAGGGTCATCATTTCTTAACAGACTTGTTGCCGACAGGTGTAATAAATACTTTTTTATAAACATGATGTAAAAACTATTTAGAGTATTATTGTTTTTTTATATTTTTTATTGGTGACATTGATTTTTGTTTCAAAATATAAGAAGATTAAAATGTGGTGTGTTCAAGTCCTGTCGTTTTACTTTCTTTAAGTATTTAATAAATCGCGACATAATATTTAGGCTTGGATTCACTATATGTGGTCCTTCGACACGTAAGTAACCAGCGAGTAAGATTTATTTTTAGAAAATCTTTAACATAAAAATATAAAACCATGGTAGTGACAAGGTCCCAAGTAAAGTTGCCACAAGAACCGTCGGAGCAAGCCCCGGCAGTATTGCCGAGCGGAGACCAACCTCATGGTGGTGAGCAACCCCAGTTAGCAGGTACCTCGCAATTAGCCCATAGTAGCCGCAGTGCACGCACGCGCTCCATTCGCACGCACTCAAGCCGCTCCTCCACAGTAATAGCTGCGCGTAAGGCCGCCGCGGAAGCGGAGCACATGCGGCGCGTAGCGCAATTAGAAATCGCGCAAATGGAGGCGGAGGCGGAGGCGCAGGCTAAAATTCATGCTCGGCGGGTAGAGCTAGAGCGCAAAGCTGCCGAAGCTCTATACCAGGCAGAGGTTGCCGCCATAGAGGCAGACAGTCGACAAGGTTCCCGCAGTGGACGTAGTCACAGGAGCGTAGAACAGTGGGTAGATAGTGCTGTTGCTTCCATAAAATCACCCTCGGATCCGAATCTCGGTTTACCGGCCAAGAGCGGATGCGAGGTAGGGCCTCGTAATCAAGTTTTGTGTTCTCAGGATCCATTACTTCAAAACGTCGGACCCACTTCTTCGAGTATCGCAGCGCATCGTCCTGCTCAGTTGCCTCAGCACGATTGCAGCCGGGGTAACGGGACCGCTGCCACTGATACTCGTGGGGAAGACGTAATAGGAGTGACGCAATTGGTGCAAGCTCTGAGAACACTAACCAACAACGGCTCCAACAATAAAAACATAATAAAGTTACCGGTTTTTGATGGAAAATCCCCGTTAGACTGGCTTATGTTTAAACGCGCCTTTCAGGATACAGTAGGGTTATTCACAGACGCGGAAAACCTAGCGCGCCTAAACCAGGCCATAAAGGGCGCTGCGCGCGAGGCGGTGAGCATGTTGCTAGTAATGGCACCTCACGCGGATGACGTCATCGCAGCTCTAGACCGGCGTTTCGGACGGCCGGAACAGATAGTAATCAAGGAGGTGAATGCTATCCGAGCCCTCCCAAAACTCGGCCAGGAGGTAAGCAGCTTATTTCCCTTTGCCACCCGTGTGCGCAATTGCGTGGCAGTAACTAAGTTGTTGCACCATACTGATTATCTACGTTCTCCAGAACTGTTTGGTGCGCTGCTTAGTAAGCTGACACCGCTGTTGCGTGCACGGTGGTTGGATTTTGCAGCTAGCCATGAGAATGGAAACCAAGCTCGGGTCGAACTGCTGTCGGATTTTCTGAGCCGTGAAGTCGATCTCGTCCTAAAGTTCGGTGCGGTGTTCGACAACCTCGCACCTGACTCATCCTCAACCGCTCCGCAGAGACAACGGGCACACGCGGTTTCGGAGTCGGTGGCTACTTTACCTAAGCCTGAAAAATCATCCATTGTAAAAACATCATCTTGTTTATTTTGTAAAAAATTTGATCATCAGATTGACAGTTGTCAAAATTTTTCATCTTTGACAGCCGATGACAAATGGCGTTTCATCAAAGACAATAAAGTTTGTCATCGTTGCCTCCAAAAAGGTTCGCATAATTATAAGTTTTGTAACCGAAATAAAACTCTTTGTTCGATATCGGGTTGCAATCTTAAGCATCATACTTTGTTGCATACAGATAATTTTATTACATCAACGCACCTGGTCAAAGAAGTCTCACCCGATCCTACAGTTTCAGCTGCTAATGATGATCGCATACTGGTAGCCAGCAATAATACGAGACAAGTCTCCTCTCTTAGTCCTTTATTAAAAGTGCTAGCTGTTACTATCTCCGGGCCAGCTGGATGTGTCGACACGTTTGCCCTGTTAGACGACGGGTCAACAGCGACCTTTATAGATGCGGAGATAGCCTCGCAAATAGGAGCCGTAGGTCCTGAGGGCAGTTTTCATTTGGATTGTGTAGGAGGATTGTCAAGAGATGGTACAGTGCAGCATGTAGATTTTGAAATAAAGGGTCGGTCAGATTAGATTGCAATCCGGTCCGGCGGATCCGGTAATCCGGCGGATCCGGCGTGTTTCTAGACCTACCGGATCCGGCACCAACGCACCGGATCCGGTGCCGGATCCGGTTAAACTCTAAATCGCGAAAAATACATTGAAAAAGGTACTAGTAAGTCAAATCCTCAAGAAAAAGAAGGTTATCGGAGAGTTAAAAGTAAAAAGAAACAGATTACATAAAAGGAAATACTTAAAAATTAACGACTTCGTAAGAAATAGAGGGAAAAAAGGGACAAAATAACACTTTTCACATGGCACTAGAAGTAGGTGTCTGGAGGTCAGTTGATTGTGTTTATTTTGCCACCAACTTCTAGAGCCATGTTAAAAGTTTTATTTGGTTCCTTTCAGTGTTTTGTGAAGTTGGTTATTTTTTTTTGCAAACAGATTTTAATTTTATGCTTTTGTTTAGCTTTAGTTTAGTTTTGGGTCTAAAACTATAATATTTTAATACCCACTGTGGCAGTCGTAATCAATAATTAAGCCATAATCAACTCAATATCAAGTATTCAGTCGATGCTTGCCTGCAATGTTCATGAGTTGCCCTAGATTTCTCAGGGTGTCCATCATCAGATCCTGACCTGACGAATATGGGACCGGTCAGACTTTGACTAAAACCCACCGTGTCCCTTCTGGAGCCCTTTGTGTGCCAAAGCAGCGGTAACTCTTTCGAACAATCCCGCAGCCCCGACAGGCTCTGGCCCTAATGGTTTTGTTGACCTATTTGAGGAACGCGTGGAACAACGCGCGCCGCCGACACGGGTGTGTCTCCTCAGTATCGTCTCCTAGGAGACGGAAGAACGATGTGCCACCAGAAAACTCACCGCGCACAGACCCACGCCTACGGTGCCCGGGAGCGTCTCTCGACACCCGGCGACCGTGTTTACCACCAGGTCCACAGCGGCGGCTGGGATGAGCGGCGCGAATTCGCAGTCGCTCCGCCGCTTGCTTCTCTAGCATAACTGCTCCGCAGAAGGAGGCGACGGCATCTGACGGCATGGTGAGGGGTGAGAGGGAATGCTCTCACCCCTCACCATGGCTTGAACCACGGCTGGGCGCGAGAGTTTGCCGCCAATTGCCGCCACGGGGACAGGCAGGTACCTCCCGAAGCAACCGTGCCCGGTGTGGACCCGTCATGCGAAATTGAGGGCCAAATACATATACCCTTCACCATATTTGCTAATCCGGCCGGATCCGGCCGGATCCGGCCGGATTCACGCCAATCCGGCCCGATCCGGCCGGATTGAAAATGATACCGGATTGCAATCCCTAGTCAGGATCACAAACTTTTTTGATTAAACGGGCAAAATCGATTAAAAACTTAGAACTTCTAAGTCAATCGGTTACACGCGATAGCCTATCCACTTATCCATACTTATCTGACTTAGCTGACGATTTGTGCTATGAGGAAGCTAGGCCTACAATATTGATAGGTATTGATAATTGGCACCTTATTACTGCTTCTGAAATAAGAAAGGGTTCGCGGACACAGCCTGCTGCTATTCGAACGCCTTTAGGCTGGGTAGTATTCGGGTTTACGAGTAGTAGGACGGGTTTGGTAGAAACAACCTACCACTTATCGCTACGCGAACGTAATAATTCCATGCATGATTTGGAACTTCTTATTAAAAACCAGTATAGATTAGATGCTATAGGGATTACGAAGTACGAGCCACGGAGTTCAGACGATCAGCGCGCTCTTCATATTTTGGAGTCTTCAACTCAACGCATGCCAAATGGGCGTTTTCAAGTTGGGTTGTTATGGAAAGCGGACAATGTTGTCGTTCCCAATAGTTATCCCCTCGCACTTTCTAGGTTTAAGACGCTGGAATTAAAAATGTCTAAGGATGTCGAGTATGCGAAACGCTACCGTCAACAAATACTAGACATGATATCCAAAGGGTATGCGGAAGAATGTACAGGTAAAGTGCCTTCCGGCATATGTTGGTATTTACCGCATTTTGGCGTGATCAATCAAAACAAACCTGGGAAGGTTCGTGTTGTTCATGACGCAGCCGCAAAGGTACAAGGCGTGTCACTGAATTCTATGCTCCTTCCAGGTCCTGATCTGTTGCGGCCTTTACTTGAAATTTTGATGCGTTTTAGGGAAGGCAGAATTGCATTGACTGCCGATATTAAAGAAATGTTCCCGCAGGTAAAGATCCAGGAATGTGACCGAGACGCGCAACGTTTCCTGTGGCGCGATCATCCCAATGAATCTTTAAAAACTTATCGCATGTCGTCGATGATTTTCGGTGCCTGTTCTAGCCCTTCCACGGCTATTTACATTCTTAACCGAAACGCATCAGAATTCCAAGAAGAGCTCCCAGATGCCGTAGACGCAATCAGATCTGACACGTATATGGATGACTACATTAGCAGTGTAGATCTTTCAGCTGAGGATGCAGCACAGTTGGTTGCTGCAATCGTAGAAGTTCATAAACGTGGAGGATTTGAAATGCGTGGTTGGGTTTCCAACGAACTTGGAGCTCTCCATAGTTTGCCACCGCAACTGCTATCATCCGACCTATCACATGCCAGTAGTAGCGTAGATTTAGGTAGCTTAGAATCCACCGTCACTCGTACATTAGGCTTAGTATGGCAACCATTTCATGATGTCATAGGTTTTAATTCCGGGCTTAAAGAATATTCACCTGATCATTTCACGAAACGCGAAGTTTTGTCTCAAGTCATGCGTATTTATGATCCGCTAGGTATTCTAGCACCTATTGTAGTAAGAGGTCGGATCCTATTTCAAAATTTGTGGCGGAAGAATCTGGATTGGGACGAGCAACTATCGCAATCAGACCAGGCGATT